>JANJGK010000045.1:22903999-22923999 GCA_039081455.1 Macrobrachium rosenbergii | reverse complement strand
TGTTTATTCAAATCGGATTCACCCTAATGCCAAACTGATCAATAAAATAGTTCTCTCTCTCTCTCTCTCTCTCTCTCTCTTTAATCAGACTTGTTTTCCTCAGAGTTGATGTTTTAATTTTACTTTCTCCTTTTTGTTTGTTTGAATCAAACTCACCCTTGTGCCAAATCAGGCAGTAAAATTGTCGAATTTCTCTCTCTCTCTCTCTCTCTCTCTCTCTCTCTCTCTGTCTTTTAGGTATGTTCACGCTCTAAAGGACTTCAGAAACTTGGCCTGATCCAAAAAAAAAATTCATACTTTTAAACGGAAGTCTGGATTGTAGCTTATTAACTCCGAATGGGATCATCAAAGTAAAGCACCTCCAGAAGTCTGTATTTTGTTTTTATCAATTGTCCCATTAATCGATTTAACTTTTATTTTGGATGAGATCATTAATTGAATCATTAATTTATCTTTTTTCTTTATCTTGTATGTGAGGAAAAGTGCTACGAAGACCCAGGTTAGATTCACAGTCGGAAGGCGCAGTCTTTGCCTTCTTAAGAAAACTGGCCAATTTTAGTTTTCTGTAAAAGGAAACTATTGTGCCGGATTTGTCTGTCCGCCCGCAGTTTATTCTGTCTGCCCTTTTTTCACTCCGCACCGTTTCTATCCGCGCTCGGATCTTTAAAACTGCTGAGGCTAGAGGGCTGCAAATTAGTATCCTGATCATCCACACTCCCATCATCAAATATTCCAACTTGCAGCCCTCTAGCCTCAGTAGTTTTTATTTTATTTAAGGTTAAATTTAGCCTTAATCGTGCTTTGGCCAACGATACAGGATAGGCCACCACCCAGGCGGTGGTTAAAGTTTCATGGGCTGCGGCTCATACAGCATTATACCGAGACCACCGAAAGATAGATCTATTTTCGGTGGTCTTGATTATACGCTGTAGCGGCTGTACAGAAAACTCGATTGCGCCGATGAAACTTCGGCGCATCTTTTACTTGTTTAATGAAAAAATCACCTAGCTCGATGGTTGAGTCCCAGCGAACATTTGCTACCAGATGATTTAGATATTCAGATATCGTATTATAGCTAAATGGGGAATTATTTCAATTATTTTAATCCGCTTCATTACCCCACACACAACAATAAAGACAAAATCAACAACAACAACAACAACAACAATAATAATAATAATAATAATAATAATAATACTAATACTAATAATAATATATTTTTTGGGGAGGTCTATCACAGTCATCCTATTCGACTGGGAGGTTTTTATAATGTGGGGTTCTGGGTTGCATCCTGCCTCCCTTAGGAGTCCATCACTTTTCTCACTACGTGCGCTGCTTCTAGTAGCACACTTTTCTGCGTGAGTCTTGGAGCTACTTCGGCATCTAGTTTTTCCAGATTCCTTTTCAAGGATCTTGGGATCGTGCCTAGTGTTCCTATGAGTATGGGTACAATATAATAATAATAATAATAATAATAATAATAATAATAATAATAATAATAATAATATTATTATTTTTATTATTATTATTATTATTATTATTATTATTATTATTATTATTATTATTATTATTACATCAGCTTAACTAATTTTGATTACAATTACACAACATTCTATTACATCTTACACATGCACGAATTAACCCTTTACTGCTAGAAACGGATTAATTCGACACAGTTATATAAACCTGATTACCATGAAGAAATACATTTGTCAGAAAACGCTAATTAACCCCTTGACCTAATGTCAACACTCGTTGGTGCGATCGCTGTCAAAAAATTTTATTCTTGATGACCTAGATTGTCATTTGTTAGAATTCAAAAGCTTAAGATTATTTCGTTAAGCATGAGGAGAGCTAACTATGACATTTAATTCCCCTTCACACAAGATGAATCGTTCGGTGACATGGAAATTTTTTATGAGCTGTCCTTGAAATATTATTTTCAAGAACGCATTATCAAAAGAGATTTCGATAAATGAGTATCGACATTGGCGAAGTAGAATACATCATTGTGCTAGTGTGATATTTTGATGTAAAGCTTTTTTCTTTTATTATCTGCATGCCTGCTATCCATTTCAGGGACCGCGAGTCATCGTTTTTTCTCAAATATCTCTCAAACTAATTATTTGATCGAAATAGTACTTTGATATTGTACAAGACACTTCCCGCTAATTTTTGGTAATATAGTGCATTGTCAAATGGTTTTAGTTAAGGCGTTTGCTCTGGACTTACATGGTGTTGCCAAGCATCGCCAAACTATGCATTCAAACGTCCCTTTCCCCGTCCAGTCCCCTCCCTCTCCCTTCCCCTCCTCATCCCTCCCTCAACTCACTTTCCTGGCCTCCCCATCTCTGCCCCCCTCGTTTCCTGTTTACGGGGGGATAGCGGATGTTCGATTGCGTAGAATAGTCCTGCTGATTCATACGACTTTGCCTTTAAAACTCAAGAGTAAACGCCTTAACTAATACCATTTGATAAAGCAGTATATTACCAAAAATAAGCGGGAGGTGTCTTGTACGCCGTGTTAAAGTGACGTTTCGATCAAATAATTACTTTGAAAGATATTTGAGAAAAACGATGACCCGCAGTCCCTGAAATGGATAGTAAATGACTTTAAATACCAAACGATAAATAATCACGGCTTCTCTTCATCTGATATTTCATTCTAGTAGTTACAGAAAGTCGCAATTGTCCTCAATTGATGGATAAAAGATGTTCATAGAAAATATCGATCAAAATTGTCTTGCCTCTTTATGTAAAAATTGCTTGCATGGAAAGTCTTTTTGAGCATGATATTTTCTTTTTATCATTGATTAAAAACGGACGAATTACAGAAATACTTCAACAAACAGCGGAAAGAGAAAAGGGTCCCATGTCATTCCACTCCGTCAGTATCTCCAAAGACGTGATTCGAAGACAGTCTTTTGTAGGTACTGACATGAGTATAGAAGAGGCTATTGTGGCTGGAAGTTTCAGTATCTTGCTCAGGTAAACTAGCGGTCAACCACGCGTCTCATTGCTTAACAGCAGGTTGCCAGGACACGATAATGAAACTTTCTGAACGATAGTTTACCTGAACAACATACTGAAACTTCCAGACTCAACAGCCGCTTTTATGTCAGTACCTACAAAAGGCTGTCTCCGAATCACGTCTTTGGAGATACTGACGAAGTGGAATGACTTTGGACCCTTTTCCCTCTCCATTTTTTGTTGAAGTTCTGCTATATTTCATCCGTTTTTTATAAATGATAAAAAAAAAATATTATTCATGCATTAATCAATTTCTGTTCCCTTTTCCTCCTTTATTAGCAAGGTTGACAATCATACTTTCTGCTTGATAGCTTAAATACATGAATTATAATTGCTTATGCTTTATGAATACACACCTGTCGTCAGTATCTGAAGAATTAGATAACATGATATGAAAGTGCATATTGTGATGTTGACGAAATCCTGTATAATTATTCATGCAAGTATTTTCAGTCGGGTTACATGGGTATCAGATGAACGTCAGCCATTAGCTAGAATGCGGAATTTTTGAGCAAACATTCAAAATCATAAGTTGTAAGCGTGATGTCTAACGTGATTTATTCATGGAAAATGAATTAAAGAGGATTTGTCGATAGTAAGGATGGGAGTTTATCGCACGCAGTGCACGGGAATGTTATAGAATGTGTTTTCATCAGTGAATAAACCGACATTTTCTGTGGTATTATAAAAAATCAGATATCCAAAGAAAGATTTTTTAATTGGGAGTTAAACTGAATGATTTCGAGAAACCAAAGCATCACTAAATTCAAGCAAACTAAAACATTTTTTCTTTTGAATTTCTCTTTTTAACAGGAATTGATAGCTGCAACAACTTTAAGTTTGTTTTGAAATATGAGTGGAAATTCATAAGATTTTTCTCAGTTAAATACAGTTATTTCAGATGAGTATGATCTGAAGGCATGTTTACAATTTGGAATAATGACAACTGGTGTTTGTTAAAGACTTTTGATATGCAAATTGTCTTCATAATAGTATTTCTAACATTTTGCTCTTCGAACAGGTTTTACTCCCAGACAAAAGAAAGGGAAATATATTTTTTATTCTAAAAAAGGAAATTGAATAATAACTAAAGGTTAGACGAAAATTATATTGTGCAAAGTTCCTTGTCAATGAAATCCAGCGTGTCCCTTGAAATGATCTCCGTCCAAGAGAAAATTAAAGGGCATCTTCCTGTGCCGGTAGCAAAATCATCCGCTCGGGAAAAATGCTCTCAGACGATGTTAGTGTTGGGGAGTATCTTCGCCGGCGTATTTCCTTGCCACTGGAAACGGTGCACTGAGGTCCCTTTTGAGATAAAGGTGCTGCAAGTATCACCGAGGATAAAGCTGCTTATCTTGTCCCATAAATAAGTAAATGGTCGCGTTTTCTGCTTTGGAAATGGTAGGAATTGGTTCCAGGGTCTCTCTGGGGAGTCGTTCAGGGCGATGAGGATTCCCGTTTCTGGAAATACTGGAGATCACATTGTTGTTGCTGCGTTTGTTTTGTTGTTCCGTTTTCTCTATTCGTTCGAGGCTGTTCTTGGGCAATTACTATGCGCTCCTGAGCTTTAAAGGAAATCGTTTAACCCAGTTCTTGTCATTTGCATTTGCCTCGTTAACTGTGGGTTACTTAAAAACCTTGATGTTCCTTCCTGCTGCAAAAGTAGAATACGTATACTACCTGGTGTAGGAAAATGCTCCTAGTATATCTGTTTGACAGTGAGATGCATATTTACATAAATGGTTATAATAATGGTGTGTATTGTGATATAAAATATTTACTCAGAATTACGTGAAAGATGCATTTTTCTTGTGCAATTCTCTGTCTTCAAATTTCTGAAATATTTTGCATTCATCCTTGTAGATAGATAGATAGATAGATAGATGGATAAATAGATAGATAGATAGATAGATAGATGGATAGATACAGTAGATAGATAGGTAGATAGAAAGATAGATAAGTAGAGCAGATAGGTAGATAGATAGATAGACTGATAGATAAATAGAGTAGATAGATAGATAGATAGATATATAAATAGATTAGATAGACAGATAGATACACAGATAGATACCTAGATATACAGATAGATAGACGACTTTCGAATGGGAACAAAACTTCCAGTGGAAAACGCGAGATTCCCAGATGCTCAGTTAATTATAGAAGGAAATATAATATATTATAAACACTCTAAAGAATAAAACAGAACCTTACATAATACGCACCAACGAACCGAAAGACCGAAAACAGATGTGAAAGTTAGGAGTAAACGGCAAAGGAATTTTTCGAGTATCCTAAAGGTAAAGGAGAGAACACCCAGGGCTTGAAAGTCTGAACACCAGGTTCCTGTGGTGGGGAAAACGGATAAATCTTTCAAGGAATCTGGGAAACAAATATCGGCAATAACGGTGGAAACATTCACACCGGCGAGGATCGCCTGTCAGGTAAGGCATTTCATAGAAACTGATAACAGACGATTTTCAGGTTCCCGGTTTGGAGCTGAGCATGAAATGTTAAATTAAGCTTTTCGAGCTAAGACAATATTACAGTTCGAAATGTTAAACTGAGTGAGAAGAGCACGGGGAGGGGTGAGGGTATGATATTTCTTTCTGACAACTTCCATAAGGCTTATCACCATAGTTAATTAACACTACCGGGATTTAACGCCGCTTTATTTATGATACACACACACACACACACCCACATACACAAAAGCACACACACACACACACTCACACACATATATATTTATGGACAGACAGACAGACAGACGGATATCAACTCGCATTTGTACTTCTTACCCTATACATACAAAATGTTAACCAAAAATATATCAGAAGGAACATCCATGACTTTATCATTCTTTAAATTATATCGTGTAAAATCCAAGTTACAAGAACTTAATAAAATCAATAAGAGAAGTTCATATGCTGTGTTGATGCTCGTGTGTTTAAAATAGTCTGCAATACTAATTTAAAGCGCTTGCTTCATCACCTTTTAGTTTTCTGTAAAAGAAAATTATTGTGTCGGCTTTGTCTGTTCGTTCGCACTTTTTCTGCCCTCCCTCAGATCTTAAAAAGTACTGAGGCTAGAGGGCTGCAAATTGGTATGTTGATTATCCACCCTCCAATCATCAAACACACCAAATTTCAGCCCTCTAGCCTCAGTAGTTTTTATTTTATTTAAGGTTAAAGTTAGCCATAATTGTGCTTCTGGCAACGATATAGGATAGGTCACCACCGGGCAGTGGTTAAAGTTTCATGGGTCGCAGCTCTTACAGCATTATACCGAGACCACCGAAAGACAGATCTATTTTCGGTGGCCTTGATTATTCGCTGTAGCGGCTGTACAGAAAACTCAATTGCGCTGCAGAAACTTCGGCGCGTTTTTTACTTTTTTTTGTAATTAATAATGACTTCACACTTCAGGAAGTTATGTATATAGTTGTTATCGTTGTTATTTTCTGCTATATTTTACAAGACATAAAATAGGAAAGATAATTTCACTTCTTTCTTCCAATTCCGCATGATACACATTTTAAATAATAATATACACAGGAAATGTTGCTAGATACATTATCCTAGAATAAATGTAATAATAAGTGCAATAACAACAGCAATTACAATTTAATCCGATTAATGAACGCAGTATCTTCTGTAGCTCAAGGGTGCGTTTGTATTTCTAAGGATAAGGCATCATAGAGACACAAATAGTGTTTGCTTATTCTTATTGGACTGTGGTGTCTTAGAAAGTCTAATGTATAAAAAATGTCGACTTAAGTATCGGCATTAAAGGATATGTGTTACATATGTTATATACTGGTGCATGACTTGTATATTTTGCGCGCGCGCAATTCGGTCTCCGAGGACTTTGTAGATTTTACCTCTGTACGTATTATTCTCTGACGTATGTTTTAACCATTTTCAGTTAGGTTATGTTTACGTTGAATGTTGAAAATTTTATTTTTGAAGTTCCATGAATATGATTCATAAGGAAAATTTACTTTTGACACCAGCTATGTCCTGTAACGGTGCCCTGATAAGGGCTATGCGTCGACATTCCAGCTCTTAAACTCGATCTTTGGCAGTTTATAACTTCAGGTATGAACAATAAGGTAATGCACATTGCATTTTATGTACCATGAACGGAGTTGCTACCTTAAAGAAAAGCGTTAAATGCTAATACGTCGAATGGGGCTCGAACCCTGCCTTTAAAGAGGATATCTGCGAGCCTTCCTTAACTGAAATCTTCTCACTTAATAATCTGGGTGAGATGACATAAAGTTAACAGTGCTTAAGACGCTCATGACGTTCAAGTTATTAGGAGGAACAAGGTTTTGTACATTCATTGTAAAACCAGGTCACCATACTATGGTGTTACTCATGATTTTTTTTATAAATGGTACAACCTAGACCTGGCATTTCATCCAAATCCTTAGGGCCAGCCCTAAACGTATGAGAGTTGATAGTCAGCTCAGTGGTCTGGTTAAACTGTTTTAATAATAATAATAATAATAATAATACTAATAATGATAATAATAATAATGGTATATGGACTTGTCTCTGAGTATGAATATTGATTGTTACTGAAGGCACGTGAAATAATTATGAGAGTATATTTTTGCCATTAAAGCCATTATTGAATAATTACGTTAATACATGAATCAACGTACAGAGCAACCAAAGGCAATCAAAGTAGTACACAAAAATCTCTTCAGATTTCAATAATCATTTGCATTAAACTTAGTATATAGATATGTATACCTAAACAGATAGACAGATAGATAGATAGATAGATAGATAGATAGATAGCCTACCTGTAAATGATTAAAAAAGGAATAAGTACTAATTGCATAATCACAATGGATATTTGCAAGAGGAATCGATTATTCATAAAATAACCTTTTGGCTTCAATCAGTAAGTAAACGCATATCCAGACTCTCCGTTTTTTTGAATCGATCTATTTCTGTTTTAGTTGATGGTGAAACTTCAATCGACTCTGCTTTCTTCCTCACTCTGTTCAAACGTTGCATCAAAGATCTCCTCCGAACCGTCATTTCCCCTCCAATTCTTGTGCAGATGATTCTACTCTTCACAAGTCTCTTACCTTGTCTTCAAAGGCCTCATTAAAAAGCCAATTCCCCGGAGCTAAGTACGTGGCACTACGTCATATCACTGAATCAGGGAAACAATTCTTGTTTTGTTTTGATGCTCTCGAAGTAAGACTTTCCATTTTATCAGTATTTTGGGACCGAGAAACAGCTTACGTACACACTTAAAGGAATCACTTCGCGGGCAAGCTTAATTAAGAGCTGACTGACCAATTTGGGTGATTCTTATATTACTTGTGTACCCATACCATAAACACAGACGGATAAATAAAATACTGTCGAAACAATAAGTTCTTGACTATCTTCGAAAGTATCCATAATGTTTAAAGCAAGTAGTCCCGAGATTACTAGCGCTGTCTACAGACCCATAGCCTTAGTCAAGCTACCTTCAGTTCCGTATTTTTATGTAGGGGTCTGCATATACATGCACACACACACAAGTATATATATATATATATATATATATATATATATATATATATATATATATATATATATATATATTGTGTGTGTGTGTGTGTGTGTGTGTGTAAGTATATATATATATATATATATATATATATATATATATATATATATATATATATATATGTGGTGTGTGTGTGTGTTGTGTGTGTGTGTGTGTATTCATTCAAAGCACGCGAATACCCACATTATTTAAACACTGCTTTGTCTTGGTATCAGTTTCTGACAATGACATAAAACATGTTAAAAGAATGATCCATGTTTTATGTGTTTGTGCTGAGAAAAAACAAAAAAATAAGAGGAATATGGAGAGGAGGAGGAGGAGGAAGAGGAGGAGGAGGAGGAGTAGGAAGAAGAAGAGGAAGAGGAACGGGTTGATGGGAAGGAGAGACAGGACAGAAATGCGTCCCCCATCCTTCCAGACTCCTTAATCTCTGGTCTTTAATATTCGACGATTTTGTTTCATTAATCAAGAAACTTTTCCTCAGCAACGTGGATGTTTTTTTTATTAAAGTTCTTGGGAAAAAAACTCCCTCGAGATCATTACCAGACTTAAATTATGGGGCCTTATGGCGGGATTGAGCCTCATTGAAGTTTTTTGACCTAGGAAAAAAGATTGGTTTTATTTTTCAAAGTTTTTTTTTTAGGGTATCCAAAGCAATGGTTCGTAGAGGATCGACAACTATAATAACGACCTATTCAAGATAAAGTTCTTATACATTTTTTTTAAAGGACCATGATATGACATGTGAACAGAAGGCTTTCGAAATAGGTCGCATTTGCATGAAAGGATTTTAATATTAAAGATAAAAAAAAATTGTGCATATTAGTATAACCTCTATTTTAGATACAAATATCAAAATATAACTAAATAATAATAATAATAATAATAATAATAATAATAATAATAATAATAATAATAATAATAATAATAATAATAATATAAGTGTGAGATGAAATTCCTACACTGAACTTTAATGATTTTATGGTCCACTGGTAGAAAATTCTGCGACTGTTGTAGAAAAATTTTTAACTTATAATTTTTGAGCTTTCATGATTTTTTTCTTAAATATTTTGAGATATGTATTCAACATATTAATTTGAACATTAAAGCAATAAAGGAATTCTCAAAGTTTGTATTTCATTGACAGCAAACTATGTTAATATTTCGAAAATGTCATTAACCTAATATTATATATATTTTCATAATTCTGTTGATTTGATCAAATGTAATGAACTCATTTACTCAGAATTTTATATCTGGTAGCAACTTATTATCGTCCATTCTTTCGACATGATAGATCTGTCTCAAACTTCTTTGGTTTATCCTTTCATCTATGCTAACCTTGTTGCCACATATACGGATCTCCATATTTCTCAGCCTGTCAGAACCTCTTATATCTCAAATAGTTCATCATAATAGCTTTAACATTTTCTCTCGTTCGCATTTAACATCGCCGCTTCCCCTACGCAGCCTGCGGCGGCCCACAGAAGTAGGTTAACTGCTATTTACAAAAATGACTGCTTAGATAAACCTCAGCTTGTTTTGTTTTAACGGACTGTACATTTTTCCGCTGTGTACTTATCGTCATTGCTCAATGTTATCGTAACAGAAGAAACCCGTGTTAAAGGTTAAGTGCTGTGCTGTGAAGGATAAAGGGTAATTATGTGAAATGTCGAGAAAATGAATGTTGGGACAAAGAGTGGCAGTGATGTTTTTAGTTTTTTGTAAAAGAAAACTATTGTGCCGGCTTTGTCTGTCCGTCTGCACTTTTCTGTCCGCCCTCAGATCTTAAAAACTGAGACTAGAGGGATGCAAATTGGTATGTTGATCACCTACCCTCCAATCATCAAACATACCAAATTGCGGCCATCAAGCCCCAGTAGTTTTTATTTTTTGTAAAGTTAAAATTAGCCATTATCGTCCGTCTGGTAACGATATAGGCCATGCCACCACCGGGCCGTGGTTAAAGTTTCATGGGCCGCAGGTCATACAGCATTATACGGAGACCACCGAAAGATAAATCTATTTTCGGTGGCCTTGATTATACAATGCACAGAAAACTAGATAGCGCCGAAGACACTTCGGCGCATTTTTTACTTGTTTATTCTTGCAGACGTTAATGGATGTGTGAGTGGAAATGTTTCATTCACGTAAATTTGTGACTAAAATACAAGGTAAAAGAGAGATCAAGTAAAAAGTATTTTCTTTATTTGAATGTTGATTTAATAGCAGGTCAGTCTAATGGAAAGTCAGTGTATCTCAACGAAGTTAAGGAGAACAATTTCGTTTGGTGTTCTAAAATTAAAACAATCTTTAAGGAAAGGAAACAATCGCTGGACTATTTGATGTGATCATATGCGCCCAAT
This sequence comes from Macrobrachium rosenbergii, assembly GCA_039081455.1. Taxonomy (NCBI): domain Eukaryota; kingdom Metazoa; phylum Arthropoda; class Malacostraca; order Decapoda; family Palaemonidae; genus Macrobrachium; species Macrobrachium rosenbergii. The sequence continues at coordinate 22,913,026 of JANJGK010000045.1, read as the reverse complement.
CAAATATCTGTGATGGATGTTTATTGTCGTGTTAATCTGCAGTCCTTTGATCTCTTAATTCTGCTAAATTCCGAATAATATCAACATGTTATGTGTAGTATTTTGACATTGTGACTGCCAACTGGTGCAATACTTATGACCCGAAAAGGATACGAAAGTTTTTCAAGGCAAACATCACGAATAATAATAATAATAATAGTAATAATAATAATAATAATAATAATAATAATAATAATAATAATAATAATAATAATAATAATAATAATTCTTAAGCGTATTAGATAATATTGAAGTTAGCAGTTGTCATTGCTTGTATAAATGAGATATAAGAGATCTGCTCATAAACTGAATTTCGTGATCTTAGGGATGGTCATCGTTAAATATTATTTTAAAATATTCATAAAATTATTAGTAGAATTTCCTAATAAAGTAATTAAGACGGGTCAGTGCTCATGAATGAAGACAAAGTTCTCTGTGATAACGATCATGAAATATTATGTATAAACATTCTCAGCCGAATTTCTTAATGAAGTCAGCAAGATCCACCACTCATGGCCCGAAGTTCAGGCTCTGAATGAATTTCATTTTGACACATTATACACAAAACTCCTCGATCGAGTCTCTTAATGAAGTCAGCAAGAAGAGGAGGAGGATAGAAGAGGAGGATTCAGCGCTCGTGGGCCCGAAGTTAGGAGGAATCCTGAAGCACATCCCTCAAATCCAGGGAGGGAGTTTTCGGGACGGTCAACTTGGCAAAGTTCGTAAGATGGGTTGGCGCATCAGCAGGCTCTCGCGGGATCAGGTAGGGTAATGAAGCCTCTCTCTCTCTCTCTCTCTCTCTCTCTCTCTCTCTCTCTCTCTCTCTCTCTCTCTCTGGCCAATTACGAGGCCGTAAATTAAGACTAGGTAATGATCTCCGGGACGTTCACCTTCTGTAAACTTTCGGGCGGAAAATGCGTTCACTGGTAGGATAAATAATCCGCTCTTCGTCATTCTTTGCTGGGTATATTCCTTAGCTTGAGTATCTCGCGGGAAGTTTGCAACACGAAGATTTGTTAGATTTTTTAATATATATATATATATATATATATATATATATATATATATATATATATATATATATATATATATATATATTAAATAATCTAACAAATCTTCATATATATATATATATATATATATATATATATATATATATATATTAAATAATCTAACAAATCTTCATATATATATATATATATATATATATATATATATATATATATATATATATATATATATATATATAGTATTATATATATATATATATATATACTGTATATATAAATTATATATATATATATATTATATATATATATATATATATATATATATTATATATATATATATGATTTTAAATCACGAAAAAATAAAAACGTGGCGATTATACGAACACAGTTACAACCACGAAGGAAAATTGAAACACTGCAGATGCTAAGTATTTTCGTCTTATTACCAAGACATGGTCACAGCAACTAAAGATATACAGTGGCAAGGGCCTATATATATGGTGGGTATAAGTCTTAAGGGAATACAAAAACGTTGGATGGTCACAGAACGGTCAACGGATTAACATCGAAATCTACTATTGGTAATCTATGAATATGTGGAATAAATATAAATGCGCACATTTTATTTTTTGTAGCAGGATTAAAATGTTAAGACTTTTCACAAACTCACAGCTAACTGAGTAAATTCAAATGCCAACGCCTTGATTAAACGATTCCCGTTACGTCATTTAGGGCGGAACTCAGAAACTCAAAGTGATTACGATAAAATAGTCTAGAATACGAAGTGAAAACGGAGGAACAAAACAAACGCAGCAAGAACAATGTGATCTCCGGTATTTCCAGGAACTGGAATCCTCACGGCTCCGAACGACTCCCCAGAGAGACTCTGGAACCAATTCCTACCATTCCCAAAGCAGAAAACGCGACCACTTACTTATCTATGGGAGAAGATAAGCCGCTTTATCCTCGGTGATACCTGCAGCATCTCCATCTCTAAAGGGACCTCAGTGCACCCTTTCCAATACTGAGATACTCTGAGACCTTGTTTTGTGGCTCGGATGATTTTGCTACCTGGTACCCTTGTTGAAGGGAAATATTTTCTCTTTTTTTATTCCCTGAGATGACAGTTCTTATTCAATAATTTTTAACTTGATCAAACGTTGTTGAAAACCTCAGTTTATCATAAAAAAAAATAAATTTATCAATTTATCTTTTCATTCTCGCTGAGTTACAACAAATATCGTCATTTTTTTCTAAATCATAAAAAAATAGAAAAATCTTTGACAAGTTCTTTCGTCCAGTCATCTCACACAAAAAACATGCTAGAATAATTTATAAAACTTATCTTTTTTATTATATCTTCAATTTTATGCAACTTTCCACGCGAAGTAAGAATCTGGCTAAATGAAATTCTTTAGTTTTATAGCAATAGTATTTTGCAGGAATTTTTATTCCATTGAACAATGGAAGAGGTCAAATGTTGTGCCTTACAATTAAAATGGATCATAACATTGAGCTGTGCTGCATGAATAGTGGTAACAGAAATATTTCTCTTGATACTTAATCGTGGAACGGATGTAGAAAAACATTTTAGTTGAAGCATTTACACTAATAACTGTTGCCTAAGAGATCGGCTGTTGAGTGTTCTGAAGAAAGTGAGATTTTGAGTAACTCGTCACGAAATTAATCAAAACTCATCGACTTTTACAGAGTGATGATTGCCGACACCAAAAAAAGGATGTTGATAGGACTGCTGGGTAAAGCTAAGTTCTCGCCGTGGCTGGCACTAATGTAAGTACACAGTGTTGTTGTTATTATTATTATTATTATTATTATTATTATTATTATTATTATTATTATTATTATTATTATTATTATTTAGGTAGTAGACTCTCTTTCAAGCATGTAGTATTGAAGGTGAAAGCTGCATCAGTTGCATTAATTTAATGTAGAGTTTTCCCTAAATAGAGAAAACACTAAATAAATTGAATATAGTTGATGCAGCTTTCACCTTCAATATTATTATTATTATTATTATTATTATTATTATTATTATTATTATTCAGGAAGAAGGCCATCGTATAAACATGTCTCATTAAAAAGTATGGCTGTATCAGCAGAGTTTACGTTACAGCAAATTACCTCTATTTTTCTGACAGTTCCTTTTTCCATAGGAGAAACCTTCATGTTCATGAAATATTATTATTATTATTATTATTATTATTATTATTATTATTAGTATTATTATTATTATTGTACTGATGAAAACGTAAATCACTTAAAGTGAATGTTTAGAAAACGGACTACAATACCAAATTTTTCTTTAATATTTTTCTCTTTAAAAGTTAGCAAATAAACACATCGATTACAGGAAACGTGTAGCATCAATCGCCTACTGAATCATGCTTTTTCATCATTATGGAGCAATTGTGAATGCACAAACAGAAAAGAGCATTCCTTCGAAGCAATTAAAAACACTAGAGGGAAGTTGAAAAGCAATCATAGTTATAAGGCCATAAACTCCAAGCATTTCACTGAAAAATGACACTTGTCGCTCACTCAAATATCCACGCGAGGGAAATAGCGCCCTATTTTGTGTTCCCTGAAATCGAGAGATGCTTTTTGATGTTTGGTCAGATATGAAATCACACCGAAAAACAAAACATAATAAAAAATCTTGCATGTTGGGAAGTTGCGAATATACCCAACTGAAGTGGAGTTCATCAATATCAACAAATGTAACCTGACGCCTTCTGCACGAACGAAGAATTTCACAATTCAAGGACTTTATTTTCCTTTTATGTATTTGTAATGGAAGGCGTTCACTTTGATATAACTACAACGAAGAACATCGTTTTGCAAAGCAATTGATAATGTAGGAGTAGGTTCTCGACGTGAAATCATTCATATGTTGCCGGGGGGTATTTTAGGATTGCTAAAAGTTATTATATAAGTGGTGGACATCAGGCTTGTTTGATTATTTTCATTCCCCTGTTTAGCGAAAGTTTTATAAGAACATTATTATTATTATTATTATTATTATTATTATTATTATTATTATTATTATTATGAAAACATTTGTTGCAATTATCATTAATGTTAACAACATTTTTGTCAACATTTTCCTTTCTTCAGTATATACTCACAAATTGTATACAACTTTTATTTTGATAAGGTTTATTTCAGTTCCATTGTCGTGCTTAAAGAATACTGTCTGTAACGGAAATAAGAAAGAAAGGTATATATACTCTTTTGTGCAGGAATTGAAAAAAAAAAAAAAAAATCTTATCAGCGACGTCCTCAAGCAGAACGCTACAGTAGATGACTGTATATACCAACAGCTGTTTTTAACTAAAATCAACAACGACAGTTCCCACCGTTGCAAGATGGCCCCGCTAAAAGGAAACTTTTTTTTTTTTAGATCTGCAAAAATTAAACAACTGCAAAATAATATCAAAGTTTTCCATCTCTTTGACTGATATCTGCCACAATGCACTTTTACGATTGTTGACGAGAAAGCTGTTGCTACAAAGTCGCTGCCTGAAAAATGGTTTTATCGTCAATGATTTTATTTTCTGAAACGGTTTGCAAATATATAAACAAAAAGTCAGTACCTCAAAGCGTCTGGCAACGATGGTCCCCAGCAAAGGCCAACAACAGCAAAAATAAAATAGTTTCCCAGCACCCCCCCCCCCCAAAAAAAAATAAATAAAAGATTGTAAGAAGTTGCAACCAGCAATTTCACCACAAGGAAGTTGACACAATACTATTTTGAATTTTCAGGTTAAGCGTATATCTTTTATACACCCCCCCCCAACATCCACACCCCCTCCCCCCAAGCCTGAGCGTTTATGTGGGAAGGAGCATGTGAAGATCGCAGGTGGAAAAGTGATATCAAAGCAGATTCCCCGAAAGGAGATTTTCCATCACTTCCTTTGAAGCAAGAGCGCACGAACCTAAACCTGTTTCCGGAGAATATTTTGCATACGTTTCTTTCCTCGATCTTTTCTTCCTCCCTACGTGAGAGATTTGCCAAGCTACGATCTCACGACCTGTTGGTGATCAGACGTTGCAACAATTTTCTCTCGAATAATTTCGTCAGGTTATGTTCCGGAATATGAGCAAAATCCATTACTCGTGGAGATGTAACTTATATCCAGTTGAAGCCTTGACAGTTTAAAGGCCTTTGGTAGAATAAATTTCAGAAGCTATATTTATGGCTATATTTTCCTTATTTGTCTATCTACCTGTCTAAATGCCTGTCTATCTATGTATCTATCAGAATATAATATAAGTTTAGTATATATAAATTTATATATATATATATATATATATATATATATATATATATATATATATATATATATATATATATATAATCAGTAAGCTACAAACGTCCTTTAATATCCAATTCGCTCTACCTCGGAATTAATATATTTTCATATATGTTACCGAAGGGAAATTTTTTTTAGTTGATAATAAGTTCGTCGTCCCGTGGGCTCGAACCAGCGAAGGACAAGAACTCAGGACTACAGTGGACGCATTAACCCACACGGGACGACGGACTTATTACCAACTAAAAAAATTCCCCTTCGGTAACATATATGAAAATATATTATTTCCGAGGTAGAGCGAACTGGATATCAAAGGACGTTTGTAGCTTACTGATTGTAAATGAATCACGGTGATGTGATAAAAAGTCATATATATATATATATATATATATATATATATATATATATATATATATATATATATATATATATATATATATATATATATATATATATATATATATATATATATGTATGCGTGTGCGTATACTCTCCTGAGCCCTGAGGTGATACCATCGCACTCCTCTCAAAACAAAGAAACTTTCGTTTTTAGTTTTTTGTAAAAGAAAACCTTTGAGAAGGCTATTTGTCTGTCCGTCCCCACTTCTTCTGTTCGTCCTTAGTTCTTAAAAACTTCTGAGGCTACAGGGTTGCAAATTGGTATGTTGATCATCCACCCTCCAATCATCAAACGTACTAAATTGCAGGCTTCTAGCCTCTGTAGTTTTAATTTTATCTAAAGTTAAAGTTAGCCATGATCGTGCGTCTGGTACCCCTATAGGCGCCAACATCACAGGCCACCACCGGGCTGTGACTGAAAGTTTCATGGGCCGCGGCTGAGAGTTTCATGGGCCATGGTTGAGAGTTTCATACAGCATTATATGATGTACAGTAAACTCGATTGCGCCGAAGAAACTTCGGCGCATTTTTTTACTTGTACAGTATATGTTTACCACGGAAATTACCCTCACTGAAGCTATTCAACGGAGAGCCAATGTCAAATAAAAACACCAAGCCTACTGAAGTTACTAAGTTTATTGAAACGTGTTTTTTTGGGGGGGGGCGTTTAAAAAAATCATGAATGAGTTCTAGTTATATACTAATGGATTAGAAGACTTATCTTAACAGGCATTCGGAAATCCCATCAATACAAGAAGAGCGTATTCAACTAAAATATTTGACATACGCTTATATATGAAGGTGACATAAATCGGAGCATTTTACCCTCTGGCATCACTAAATGAAGCTAGGAACATGTTAACGCGGGTAAATATAATCTGCTTAGTATACCTGTCGTGTGTTTTTAGCATCACCGAGGCTGCAAACAACCTTTTCGTTTTGAGGTTTGTTCATGGCCTAAACATTCGCTTCTTAAGGAGTCCATATTGGCCTTCCCCCTCTCTCGTGCTCTACCTGACCAGAGTAAACATTGACGTAGTCAGCGCCATTCCAGATGTAATTAATTCAAGACTGATACGCATCAGACGGCGCCCTAATCCAGGGAATCTGCTCACAAAAAGAAATCTAATTAACACTGAACGAATCTACCGCAAAGAGACACCCGGATTAGACGCCATTTCATCCGCGAATGTAAATGATATTAACATTTGCCCTTGGATAGATTCATTTACGCTGTAAATACGCTTTTTGATCTTCATTCATCTTGCACAAAATTAATCTGAGTCGCTGCCTCTCTGATATGATGAAATTAATGTCTGCCTTTAATTAGCAAGAGAGCGCTACTAAAGTTAAAGTTGAGTGGCTTTCAATCTTACTAGATGTGTTTGTGCGTGTTTGTGTGTTTGTGCGTGTTTTTGTGTGTGTGTGTGTGTGTGTTGGTCGACGTTTCCTCTGAATCTGTATGATTCGTGTATCATTTTACTTACTCTAGATATATAAAAGAGTGAATGTCTTTTCCTGTAATACTACAGTGTAATATGAATATAAGAAGGCCCATAAAACACTATTTAAACGTTGAAACCATATATTTTGGGCACTTGCTTCTGTGCCCCTGTTCACTGGTAGGATATGGACAGATGAAATTTTTACAAGGGTATATATACAAAACATAAAGGTGTGGCGTTAAGTCTCCGATGGTATGGAGTGACCGTTTCCTAAGAAAGAGGAGAATGACCAATTCCCTAGTGGTTTTTGGCCTCATTAGCTCCCGTTTGGCGACGGATCTGGAGGTCGCCTTTCCTGGGCCATCTTCTTCTTTATGTTTTGTATATATACCCTTGTAAAAATTTCATCTGTCCATATTCTACCAGTGAACAGGGGCACAGAAGCAAGTGCCCGAAATATATGGTTTCAACGTTTAAATAGTGTTTTATGGGCCTTCTTATATTCATATAAAAGAGTGTTTAGGATGATCTTTTATTGGTGATTTAAAGTAAAAGGAAAGCATGTCGAAGGTGAGAAAATAGGAAGGATTCAGAAAACCAGAACTCCCAAAATTTCGGAAATTTTTATTTCCTTTTTTCGATTTGAAATCTTTGGGTTTATTTATGTGACTAGTTTTCCGCTAACTGCGTCATATCACTGGAAATAAGTTCATCACTTTCATAAACATACGCATTCACACACACGTGTACACACATATATACACACACAAACAAATATACATACATACATACATACATACATACATACATACATACATACATACATACATACATACATACATATATATATATGTATTATATATATGTATGTATGTGTGTGTGTTTTTGTGTGTATGTCTATCTGGCTGTGCAATTGTATCTGTGTGTGTGAGTATAAAAGTGTAACCTCTGTGTTTTCCAATTCATTTTTCCTTTTTGACATTATTATGTAGAAAGTCTCCACTAAGAAAAAATACTAATTAGTGTATAGCGGTGGCATTTTATAATCCTATCACCATCTCATCAAGAGGAGATAAAAACAGTTTATTTTTACTGTGAAAAAAATCATTTGAGAATTACCATTTCAAAGAGATACCTAAATATCATTTTATTCCTATTAGGCCGGAAGAGTTCATAGCTAGCGTTCAAATGGAATTGATATGAGCATTTCCCTATGAATAAATTCATTAGTGGAGCGTCATTCCTTTGAACCGTGTTTTATCCAACACAAATTTGAGCTTAATCAGTTTCCACGATCTAAGGTGAGACCAATGACCATGGGAAATTCCACGATATTAGTGACGGTTATCAATACGTATATATCTATTTCATGAAGCTTGTCTTTTCACGGATAATTCTATTATATATATATATATATATATATATATATATATATATATATATATATATATATATATATATATATATATATATATATATACACGCTATATATAAAATATCAAGTTCTCTCAGCATTTTTTATATCGTTTTTCACTTGTATGGTTACTTTTTGGTGTACCTTCTTCGCTGATGCTCTCTCTCTCTCTCTCTCTCTCTCTCTCTCTCTCTCTCTCTCTCTCTCTCTCTCTCTCTCTCTCTCTGTCTATGTGTGTATATTTAAATACATATTTACTTAAATACAGTCATTTGTTTCCACCACTTCGTTCTCTCCTTTTTATTTTATTAGCAGTGGCCTAACTACCTAAAATTCTCTCATCCTCAGAAACAATATTGCCATTTATCTATTTAGAACGTAAACTA
>JANJGK010000045.1:22896499-22901499 GCA_039081455.1 Macrobrachium rosenbergii | reverse complement strand
GGGAGACAGGCATTGTTCCTAAGCATACTCTAGTATTATTCCATGGAAAACTGGCTAATGAGGCTGGCATCTGAAGTGAGAACAAAGCCTCCTCATGTCTATTTCATGCGTCCATTTCTGAGCTTTAGATAGTCAGAAGGAGAATTACCCGTTGTCAGACGAGTTGGAAAAACTGGCCAAACCGAAAGAGATTTTGGGGGCGGAAAGGTTGTCAGTTTGCCGGAAAAAGGTTACGTGAAATATTTCAGGATACCAGTGAGAATGTGTTCTTGAAAATACGAGTATAGGTATAACCTTTTTTTTAATTATCTCTATTGATTCAAAGAGTGAAAATGATAGCATCACATTCTGGGACCATCTGAAAGGAATGTTCCTCTTTTGCCAAAGCAGCATCAGCTACTAAGGAAATATTCATAGGTCCGTTCAGTTTCGGAAAATTGACGCGAACATCCTGGAAAATCAAGTTTCATTGTCATCAGCATAACACCTTTTCAATGTAGGAACGGGGCATGTTTTCGAATCAACTAATGAGGCCATGTCACCCATTATCTTGATGGGGCTTGGCAGTACATTTCATTTTCTAAAATTTTAGGAATTGGTTTTTCGCCAAAGACTAAATCCCATCGACATTAAATATTATGGTATTTTGCATGAAAGGAAATTAAGATTGTTATTCGGGCAGTTGAAATATAATAATTTGTTTGTCGACTATGAAACCTTATTTTTTTTTATGTAGGTTTCATTATTAATGAGGACTTTAGTCATAAAATTACAAACAAAATGATTTAGGTTGGTATATTACTAAATATGCGTCAGAAACAGCTGCCTGATTCTGTGTGTGTGTATGTGTGTGTGTGTGGTGTGTGTGTGAGATTACCAAGTATACACTGTTCTAAACTTGTGGGATGTGCCATAGCAGTTGTACCTAGGTCTTCCAGTCTTGCGTTTGAATCTCCTCATTTAATCGTTTTCTGTAAACATTCTCTGATTCTCTTTTGTTTATTCACCTACTTACCTATTCATATTATTTTTTTATGAACAATTACACTCACTCACCTACACACTATACAGTACACACACACACACACACATATATACATACATATACATATAGATAATATATATATATGTATGTATATATACATATTTTTCTTACTCCTTAATCCCTCATTCTTGGATTTTGCTCTCTCTTCTTTTCACACAGAAAGTAAAAAAAAATGTTGAATCTATCCTGTGGAAGATAGCAATCAAAGTGCACGGTATTTTGTTTTGTTTACTGTCAAAGACCGAAATAAATAACTTAATTGATCGTATTTTCCACGAAAAGTGTTCACATAAAGTGTTCTATTTCTCTTTCTCCTATTTACAATAAATGCCTTCTATTCCCTTATCGTTTGTTGCTTGATAATCTTATAATCGCTTGTATTCTATGTCAGTAATAATTTCGGTAGTTCAATCCAAGCTTGTAGTGAAATTATCTGTTTAACAATTAACAAAAGCCAAAAGATTAACAAAAAAGCAAAAACTGGTTAACATTCCTTTGAAGGAGCAGATCGTTTACATTTAAATTACATATGAATTAATCATTAGCCGGGGACGTGGGTAGACAGAATGAGAAATTACAACGAAGCAATGAACTTCGTCTATTTCTTCTTGAATTCAGAAGAAAAGAAATCTCCCCTATACTTTAATGGATTAAAATGTTGAAGCACATAATTATCTTATTCCATTTCGTTCCTTCATTGAAAGTTTGAATAATTCATCATTCAAAGCCTTTTGAGGTGACTGAATGGAAAAATAGCAAGATTTCAATTATTCACCGGTGTGGACTAATTCTCGAAAAAAAACCATGCTACCTCATCAATTTAGTTTTTAAGAGTTAAAATATAAACCTTCGGGTTTTTTCCAACGAAATAGCTAATTATGATTTTACTTCAAACTAATTACCCAAGAAAATTTTGGATTTGAAGCGGGAATGTCCTTCACTTTTTCGACTAAACTGATTGCCTATCTGAATGTTTTATTTCCCCTGATGAAAATATGTATAGATTTTTATGTAATCAGATCTACTGTATATTTATGTTTCGGCTTAGAACCACTTGGGGAAGATTTACATCGCGTAATTATGTCCAGGTTTAAAAAATGTGGAAAGGGCGATTTATATTCTGTAGTTGCCTACTTTATTTTTTTTTTATTAATTAAGAATATCTGAATTTCATCTGGGAACCATATTAAACCTTCTATTCCAACACCAACGAATTTGGGAATTTGATTTAGAAAGCGTGGTGAGTTTCAACACTTTTGCATTTTTTTATTCTTTTATTTCATGATGGCAGAGGGACCAAAAATGGTGCAAAAAAGTCACTGTTCAAAATGTTATTTAACATCTCACTCTTATTCATATATTGATTTTTTCTTATATATATATATATATATATATATATATATATATATATATATATATATATATATATATATATATACACACACACACACACACATATATATATATATATATATATATATATATATATATATACTGTATATATATACATATATACATACACACACACACACACACACATATATATATATATACATATATATATATATATATATATATATATATATATATATATATATATATATATATATATATATTCAACAATAAGCAGTTTACCCTTATTAGGGTGGCTCCAAAGAAAGAGCTAGAAAATGTTCACTATCATATTCCCTATTCAAACACCTGAATTACCGACACAGGTTTCGTCAACGAACCCATCAACAGGCACTGTACCAGTCACCCCTGTCTTCCATGTATACTCACGCTTCTTGAATAACAAGACTACTTTTATTCCAGTGCTTCTTCCACATCTGTTCCAGATATTTTTGCTTCATGTTTCCCAGTTCTTCTTCAGTTCAAGTCCCGTTTCGCAAATCTAGTGCCCTTTTACTCCTTAAATGAATAACTGTCTCAAGAACTACCCTAAATCGTACGTTATCCCTTTTTCCACTAATAATCATCATCACGTTTCCCACTTTTTGTATTATTCACACTTTACATAGCTTATTATAACTGAATACCTTTACCGTCAACTTTTCTTTCATATGCTTTCAATCCCTAAAACTCATGAACATATTTTTACTTTCAGTCCATTATTTTTTATTCATTTTATTCATGACCATATTCCACTTTAGATAATTGAAAATTACTTACGGCTTGCTCTATGAGTAAAAACGCCAGTGCTGGCATAACGCCACCTTAATCATAAATCACAACAACAACGTCTATCAAGATAAATGCTTCCTTAGTTACTCTTCTTATCTTCAAAGCCTTCTCCATCCTTGCCTTGCATATTCTGTGAATCATCTTTGCTTCCATCCTATCATAATCCCTTACAATCACTCCTTAATACCTTAAGAAATCAGGTGCACTATTCTTTCCTCATTTCAAATTTACATCCATTGTTCCATCTTCTCTGCTACCTTAATCCTTCAAAGACTTACTCTTACTCACATTATATTTCGCTAGTCTCTCCCCAGTCCGGACCGCACTTCTCCTTTTATTGCTCAAAACAACACGCTATATTTTGTAAACATAATAATGGATATTATTATGTATATTGAAGGTGATAGCTGCATCAGCTGCATGCGATTTATATAGAGTTTTCTCTGTCTTCCCGATCACTGACCTTTCAGGGTTAGTGCACTCTTCCGGTAACTCGCCGACGTTTGTCATTCTCGGAGAGGATGGCAGTTTGCAAACTTAAGTCGTTTTATTTCGGACGAATGCACTTTACCAGAAGAGTCACAGAAGAACAACGATGGTAACTGAAATCTGGAGTTCATCCTCCGTGGATTTGTCCCTCGCTGAGGATGAACTCCAGATTTCGGTCACCATCGTTGTTGCACTCTAACAATTACAGTGTATTCGTCCGGAACAAAACTACTCAATTTTGCAACTGCTTTTCTCTCCAAGAATGACAAACATATTATAATGCTATCTACTTCCTGGATACCATTATGATAGCAAATTTCCGAAATTTCACACGGAACAACCAAAAAAGATTAATAATAACCTTTAACAAAACCGTATATCTACACAATAATATGAAAATAGGCAAAAAAGGGGGTGGCGGATGGATTGAGAGGAGAGAAAAACCATTCTCTATAACGCATTAACTGTACAACAACAAAAAATCATATCAACACTGTCACTCTCTCGACATTCGTGTCAGAGACATGACATTTTGCTCTGAAGCATTGGCAGATAATTGTTATTTTACGTACGCAGAGCTTACACGTGTCATCTAACTCAATACTGTGGTATTTTTTTTTATGCGAAAAGGAAATTAAACAAAAGGGGTAACTTAATGTTTGATGACGGGGAGCTCAGTGATTTTTATACGGAATTAGAATTAATGTGTTAGGTAACTACTGCGCCAGAGAGATTAGTAGGAAATAGGTGCAGTACAGGGTTACGTAATTTCTCCTCAATCTTTTAATTGTAGTAGATCACAGAAATTATGCTCTCCTTTTTATTCTCAGGACGGTCAGTTTAGCAGAAATTCCCTTGCGACATTAGGTGGTTTAAACTTTAGGGATTGAGAGTGATAATTAAGTTCAAAATAATATTCGTATATGTCACAGGTGTGAAAAACAAATCTCTTAACTGCTTTTTGGAATTCTTTTTGGGTGAGAGAGAGAGAGAGAGAGAGAGAGAGAGAGAGAGAGAGAGAGAGAGAGAGAGAGAGAGAGAGAGGGGTAAAGCTGCTACTATAACTCTCTTACACCGCTAAGGTCCGCGTGCTTAGAGAGTACGAGTATGATCTCATTATCACAGTGTATCGAATGCTTAGTTCTAAGCAACATCGTATTACGGAAAAATCTGGAAAAATGCTGATAGATCATCTATACATATCGCTGTTTGTCAGAAATTGACATTGGAGAAGCGAGGGTAGATATTAAAGAGAATGGCGCCACCTGTGTGTCCGTCGAAG
>JANJGK010000045.1:22886499-22893999 GCA_039081455.1 Macrobrachium rosenbergii | reverse complement strand
TTCAGTCTCCAACTCCGCTGAGAAGGAAACGCTCGCATCACGCAAGAATAAGAAGAAGGAGCGACGAGACGAACCGAATGGAAAGAGGGAAGGGGGAAAGGCGGTGGGGAGCGGGGGGGGGGGGGGGCGGGGAGGGGCGGTGGAAAGAATATCTGCCATGACTTTGAATACCATCCGGTTGGTCTTGGGGCTTTCGCTTTTTTTTTGGTGGGGGTTGGGGGCTTAATTTCCTCCTCTTGTTGCTTCTATAATGGGGCCCAATTTCCAATGCGCTTGATTCTGGCCCTCCGTTTCTCGAGTGCCAGGGACCGTTTGCCTCAGGTAGCGGGTTTTAGTAGTCGTTTAGTCTAAGTATCCTATAACTGAATCGAAGGACTTGGGCGCCAGCCTATTGCTGGTGCTCCCTGAATGAGATACCCGCGTGTAGAAAGAAGAAAATAGGTTATTATTAACAACAAACATGTTACAAAACATACTGAAAAGAAAGAAAGAAAGGAAGCTAAATTTGAGTGTAATTTCAACCGAAAATATTTCAATTTTTAAATATTTTTTCAACATTTATCCTCAAACCCAAAGCTCGGGAGAACCGAGACACCAAAACGAAAAATTTGGCAATAATTAAGACTATTAGAATGGACAAAATAGTTCGTCTCTCTCTGTCTACATCCATTAAAAAGCTAATAATAGGCAATAGCTTCATTAAATATGAAATTAATCTTTACCTTGACCAAAAATATGATTATGTAAAGCCACATGACTACCTTTGTCGTTTAATGCCTTATCTTCTCAGTCTGATCTCATTTCTTCATTTTTAGTATTCTGTGAAAGAAAAATATTGTGCCGGTTTTGTCTGTCCGTCAGCACTTTATTCTGTCTGCACTTTTTCTGTCCACCCTCAGATCTTAAAAACTACTGAGGCTAGACGGCAGCAAATTGGTATGTTGATCATCCACCCTCCAGTCATCAAACATAACAAATTGCAGCCCTCTAGCCTCAGTAGTGTTTATTTCATTTAAGGTTAAAGTTAGCCATAATCGTGCTTCTGGCAACGATATAGGATAGGCCACCACTGGCCCTTTGTTAAAGTTTCATGGGCCGCTGGTCATACAGTATTATGAGACCACAGAAAGATAGATCTATTTTCGATGCCCTTGATTATACGCTGTAGCGGCTGTACAGAAAACTCGATTGCACCGAAGAAACTTTGGCGCATCTTTCACTTGTAGTCGTGGTCAAAAGTGATGCCATATGGTAATATTGTCTCGTCCAAAATCTCAGACGGACGATAATTAGTGTTAAACGTTTTTATTCATATTTCCTATGTTAAATATGTCGATAAATTAGTGAATTCATAGCTAATATAATTTTCCCCACAGGTATATACACACAATATCGTTTAGGCATGGGTATCATTAGCAATCTAAATGAAAGTTAGGTTGCAGTTAGTGACTTTTAAACGAACTCTTTTGCAGCCATTTAGTATTACTTTTGAGCCTGGGTGTATAAAAAAAAACGCTTGTAGAAGGAGTAGAATATCATTTGAAGACCCAAAATGAAATAGGCATTAGTTGTAACAGCAACGGGCCTACGTATTTTAACTTTTAAAATTATTTCACCAATAAGTGCTTTCCTTTGTTATTATCACCAATCAGCAATCCATTAACATCAAACAGGAAAACGTTTGCATTTACAACTTTTCTCTACTCGCAATGATAATTAAACAAGCTTCTTCGGCGCAATCAGTTTTCTGTACATCGTATAATCAAGACCAACAAAAATAGATCTATCTTTTGGTGGTCTCGGTATAATGCTGTATGAGCCGCGGCCCACGAAGCTTTAACCACGACCCGGTGGTGGCCTGCCTTTTTATAGTTGCCAGACGGACGATTATGCCTAACTTTAATAATAAATAAAATAAAAACTACTGAGGTTAGAGGGCTGCAATTTGTTATGTTTGTTGATTGGAGGGTGGATGATCAACATACCAATTTGCAGCCCTCTAGCCTCAGCAGTTTTTAAGATCTGAGGGCGGACAGAAAAGTGCGGGCAGAATAAAGAGCGGACAGACAAACAAAGCCAGAACAATAGTTTTCTTTTACTGAAAACTAAAAATGAAGAATTAATACCCTTGCTCGGACCCACTTTTGCCACACAAATCATCCTCCCTAGCACATGAAATTATTTTTAAACATAACCAGCTCTTGCGCAAAATGAGAAAATGAAAATATTCAAGCAAACTCCTAAATACACCGGGTATCTTTTAACCCTTTATAAAATGCGTCTCTGTGTCATAGTTTTCCGTTTAGTTTATATTCCTCACGAACGTATTTTTGTCTACTTTTCACTGTTTTTTTAAATCACCCCTTTACTTATTATTATTATTATTATTATTATTATTATTATTATTATTATTATTATTATTCAGAAGAGAAATCCCTATTCATACGGAATGAGCACACAGTGAAATTGATTTATAGTTCAAGCTTTCAAAGAATATGGTGCTCATTTGAAAGAAGTTACAGGAGTTATTAGAAAAGAAAGAAAAGATAAATTGATAAATTAATAAACAAATGGATGAAGACATATATAAAGTAGTAAAATACAAGGTGAATTGTTCGAGGGTAGTAATGCATTGCTATGTTCGCTTGAGTTTTGAGATAATAATTGCACCTTTTTTTCGAATTCACTCTTCAAAAGCCTTTCTGTCATGTTGCTGTATAGTGGTTAGTGTCGTGCATACCACTCAGATGTCGCGTGCTCGCGTCTCCCCCAGGGCGATGAAAAATCACTGGTTCTGTATCATGACCAGTTTCTGCTGCAGTGTGTGGGGTCTGTGGTGGGAGGTTGAAATCAACATTCGTTGGAAGCTTGAATTTCAAGTCAATGGCCCCTGTGTGCTTGTTCCATGTGGATAAGTTTAATCTACTGAAATAATAATAATAATAATAATAATAATAATAATAATAATAATAATAATAATAATAATAATAGTAAGATTTTTATCTGCATTTTTCTATAACATGTCATCTTTAGATTCATCTGCTCTCCTTAATATCTTTCAGACATTTCCGTTATCATCATCATTATCATCATATAACATGGTTTTTTTTTACAATATAATGAAACATCGTAAGAACATGACTTGTCAACGTGGTTTTGCTAAAGAAAAAATAACTCCCTTCCTTGTTTTTTTAAGGCTACCGAAATATAATCTTCATTATTATTCATCTTCCAGTGGTCAGTACAACAGAATTATATTTATTTATCTTTCTGGGGTGGGGGGGGGGGGGGTGGCAAAATCGTTATGCTTCTTTTTCCCAGCACGCTCATCTTGAAATAATGTTGCTTGATATTTTTTCCTTTTTGTTTTTTTACTGTTTTTTACTATATAATAGAAAATCATTTTTACTCGACATGATGTTGGAACTGAGAGAAATAGTGTTAGGTGAAACAAAGTCTGTGTATCTGAGAACATCAACAGTTAAATTTAAAAGCATCGACAGAGGCGCAATAATACAACTGAATTTAATAACAAGAAGTGTTATCTAGAAACACTTGTATTTTTTACAACACACGTTACAAAATGAAGTGTCTACAACAATTTCTAAATGCTGGACTAAGGCTTAAAGTGTTCAGTGTAGATCCCAAGAAATGCAGTATTGTATATATATATATATATATATATATATATATATATATATATATATATATATATATATACAGTATGCATATATGTGTGTATAGGATTAACTGATAATATTCCCCCTCGCAAAACCTTCCAGACAAGCCTCTAAAAACGTCTAAAATTAAGATTAGGTAATGATCCTAAAAGTAGCTAATCACTCGAAGTCCCAGTAGGAAAGCAAAAGTCTTTTAGGAAGGAAAAATGATTCTCCTGCTGGAAGGAAATTGCCTTGATTGGCTCTCTCTCATTTTCCCTTATTGATTATCTTCGAATGTAACCTGTTTTTTTTATTGAGTTTTCCTTAAATTCGTCTTTTCAATGCATCCTAAGTAGGAATAAAAACATCTCTAGAGTAATTTCACGGTTTGGAATTTAACTTAACTCAAGTCTAGTTTCATAATATTCATAACGTTATGTAGGACACGAAAATTAAGTATTTTTTCCTCACAATGTATCTTATTTCCTCCTTTATTCACGTGTTCACTATCACAAACTGCACGTCGTCAAAAGAAATGGCGTGAAAGATTTATTGCACTTGAGAAGAAAATGAGGAACAAAAATGTTAAAGAGAATAGAAAATGTTTGTACAGTATACATTTTTTTTCTGATGGTTTGAACGATGTAGCAGTGAACTTGTAAAGTAGGCAAATATTTTTGGTAGATAATATTTATCATTTGAGTTTTACTCGTAAAGTAAGAAAAAGGAGCTTCGTAAAAAACTAAACAAGTAAAAAATGCGCCGAAGTTTCTCAGCACAATCAAGTTTTCTGTACAGCGTATAATCAAGGCCACCGAAAATAGATAAATCTTTCGGTGGTCTCGGTATAACGCTGCATGAGCCGCGGCCCATGAAACTTTAACCACGGCCCGCTGGTGGCCTATCCTGTATCGTTGCCAGATGCACGATTATGGCTAACTTTAACCTTAAATAAAATAAAAACTACTGAGGCTAGAGAGCTGCAATTTGGTATGCTTGATGATTGGAGGGTGGATGATCAGTATACTAATTTGCAGGCCTCTAGCCTTAGTAGTTTTTAATATCTGAGGGCGGACAGAAAAAGTGCAGATGGACAGACAATGCCGGCACAATAGTTTTCTTGAACAGAAAACTAAAGATTGGTGGTATGTTAAATATATGACTATTTTCCAGTAAATTACACGGATCATGAAATTACAATGATAATATCTTTTACAAAAATCACAAAATATTAGACCCACGGGGGGCACGAGGTACCCACCCCTGCAGCGTGTCCTTTTGTAGCTAAAACACAAACCGATTTTCAAGTGAAAGCAATTTAAATGGATCTCTAGGGAAGCACATACATGTTGTAAAGCCCGCGTAGGCAGGATTGACAAGGAAAAAAAAATAAGCTGAAATGGATAAAAAGGAAAAACAATAAAGAGGGAGTGGAGAATGATGAACATTTTAATAAGAAATGAGATATGGAAGAGACACGATTTTGTCTTCCGCTTTTTACGTTTTAATTAATGATTCTCCGTAGCCAGTTGCGTTGACTAATATGCAGAGCATTTAGTATGAAGAACAAACGAGCTAGTTTTAGTATGGAGTGCAAATGGGCTATTTTTAGTGTGGAGTACAAATGAGCTATTTTTAGTATAGAGTACAAATTAAACTACTTTTAGTACAAAGTACAAATGAGTTAGATAACAAAAGGTTTGTGTGATCTGGGTAATCATAATTAAACAGAAGGCTGTATTTAAAGAGAGAAAAAGCATCCTTCTTGACGGATCTCCCCCTGGAAAGTAGTTTAAGCTGAGAACGCGGCATTTAACAGAGTACCTCTCATTGCAGCGGAGATATACTGCACATGAGGCCGTCAATGATAGGGCTTTGAGTAGTAGAATGACAAGTACTTACGTTTTCAAATCGGACGTAAGTTTTTTTCTTTTTTTTGTACAAATGTTATACTATTTTCCTTGTATTTTCGCTTCCTATTGTTTCATTACTTCTGATTATTTTGTGCTCAATTCCACAACATTTCATTACATTAAAACACCAGGAAATAATAAATGTATTTTAGGTCTCACGTTTGATTTTTTTGTCTATTAATAGTTGCAAGTCTTAGGGATGGAATTTCATGATCGCTGATAACAAAAAATCCCCTCACAGCAAAAACAAATAAATTTGTATTTTATCGATGATATAAGTTATCAGCAGAAGGTAATGATACATATTTTACTTCTTGTCCGTCATCTTTTTCCAGAATCCGTAAATTCATTAAAATTTCTCTAGTTTGTTTTGTAAATCTACAGCACACATATCTACAGTACATAGGCCTTTCTTGCATTTTCGGCCACAGGAGTCTACATGTGACGGGAGTGTTTGTTATATAGAGCAGTGGTTCCTAACCTTTCTCAGTGCCCATCATACCCGTTGATGTCTCAGAAAATTTTCTCGTACCCCCATCCAATGTAAATACAATACAAACATATAATAAGTTTACAGTAAATATGCAGTACCATTGCACTGGCTATCATGTCTCGTACCCCCGGTTCAAGTTTCGTACCCCTTGAGGGTACAGGTACCCCAGATTAAGAACCACTGACATAGAGCATTTCAAAAACAAAATACGAGGCAATTTCACGGGAATCTCTCTTCATGGCATTTATCTTTCACCCAAACCGTTAAAATGGTTCATATCTTTGTAGTTTGCTTTTATCTACATCATCCTTTCTGTTATTCAGAAAGTAAGTAGAATATTGGGAAAGAAATACGAGGGGTAATATCACAGGCATCGACCTTAATTGCAATTCGCGCTTTCTTGTACTGTAGATATGCACTGATTGGCGTTGCATTATAAATCAGGCTATAAAGTATTCAGTTCAGTGGCTGGAGGACTTTGGCGAGCGCCATCGGTCCACCTGACTGTTTTATTACTTTACTTATTGATTCATTTATACCTGTTATCGTTCATTTATTTATTTCTTTGGCTATGCGTAAGGAATAAATCTGAGGAATGAATGAGGTCATCACTGTGTTTGCTCATCATGCAAGCAGAGGTCTCAATAAACTGAATTGTTATTGGAAAATGATACAAACTAGACATATCTCGGGGTAACAAGTTTTTCGAAATACACGCGGTTTTACAGTATCTCATTCAGACAAAAACAGTATGTATAGGTGTGTATAAATATATAATAATAATAATAATTTACCGAGTCAGCTAAGCGCCCTGTTCACTGTCAGTTAGCTATGACTATTCATAAGTGTAAAATTAGTAAAGCAAATACTTTAAATCGGGCGGTAAAGCGAGTAGGCATTTGGGCCCGTATAACTTTACGATGTGCCATGATTGGCACATATAATAAGCTGTTTAATCTATTTCTTGTTTATTTGCATACTAGCTTATTTAATGGCCATGAATTTATTTGCGTCAATGTATGTAATTAGTCAAAGCTCCGCCAATCATTTATTTGTGTTCATTTTTTCTCATCTTTTATACTAAATAATAATCTTGATAAACGCCCAGTATGCTTTGGCTCTAGTAGAATTTATTCTCTCTCTCTCTCTCTCTCTCTCTCTCTCTCTCTCTCTCTCTCTCTCTCTCTCTCTCTCTCTCTCTCATAGCAGGATACCTTGTTCCCTCTGATGTAAGAGCTAACTTTTGACAGTCAACCAAGCTAGCCCCTGCTTGCTGAAGCGGTGCTAACTCAAAAATCTCATTAATTCAGAAATCTGAAATAATGACACATACGGGCGTTTATGGGCATTTGGGCGAGTCAGGGCAGTACAGTTTCGCAACTCTCCTTTTGTTAGTTTTTACTGAAGAAATATTTTAAAATAATTTTTAACA
>JANJGK010000045.1:22876499-22881499 GCA_039081455.1 Macrobrachium rosenbergii | reverse complement strand
CAATGAAATAACAGTTCCTCCAGACAATGTCGCTTCTGAACAGGACAGATAGACAGAATGAGGACACTTGATCTCTGAGCAATACAGAACAAAGACTCAATATATTTAAATCTCCTTTTGTGAGATTGCAGGTCTCCATGTGATCTCATTTTTATAAGCAGATGATTTAGAAAGTGTCATCCGAAATTACACGACGGTTATTTTACTGAACCAGCTCACGGAGGTCAGCTAGAGACATTTATGGAAGAGTCCTAACTTTGCAATAAATAGCGCTTAAAGGTTAATGCTTCAGGCAAACGTGTTGAAGAAAGTTTCGTCAATACGTAACGCAAAATAATCGAACAGTGTTCTATAAAGTTTACAAGGCCCATAAAAAACATATTTCACTACAAAACCATATATTTCGACTGACAATACTTCAGTCTAGATCACTGGTGACCGTGGACAGTTGGCAAGTAACAGGAACATAGTGAATAGAGATATATAGTGCAAATACTAGTTTTATAGGCCTTTAAAACTTCATACTATACAGTCCTCATACTTGAGAAATTTATTGTTAAGTTCTTATAACAGAGAATGAACTTAGATGAATCTGGCTTGAGAGGTAAATCAGCATTATCAATATACATTTCTGTTCCGTTTTCGAGTCTAAAATGGATAAGATTTCAGGCTGGTTATACTTGGTAAACATGAATCTTAGTAATGGGAGATGTATTGTTCCATTGCTGGATGAGCTTACCTGGAATTCTGGGATCAGAATTGAGAGCTGGAAGATTAACATTAGTTAGCAGGCTTCTCCGCAAAGGGAGCCGATTTGTCTTTGAGGAGAATGATATATCCACTGACCTTTCTGGGGCAAAGAAGATACATTTCAGAGTGAGGTGATTAGTTGAGTGAGAAGTGTCTCCTAGGTTACGACAAGGCGATCTTCTCTTGCCAAGAGGTTTCTTCATGAAGGAATGTAACTGAATTTTCAGATAATAATCTTTTCAGTTACACGGATCAATGATATAATTTAAAAGGACCCAGGAATAGAAAAAAAGAACCATTGCATTACCTAAGAATTATATATATATATATATATATATATATATATATATATATATATATATATATATATATATATATATATATATATATATATATATATATATATATATATGCTGTTATATTCTGAGGCCGGTTGGAAGAATGAAAATGGATCTTTTTTGTCAACTGCCTTAAGGGCCAACACAGTGCTCAGAATATAAGCAATAAATGTAACGAATAAACTGACTTACCTTGATATCACATCTAAGTAAAAAGAGAAATGGAGGTCGCCTTTTTAAAACCAGTCAATACTTTGAATTGAATTTACTTACAAACGGAGCAATCAGAAAATTAATAGGAAAGGGCTGACTGCGCGGCAAGCAAGCACATACAATGTGCAATAAAAGCTAGACAATGGTAGCAACCAACTGAATCTGAAAGGGCTACAGCCCGGAAATAGTTTGACACGCGAATGAATTTCTTCTGTTGAAACTGGTTGAGTGATTTTGGATAGTTCGCGCAACAGTTTGCAAAGGGGGGACTGTGTCCTGCGCCCCTGGACCGCTTAATCAGAAGACTTTGCACGTGGCAGGATGGCAGTTAAACATCTAAGGCTATTTTGGTTCACAAGGGCGGGGGCAGAACACTTGAAGAGCCAGGTAGCAGGATTCTGGAAGAGAATTCCAGATTAGCATTCAAATCAAATGACTTTCTCTCACATGAAATTACTAATGCACAAGAGAGGAATTGCTCAATTAGATTTGATTAGCACATAGTAATACTATGTTGGGAATGCTCTAATTGTTATCACTGAACTAATTTAATTTGAGCTTGGGACAAGCCATGAGGGCCACATGTGCTTGTTAGGCTGGGGAAAGAAAGGGGCTTTGTTTAGGAGAATGAAGGTTGGAAACACTGAAAATGGCGAGAAATTCACGAGAAGAAAAAGATAGCTGGTGGTAAATTACAACTTCAAGATGTACCTTATTGCATCTGCGCATGGAGCTCGCTTGCAGAAGACGAATTGAGGCCGCAGAAGTCTCAAATCTTGCCAGTGTAAAGGGAATAGAGACCGCACCAACTGGGTGCTTTTGTGGTCCGCGACGGAGTGTGCAGCGAGGTCACGATCTCTTCTCATTTGATTTCTAAGGTTGGGCACAAGGACATCGGTCGATCTGGAAGAGACAGTCACAGTCAGCACAAAGTTTGAAAAGGAATAGGTCTTATAGCTAAGTCTCTTAAGGGTCAGTGTAGCAGCCCAATTACGGCCCTGACTGGTCTTTCTGTCCCTAACGGCTTTCTACACCCCAAAAATCGCACAATGCTGGGGCTAAGAGGTTGGTATGGTCCGCCCAAATCAGGCGATGTGGGGTAGGCCTACATAAGTTTACCCCCCCTTAGTGGAGTCTCCTCCAGCCACCATTAAATTTTATTTCCTAGCTAAAGGGGCTGAAGGGACGAATTTTATGAATAAATATATATATATATATATATATATATATATATATGAAATTTTTATCACACCGTGATTTTTATACAATCATGAAGCTACAAATGTCGCTTAATATCGAAATTCACGCTACCTCGGTATATCTCCGTTGGAGAATTGTCGCCGAAGGGGAATTTATATAAGTGATAAATGAATTGGAATCGTGGGGACACGAACCCGCGACGAAAGCCTATTCAGCGACTCCAGTTGACGTAAACCATTGAGCCATCAAGAGAGGTATAAGTCTTTTGCCGAGATGTCGTACTGCTTTTACCCGTCGTGAGCGGGGAAAGTGTACTAGCCTCGACAATGACCCACCTCCGCCATGACAGTTCATTGGTACGTTTGGAACACGCAGCTCTTGTTATGAAATTTTTATCACACCGTGATTTTTATACAATCATGAAGCTACAAATGTCGCTTAATATCGAAATTCACGCTACCTCGGTATATCTCCGTTGGAGAATTGTCGCCGAAGGGGAATTTATATAAGTGATAAATGAATTGGAATCGTGGGGACACGAACCCGCGACGAAAGCCTATTCAGCGACTCCAGTTGACGTAAACCATTGAGCCATCAAGAGAGGTATAAGTCTTTTGCCGAGATGTCGTACTGCTTTTACCCGTCGTGAGCGGGGAAAGTGTACTAGCCTCGACAATGACCCACCTCCGCCATGACAGTTCATTGGTACGTTTGGAACACGCAGCTCTTGTTATGAAATTTTTATCACACCGTGATTTTTATACAATCATGAAGCTACAAATGTCGCTTAATATCGAAATTCACGCTACCTCGGTATATCTCCGTTGGAGAATTGTCGCCGAAGGGGAATTTATATAAGTGATAAATGAATTGGAATCGTGGGGACACGAACCCGCGACGAAAGCCTATTCAGCGACTCCAGTTGACGTAAACCATTGAGCCATCAAGAGAGGTATAAGTCTTTTGCCGAGATGTCGTACTGCTTTTACCCGTCGTGAGCGGGGAAAGTGTACTAGCCTCGACAATGACCCACCTCCGCCATGACAGTTCATTGGTACGTTTGGAACACGCAGCTCTTGTTATGAAATTTTTATCACACCGTGATTTTTATACAATCATGAAGCTACAAATGTCGCTTAATATCGAAATTCACGCTACCTCGGTATATCTCCGTTGGAGAATTGTCGCCGAAGGGGAAATTTATATAAGTGATAAATGAATTGGAATCGTGGGGACACGAACCCGCGACGAAAGCCTATTCAGCGACTCCAGTTGACGTAAACCATTGAGCCATCAAGAGAGGTATAAGTCTTTTGCCGAGATGTCGTACTGCTTTTACCCGTCGTGAGCGGGGAAAGTGTACTAGCCTCGACAATGACCCACCTCCGCCATGACAGTTCATTGGTACGTTTGGAACACGCAGCTCTTGTTATGAAATTTTTTTTTATCACAACCGTGATTTTTTATACAATCATGAAGCTACAAATGTCGCTTAATATCGAAATTCACGCTACCTCGGTATATCTCCGTTGGAGAATTGTCGCCGAAGGGGGAATTTATATAAGTGATAAATGAATTGGAATCGTGGGGACACGATATTAAGCGACATTTGTAGCTTCATGAATATATATATATATATATATATAATATATACTATATATATATATATATATATATATATATATATATATATATATGAGTCCAATACAGCACAAAGGAACTCGTGCTTGAGAATATCACTAAGTCCACATCGGTAGGTGAGTTAAAACCGGGACTTTGAACAAGTACTTTCGTAGTTTATTCTATATTTTTCAAGTTCACACTGAATACAAAAGAAGTTGACAGAGGTTTATATATAAAAAAACCAGAAGGTGAGGGCGGGGGTTACAGTTTAATAATCTGGGCAGCATGTTCTTTAAACCAAAAAGACAAGGACAAAGGATCAAGGGATAATCCAGGGTGGAGATTAACATTCCTGGTGGAAGTAGCTTCGATGAAGACACTCTCTAGCAGATTTCTTTTCGATGGTCGTTGACCTTGCAGATGGCCGTTGACTTATCCCAGTTCATCCCATGGCCTGTCTTAAGCCAATGATCCACAATGCCATTATTTGATAAGCCTCTTGATATGGCATATATATGAGCAGGCTATATATACAGTACACACACACACACTATATAGATATATGTATATATAAATGTATATTATATATGTATATATTGAAAGAGCAAATGCATACTGTATTACATATAAACTTTCACAATCTGTCTCTTCGTCAGGATGTTTGTCGGTTTGTCGCTCTTTTATTTCTCACTCTCCCTCTGTGGCTATTGGCTTGAGTAGACGTTCGCCTCTATGTAAACCTAGACTGAGGATTGGATTGCACTGCTCCAGATAGCAGTAATGAGCATAGACTCGCAGTCTTTTGCGAATGAAGTTCAAATAGAGCGTAGAACCGGTTCCTGGAATCTGATAAAACTGTTATTCGTTCAGCGAATC
>JANJGK010000045.1:22863999-22873999 GCA_039081455.1 Macrobrachium rosenbergii | reverse complement strand
ACTCCAGTTGAAAGGTTCTTAATCTTCTTAATTGCTGGTTGGTTGAAGATTTTATCTATAATATCTAAGTCCCAAGCTCATTTTGAGAGGTTCATTGTATTTCGTTTTTTTAATCAGTGCTGATTCTACCATCTGGCTTTTGAACCTACGGTTGGTGCTATAAATTATACGTGACAAATTCCAGTTTATTCTGTGATGATGGTTGTTTATGTGCTTAAAAATAGCTGAGCTCTGTTGGCCATACCTTACTGAACGTTTATGTTATATTAATCTCTGGGGGAGTGATTTACCTGTAAAACCGATGTACAGCTGGTCACAGTCGAGGCAAGGGATTTCGTATATTACTGTGTCTTTGGGGACTGGCTTTTGATGGACGTTAATTTAGGGATTTGGCTAAGGTATTTGGGTAGGTAAAGGCAAAAGGGTTAGAGTTTCCAAGTGTCTTTGTCAACGTCTTAATGCTGTCCATGTGTGGGATTTTGATTTTATTGTTGGGCGTCTCTATAGTCTTGTTTTGAGGGGGACGGTAGAGAGAGAGAGAGAGAGAGAGAGAGAGAGAGAGAGAGAGAGAGAGAGAAGAGAGAGAGACGAGAGAGAGAGAGAGAGAGAGAGAGAGAGAGAGGACCAAGTCAAGGCCAGTAAGAAAAGAATGGTGAAAAATAAGGATTATTTATGCGAGGAAATGGATAAAAGAGAGAGAGCAGTAATTAAATGAACACAAAAACAAACAATGTAAATGAATGAACAATAGAGTTAATTACTCTGTTGGGGACAAAACTCGCAGTACAATCACTTCTTAATGAAATCTGAGTCCAGATACTGGCTTTAGTAATTGACCAATTAAAAGATTTTGTTTTATCTCTTTATTGTATTATTTGATTAACAGTAACATTTACAAAAAATTGCAAATGACCTGAAGCCATAATTGAGTAGAATGTAAATACTGTTTCTAAAATTATTATAATACAAATCAACTTCCCAAGAATACAACAGAATTTTTAATCAGACATTCTTTACAAAAATAGAAAAAAAAATGAAAAAACTGAATTTCAATATGGATTCCCTGTCTAAATAAAAGAAAAATAATCATTCACTTAAATGTCTTCTGAAGATTGATGTTTCGGAGACGCTTTACATAAAATAGTGCCCTTCCCGTTCACTTGATGAAATGACAACTGGGTCTTTAATAAACAAAAGAGTAAATCTACGTTGTTCTTGACATATCAGTCAATCTGTATATTCTAAATGCCACCATTGGAAAAACGGTGAAGCGTGTTAAGCACTTAATATTTCAGATGCTATATCAGATCCAGATCCCAAGAGCAAATGAAATGAAATGCTGGTGGCTATTTCAGTAAGGTACGTCGCTCGAAAGGTGATCACGTTCAGGGAAAATGACAAGCCATGGTTTAATGATACCATGACAGACCAAACTCATCATATGGAGGCGAAACCGTTCACATGAAAATTACACCACTTTTGTTGAGTCTCGCCGTGCTGCGAATAGACCTTACCGTATACTTGAGCGAAATTGCAATAATTCCTTGAAGGGATGACTTGAAGGATGTGCCCAGCCTCATCTGTGGTGGACCAAATTGGCATCGTCTATCTTTGGGTCAGTCTCTTCTTCCATTCCAACACTACTTACAGGTGATGGTAAATTGGTTATTGGTCCTTGGGAAAAGGCTGAACTGCCTCATAGAGCTTTTGAAGCTAAGTCGAGGATGTCCCTCTCCCTGATACTTGTCATCCTGAACCTGTTCTTAGAAAATTTGCATTTCGCTCTAGGGCTGTTAACAGCATTCTTAATAATCTCGATAACTGAGGTGGAGAAGATCCTGCTGATTTCTTCCCTTTGTTTTTTTAAAAAAAGGTTTCTAGAGTGTTATCTCCCATGATTAGTAGGTTCTATAGATTTTTATGCCAGCGTAGTATCTTTGTGGATGAGCGCAAGCTTAGTAGTACAACGTCTGTACCGAAGAGTGGCATATCTACAGAATGCAGTAACTACAGGCCAATTTCTATTCTCCCTGTGCTCTCCGAAGCTGCAGAAAAACTTGTTTTTAAGCCAGTATACAAGTGTATGCAATCTAAAGGATTGTTAGCTGATAATCAATATGCGCATAGGAAACAGTTAGGTATCTACGATGCTCTTTTAGATTTGACAAGCCTTTTGCAAAAGAACCTTGATTAGGGGTTTGAGTTTAGAATAATTCAAACAGACTTTAGTGCTGCTTTCGATTTAGTAAATCACAAGACACTTGTTTATAAACTTCGGAATCTCAGAATGGGTGGATAGGTTTAAGATTTACTTCAAGACTTCCTTACAGGTAGGCAGCAGCGGGTTGCTGTTGATGGGATCTTAGAGAACCACGACCTATTGTGTCTGGAGTTGCACAGGACAGTGTTCTTGGTCCGCTTTTATTTTTAGTGTATACAAGTTATATGGCTGTTGTCCTGGAAAACAAGATTATTCAGTATGCCAATGATGCTACACTTGTGGGTGTAGTAAAGTCTCCATTTATGAGAAATGGCACTGCCCTGAGTCTGAGTCATGATATGGAGCGGATTAGTGGATGGTGTAGTCTGTGGGGTATGAGTCTGAACTCCAGTAAAACGAAAACACCTGTTGATTAGTTGACCTCGTATAGATTTTCCACCCCACCCTCCCCTTCAGGTGGATGGAGACTCTGCTAAATGAGTCTGAAACTTTAGCTATACTCGGTGTAGCTTTTGAGTCACACCTCAGTTTTGAGAAACAATTAATGAAAGTGTCAGCAAATGCTTCACGGAAGTTAGGTACTGTACGTAAGACCTTACATATTTATAACAGTGATAAAATCAATGCAACCTGTTTTACTGTTCTCCGGTGTGGATGTTTGCTCCTGCCAGAGATTGATCTCTTTTATTTACAGTGAATATGCAAAGGATATTTAAAACAAAATGGCTGAAAAATTTTTGTGAAGTTAGGCTGAATATTTTATATATACTTTTATATTGCATTTTTTGTCGGCTGTTTTATTCCTTCATTTATCAAATTTTATTTGTTTTACCAACAAACGATTCAGGTTTTTATTTCACTGTGAAATATTTCTTGCGAATATATTGTATTTATACTTGATTATTTACTTGTTTTCTACATTTTCTATGATCATGGCAGTCAATAACATCCAGTACTTTAATCCGTGACTCAGTTTAGTAGCGATTAAAATCACCATCTATAATCAATGGTGTGATTGTCAAACCATGGTTGTTATGTAAACAAGGTGCCCTCCCCCTTCCCACTCCTTCACCTTCTCCCTCCCCCTCGTTCCTCCTCTTCCTCCCTTCCCCCCTCCTCCTCCCCCTCCTCTTCCTATCTCTCAAAAGAAAATGTGAAAATTTTAGTGGAAATTATTTATTGCTAGACCTGATCCCTCTTGTAATTGTCATCTGACCTACTAATCAATCACATCAGAATTTCCGTTTTCTGTTATTGATTTCATTCGCGTGATGTTTTTTGATTGGTAGATGTCAAATTTTTACCTGCGCATCTACGCAGTGATTGGCGTAGTACTGAAGATTAGAGAATAGGACTGAGACCATTCCCAGTAAGTCTGTTTATGATTTCATTAGACATTATTTAGATTAGATGTTCTCTGCATATTATTTTGATTATTTGCATCTAAATATTCTAAGTATAAAATTTCACGCTTTGGTCATAAAAGGTAGCCACCATTAACTAAACACTTTTTCCTTAGGGTTAAAGACCATTTTCCATATGTTATGGCTCTTTTGGTAACAATTGCAAAGTTTAACTAAAAAATAGTTAATTTTTGTAAAACTTACAGCGTTTTAGTTAGTGTTTTAGTTAAACACACGTGATTTTGTGAAAAACTACAAAATTTAGTTAAAATATTAAGGCCTCAACTCGCATAGACAAACACACACCTACACGCGCTCGCACGCGCATGCGTTTAAAATGACACCCACACACTCAGCTGGCATGAGGAAGTGGTTGCTAAGGGAGGAACTAAAACCTAGGGAGCTAAAGGTGTTAAAGGAGAACAACCTTTTTTAGTTTTCTGTAAAAAAAAAACTAATGTGCAGGATTTGTCTGTCAGTCAGCGCCTTATTCTGTCCGCACTTTTCCTGTTCGCCCTCAGATCTTGAAAACTACTGAGGCTAGAGGGCTGCAAATTGATATGCTGATCATCCACCATTCAGTCATCGAACATACCAAATTGCAACCCTCTAGCCTCAGTAGTTTTTATTTTATTTAAGGTTAAAGTTAGCCATAATCGTGCTTCTGGCAACGATATAGGATAGGCCACCACCGGACAGTGGCTAAAGTTTCATGGACCGCGTCTCATACAGCATTATACCGAGACCACCGAAAGATAGATCTACTTTCGGTGGCCTTGATTATACGCTGTAGCGGCTGTACAGAAAACTCGATTGCGCCGAAGAAACTTCGGCGCATTTGTTACTTGTTCCCTTTGTCTCGCACGGCATTAAAAAGGAGGAGAAGACTGGCTTATGATCAACGTTTATTTTTTGCTCACACATTGACGGAGCATCCATGATTGGAAATTAAAAATGGATTGACGTAACAAAAAAAAACAATTATCGTGTTGCGCAAAGACATGTAATTAAATTACATATTAGAGAGAAAGAGAGAGAGAGAGAGAGAGAGAGAGAGAGAGAGAGAGAGAGAGAGAGAGAGAGAGAGAGAGAGAGAGAGAGAGAGAGGGTAAATCATTTAATGTATAATCAGCAGGAGAGAAAGACACGGCACTTTGCCATCCCTTATCTCTTTGGGTGCAGGGCATCTGTAAGATTTATTAGACATATCTCTTTGTTAACATTTGTTGATTAAATTAAAACTGATTAAATCAATATTGGATCCACGGCAACGATTTACTCTGTCTACCTGTCTCTTACTCCTTTTCATTCTCTGCCTTTTTCGTCACATGATTTTTCCTTTAAATATATATATATATATATATATATATATATATATATATATATATATATATATATATATATATATATATATTAACTTTATCAAATACACAATTGTTCTGTGCATTAGTAGATAATGTGGACTGTTTGCCCAATAAAGCTTGTAACTTTTTCTGAATAAATACTCCATTAGATACCATCCAGTTTGAATGAGGACCTTTTAGTAATATATATATATTTATATATATATATATATAACTATATATAAACGGTATATATATATATATATATATATATATATATATATATATATATATATATATATATATATATATATACACCACACACATATGTTCGTACATACATACATACATTTATATTCCGACCTCATGGTTTATAATCGATAACATCCAGTCCAGTTCATCTCCGAGGGAAGGACGGGGTTGGACGTATATGTTCCGTTAAAAAATCCACTGCGCCTCTTGCTGACCTAACCTTTCAATTATGTAGCTGACGTTATTTGTTTCATGGTATAAACTGCATCGGAATAACAACCAAATCCCAAGAGACTACATGAGAACTGGCAGGTTAGTCCACTCTGCCTCCGATGATGGACAGAGGAAAGCGTTCAAGGTAAAATACATATAATTTCGAATACACTCACACACACACGCACACACACACACACACACACACACACACACACACACACACACACACACACATATATATATATATATATATATATATGTATGTATATATATATAATGTAAATTTACATACATATCTGTATGTACATAGATAGATAGATAGATACATGAGAGATGGAAAAATAACATGTCAGTGTTACAAATACCCAGGTGACGAATCACTTATCAGTTATAATTCCCCTTAGGTGTTATTCTCGAAGTAGAACGAAATGGATATTAAACGACATTTGTCCCATAGTGTTTGTATATATAAAAAATGTAACGGTGACACGATAAAAAGTTATACATATATGTATATATATATATATGTGTGTATATGTATAATGTATATATGTATGTGTATGTATGTATGTATATATATGTATCTCTCTCTCTGCGCACCATACGACGATAAAATTTGAACTAAGCATGTACTGGTATAACAGGAAATGCCTCCCCTGGTATTTGCAGCATTCTGTTAAATAACCTTAATTAAAAAGGCGTATTACTCTCTTCGCGTAACGTAACCGCAAGGGACAAGTAATAAATGCTAAAGTCCATTAATGATACATTAATGGTCTCATTGTCATTTAGGTTCATGACCCAGTGGACATTTTCATGGAATAAGACTTTTTTTAACGCATGGAATTTTATGTTTTTTTTTTAACGCATGGAATTTTTTTTTTTTTCTTTAATAAGGGTAGAAATCGTGTTAGTCACTCGAGGCATCAATAACATGGACAAGGAAAGCAGTGCGCACAAAAAATTATAATTCTCTCTCTCTCTCTCTCTCTCTCTCTCTCTCTCTCTCTCTCTCTCTCTCTCTCATTTGCGTTGCTTCTAATCACTGGGAGATCGCCTGTAGAGCTAGTGACGTTTCTGGCTTCTTTCAAACGAATATTTTGTACGCTTTTAATTTAATCTTTACCCTTTCAGCGGTTTTAGGTTGTTCTCGCTGAAACACATAAGTTAATGCAGTTTACCACAAAAAAAATAGTATTTAGAATTATCGCGAAGTACTCTAACATCTACACCATACATTGTTTAACAAATTAGTAATTATAAAAAGACATAAGGGATTTTTATTTTGTTTATCACATCTTTTTACTGGTACTGTTCCTAGTCTAGAGCAAGATGTTATAGATAATCTCAAAAAATCCATAACTTTAATGTAACATTTTTAAATGCACAAAATCTACAGCATAAAAAAAAAATAATTGTAATAAACGAATAGGTAAGTCTTTCTTACATTTAAAAAATCCCTTAAAAATATTTTTTTCAGTAAAAAATAACAAAAAGAGTTCCCAAACTGTTCTGTCCTGACTCGCCCAAATGCCCATAAACGCCCGGAAGTGTCATTATTGCAGAGTTGTGAATTAATGAGATTTTTGAGTTAGCACCGCTTCAGCAAGCAGGGCTCGCTTGGTTGACTGTCAAAAGTTAGCTCTTTTATCAGAGGCAACAAGGTATCATGCTATAAGAGAGAGAGAGAGAGAGAGAGAGAGAGAGAGAGAGAGAGAGAGAGAGAGAGAGAGAGAGAGAGAGAGAGTAAAATCCACTGGGCGTTTATCAAGATTAGGATTCAGTACAAAAGAAGAGAAAAAATGAACACAAATAAATGATTGGCAGAGTTTAGACTAATTCCATACATTAACGCAAACAAATTCAGAGCCCATAAACACGCGTGTATGTGAATAAACAAGAAATAAATTCAAATAGCTTATTATATGTGTCAGTCATAGCACATCGTAAAGTTATATGGACCCAAATGCCTACTCGCTTTACGGCCTGATTTAATTTGATTTATTAATTGTTTTTACACTGATGAGTGGTCATAGTTGCTTCGATATATATACGTATATGTATATATATACGTATATGTATATATATATATATATATATATATATATATATATATATATATATATATATATATATATATATATATATATATATATATATATGCATGTGTGTGTTTATATTACGAACAGACAGGGAGAGCCAAAGCGACAACAATTATTGAAGAGAAGAGTTATGCAACGAATGTAAACAATTTTTTTCATTACTCACTTATCAGCCTACATTCTATAATTTACGAAGATTCAGATCATCATTTCCCTTAAATGCAGATACATTTATTCTTTCTATTTTCACTTCAGTCATTTAATCAAATAATAATACTTTTTTATAATTTATGAGAAGGAATGGGCACTTTAATTATTCAATTCTTCAAAATGAGAGATATTCATTTTAATAAGGGTGGTGTACACGCACAAACAAACACACACACAAAAAAGATGAAATCTCTGTTTGAATGAAATATTGAATTACTGAGTTACTGAGTATCTGAATTCAATTATTTCCCGAGATATGTTCAGCTTATAACATTTTGCCAATAGCAATTGAGAGTTTTAATACTCATGCCCTGCATTATGGGCAAACTCAATGATGACGTATTAGATTTATTCTGACGTGCACTGCTTACCTAAGAATCAAAGAGGCAAATTGAACAACGGTAACAGGTATAAATGAATCAATATGTAATGGAATAAAACAGTCAGGTGAACCGTTTGCACTTGCCAAAGTCCTCCATCCACTGAACTGAATACTTTATGGTCTGATCTATATTGCAACACCAATCAGAGCATATGTAGGCAGAACGTGAAAACACGTA
Source organism: Macrobrachium rosenbergii (assembly GCA_039081455.1). NCBI lineage: Eukaryota > Metazoa > Arthropoda > Malacostraca > Decapoda > Palaemonidae > Macrobrachium > Macrobrachium rosenbergii. The sequence continues at coordinate 22,865,692 of JANJGK010000045.1, read as the reverse complement.
CCAGCTTCATGAAACACGGCAAAAATAGCAGCTGACAATGAAGTGGAAGGAACTGTTTGGGGTTTCAGGGAATCCTTGTGAAAATACCTCGTATTTTTTTTTTTTTTTTTTTTTGGTAAACTCTATAACAAACAAACAACCCTGTCACACGTCGATTTCTATGGTCGAAAATGGAAGAAAGGCTGATTTTTGTGATGTATATTTGCAAAACCAACCACAGAGAAAAAACCGTGTTATTAGCTGTAACTTATAACTTGTATCATCAATAAAATACAAGTTCATTGGCAGTTGCTCTTCGGGGATTTTTATTTATCAGCAATCATGGAACTCTATCCCCAAGACTTGAAACTATTAACAGACCAAAAATATGCAATCATTATTTACTGGTGTTTCGAAGTAATTCAGTGCTGTGGAATTAAGCAGAAGACAATCAGAGGTAAAGAGAGAATAGGAAGCAGAAATACTGGAAAAAGAATAACATTTGTAGAAAAAAAAAATTTTTTGCATTCGAACTTAAAATGTATATACATGTCATTCTACTACTCAGCTCTCTATCATTTATGCTTTTATGTGCTGTATATCTCCGTTGGAATGAGATGTAATCTGGTAAATGCCACGTTCTTTCAACTTAAACTACTTTCCAGGGGGAGATCTGTATAGCAGGCTGTTTTTTTTCTCTTTAAATATAGCCTTCAGTATTCCATTTAATTATGATTACCCAAATCATACAAAAACCTTTTTGTCCCCCATGTACGCTTCACGCAAAACGTAGCTCATTTTGTGCTTCATACCAAAAATAGTTCACTTGTTCTCCTTTCTAAAAATAGCTCATTTGTACTACAAACAAAAAATTGCTTATTTGTACTACATGCCAAAAATAGCTCATTTGTCCTTCATACTTAATGCTCGGCATATTAGTCAACGCAACTGGCTACGGAGAATCATTAGAGGAATAATAAAGTAAAAACAAACAGAAGAAAGATATCGTGTCTCCTCCATATCCAATTTCTTGTTAAAATGTTCATCATTCTTCCACTTCCCCTCTATTTATTTTCTCATTTTTCCTTGTTTCCGCTAACCCTTTTTTCCTTCTCAGTCCTGCCACACTGCGCTGCTGCGTAACATGCATCTGCTTCCCAAGAGATCCGCTTAAATCGCTTTCACTTGAAAATTGGTTTGTGTTTCAGCTACAAAAGGTACCTTGTGCCATCCGTGGGTCTGATATTTTACGATAAAAAAAAAAAAAAAAAAAAAAAAAAAAATATATATATATATATATATATATATATATATATATATATATATATATATATATATATATATATATATATATATATATATATATATATACATTCTACTTTCATGTCCCTTGTAATGTCCCTTGAAGTAACCATACATTTTATATACCTTCAACATTTCAATTTTTTACGAAGCTTATTTTCGTATTTCCCGATTAAAACTCAAATAATAAATATTATGCTGTCAAAAGTATTTGCTACTCAATAAGTTCACTCCTACCGCATTGAAACCCTTAGGAAAAAAAATGTGTACACTACATTAAATGGTGATTGTATGGACATTTTTTCTCTTCAACGTTTTTGTACTTCATTTTCTTCTCAAGTGCAATAAAACTTTCACACAGTTTTTTCGTTTTTTTTTGTTTAGTTTTCTGAAAAAATAAAACTGTCTGTCC
>JANJGK010000045.1:22856499-22858999 GCA_039081455.1 Macrobrachium rosenbergii | reverse complement strand
GAGTGATACTACTACTACTACTACTACTACTACTACTAATAATAATAATAATAATAATAATAATAATAATAATAACAGGAAAAGACGGAACATTTTAATGCGCAGAGAAATTTTAATGCGTCTTCCTACATAATAACAGGAAAAGACGGAACATTTTAATGCGCAGAGAAATTTTAATGCGTCTTCCTATTCAAAGCGAAGATTTTCGTTCATTTTCCAAATACCTTTCAAGTAAACATGAAATCATTTCCAAGAGTTCCAAGCCGAACCTCATTGAAAAGCTTGTGAATACCGAGGAGAAGCATGTTTGGAAAGTGCCAATCGAATTCTATAAAATTCTCTTTTGAGGTGTATACTTGAGTAACAACAAACATTCAGGTTAAATCTTCTTTTTATACTTTTTTTCTGTGAAGTTTGTTGATATAAAAAGGTGCTCGTTTGCTCTATTTTTGCATGTCATATATATATATATATATATATATATATATATATATATATATATATATATAATATATATATATATATATACAGTATATATATATATATATATATATATATATATATATATATATATATATATATATATATATATATATATATATATATATATATATATATATATATATATATATATATATATATATATATATTTATGTATAACATTATTTAAACTGAATAGATTAGCATCTGAGCTAAAGCAGTTATTGTAACATATTTACGTCTCTCTCTCTCTCTCTCTCTCTCTTCTCTCTCCTCTCTCTCTCTCTCTCTCTCTCTCTCTCTCTCCCCTAAAATGAATCCCAAAAAGCGTATGCTATTTTTTTTTGTATATGTGACATATATGAATATTATTTTGAACATAATTTTCACTTTCAATCCCTGAAGTTTAACCCCTAATGTTGCAAGGGAAATTCTACTAAACTGACCGTCCAGAGAATAAAAAGGAGAGGATAACTTCTATGATCTACTATAATTACAACATTGAGGGGATATTACGTATCTCTGTACTGCCCTAGTTTCCTATTAATCCCTCTGACGCAGTAGTTCCCGAAAACATTAATTTCCTCTGTGTCAAACGCTAAGTTGCCCCCTTTTGTTTAATTTCCTTTTCATAAAACAACAACAACAAAAAATAACTGCCACAGTACTGAGTTAGATTACGCGTGTAAGCTTTGCATACATAAAACAACAATTATCTGCTAATGCTTTAGAGCAAAATGTCATGTCGCTGAAATGAATGTCGAGAGAGTGACAGTGCTGATGTTATTGTTTTTTTTATATATTATACAGTTTATGTGTTGTAGAGAATGGCTTTTCTCCAGTCCATTCCTCCCCCTACCCATTTGCCTATTTTTCCTTTTATTTCGTGTATGTAATGTTTTAGTAAAGATTGTTGGTTTTTTTTTTATTGTTCTAATTGATTTTTCGGAAAATTTTTTATCATGGTAATATCCATTATAACGTTTACTAAAAGATAGTATGTTGTTTTCAGCAATAGAAAAATATTCAAGATTTTAAAATAGGAAATGTAATATGAGTAAGAGTTAAGATATTAAAGGAATGTGGGAGCTAAGGAGATGGAACAATGGTTGTAAATATGAGATGTGGAAAAAATTAAGCAGTTGATATCTTAAGGCTTATGGTAGTTTGAATCCAAGATGACTCAAAGAATTTATTATAAAGCAAGAAACGCAGAAAAGTGCATTGAGAAAGCTTTAGAGATGAGAAGAGCTACTTAGGAGGTGTACTTTTACACGCATGAAGGAATTGTTGAACCGATTCATCTTTATAGAAGTTGTTGTTTATGATTAAGCTGCCGTTATACCAGTAAGGGTTCTTGCCCACAGAGCAGCCCGTAAGATATTATATATATAATATATATATATATATATATATATATATATATATATATATATATATATAGTATATATATATACTGTATATATATATATATATATATATATATATATATATATATATATATATATATATATATATATATATATATATATATATAAGGCCGAGCCGTTTAATTACACTTTGAATAGTAACTTTTTTTTGCACTATTTTTGGTCACTCTGCCATCATAAAATAAAAGAACAAAAAAATGTAGGAGTATGGAAACTCACCACGCTTTCTAAATCAAATTCCCAAAATTCGTTGGTGTTGGAATAGAAGGTTTAATATGGTTCCCAGAAGAAATTCAGATATTCTTAATTAATAAAAAAAAAATAAAGTAGGCAACTACAGAATATAAATCGCCCTTTCCACATTTTTGAAACTCTGACATAATTATGCAATGTAAATCTCCTTCCCCAAGTGGTCCTAAGCCGAAACATATGTACACAGTAGATCTGATTACATAAAAATCTGTACCCATTTTCATCGGGGGAAATAAAACATTCAGATAGCAATCAGTTTAGTCAAAAAAGTGAAGAACAGTCCCGCTTCAAATCCAAAATTTTCTCGGGTAATTAGTTTGATAAAAAAAAGAGTAAAT
>JANJGK010000045.1:22831499-22851499 GCA_039081455.1 Macrobrachium rosenbergii | reverse complement strand
TTAATAACCGCCACTAATATCGTGGAATTTCCCACGGTCAGCGGTCTCACCTTAGATCGTGGAAACCGATTGAGCTCAAATTTGTGTTGGATAAAACACGGTTCAAAGGAATGGCGCTCCACTAATGAATTTATTCATAGGGAAATGCTCATATCAATTCCATTTTAACGCTGGATATGAACTCTTCCGGCCTAATGGGAGTAAAATGATATTTAGGTATCCCTTTGAAATGGTAATTCTCAAATGATTTTTTTTTTTCACAGTAAAAATAAACTGTTTTTATCTCCTCTTGATGAGATGGTGATAGGATTATAATATTCCATCGCTATACACTAATTAGTATTTTTCCTTAGTGGAGACTTTCTACGTAATAATGCTAAAGAGGAAAAATAAATTGGAAAAACACAGAGGTTCCACTTTTATACTCACATACACTGATACATGTACACAGATAGATAGACATGCGCACAAACACACAAACATGCACTCACACAAACACACACACACATATATATATAATATAAAATTTCTGTGTGCGTATGTGTACGTGTATATGTATGCATTTATGTGAGTACGATGAACTTATTTCCAGCGATATGACGCGGTTATCGTGAAAATAATCATGTAAACAGCCCAAAGTGTTCAAATTGAAAAAAAAAAATTGCAGTTTCCAAAGTTTTTGCGAGTTTCATGTTCAGTATCCTACGTATTTTCTCACCTTCGACAGTCTTTCACTTAATTTAAATACCCATTCATAAAATATCATCCTAAACATTCTTTTATATATCTAGAGTAAGTAAAATGATACACGAATCATACAGGTTCAAAGGAAACATCGCCCAACGTACACTCACGCACAAACACACGCACACAAACACACACACATCTAGTAAGATTGAAATCCACTCAACTTCAGTTGCGCTCTCGTGCTAATAAAAGGCAGCCATTAATTTCATCATATCAGCGAGGCAGCGACTCAGATTAATTTTGTGCCTGATGAATGAAGATCAAAAAGTGTATTTACAGCGTAAATGAATTTATCCAAGGGCAAATGTTAATATCATGTACATTGGCGGATGAAATGGCGTCTAATCCGGGTGTCTCTTTGCGGTAGATTCGTTCAGTGTTAATTAGATTTCTTTTTGTGAGGAGACTGTCTGGATTAGGGCGCCGTCTGATGCGTATCAGTCTTGAATTAATTAGATCTGAAATGGAGCTGACTGCGCCAGTGTTTACTCTGGTTAGGTAGAGCACGAGAGAGGGGGAAGGCCAATATTGACTCCTTAAGAAGCGAATGTTTAGTCCATGAACAAACTCAAAACGAAAAGGTTGTTTGTAACTCGGTGATGCTAAAAGCACACGACAGGTGTAGTACGGAGATTATATTTACCTGCGTTAACATGTTCCTAGCTGCATTTGGTGATGCCAGAAAGTAAAATATTCCTTTTTATGTAACCTTCATTTATACTGTGTAAAACGTTTTGCTTAAATAAGCTCTTCCTTTATTGATGAGATTTCCGAATGCCTGTTAAGATAAGTCTTCTAATCCATTATTATGCATAAACTGGAACTCATACATAATTTTTTTCGAAGGTTTCCCAAAACACAACATATTTCAATAGACTTTAACAACTTCAATAAATCTGGTGTTTTTATTTAGTACTTATTCACTCTTGAACATAAACAGAAAACGAAAGTTTCTGTGTTATGAGAGGTGTGAACTGGCATCACCTCGGGAGAGTATACGTACACGCACAAATACACTCACATATACACAGATATATATGTATGTATATATATATATATATATATATATATATATATATATATATATATATATATATATATATATACAGTATATACATATACGGGTAAATAAAGTACACCAGACTCGGCAATAACTTATACCTCTCTTGATAGCTCAGTGGTAACGTCGACTGGAGTTGCTGGATGCGCATCTGTGTCGTGGGATCGAGACTCGGCAGTGCCCGTCCATTTATCACTTATAAAATTCCCCTTCGGTGATAATTCCCCATCGGGGATATTCCCGAGGCAGCGTAGCTTCATGATTGTATATAAATCACAGTGTGATAAAGAAAATGTCATATATATATATATATATATATATATATATATATATATATATATATATATATATATATATATATATATATATATATAGAATATGTACAGTTCAATGTTTATTAGTTGGTGTCCCCAGCTTCCTATATACGTTTATCATTCCTTTATATAAGTTTTTGAGAAAACCTATTCCATATTCTGATAGATAAATAGATACAGTATATTGATAGACAGACAAGTAAGGAAATATGGCTTTATCTTCTGAACTTTATCGTATGCGAGACCTTTAAATTACCAGGGATGTAATATTTAATGAAATCTTTTGATAGGTTTTTACTATTCATTGTGCTTAACTTTTATTATATATAAAATCCTTGTATATTAAGGCAATCTTGCGTAATTTTATTGGGTAATAGCTTGAGAGATAACTCTCAGCCTTCAGTTGGATATAAGTTACATCTCCACACGTAATTTTGCTCATATTCCGGAACATAACCTGATGAAACTATTCGAGAGAAAATTGTTGCAACGTCTGATCACCAACAGGTCGTGAGATCGCAGCTTTGCAAATCTCTCACGTAGGGAGGAAGAAAAGGTCGAGGAAAGAAACGTATGCAAATTATTCGTCGGAAACAGGTTCGTGCGCTCTTGCTTCAAAGGAAGTGATGGAAAATCTCCTTTCGGGGAATCTGCTTTGATATCACTTTTCCACCTGCGAGCTTCACATGCTCCTTCCCACATAAACGCTCAGGCTTATGGGGCGGGGGGATGGAGGATGTTGTGGTGGGGGGGGGGAATGGAGGATGTGGGGGGGGGGGGGAAGTATAAAAGTTATACGCGTAACCTGAAAATTCAAATAGTATTATGTCAACCTCCTTGTGGTGAAATTGCTGGTAGCAACTTCTTACAATCTTTAATTTATTTTCTTTTTGGGGCGGGGGGGGGGGAACTATGTTATCTTTGCTGTTGTTGGCCTTTGCTGGGAACCATCGTTGCCAGACGCTTTGAGGTACTGAGTTTTTGTTTATACACTTGCAAACCATTTTAGAAAATAAAACCATTGACGATAAAACCATTTTTCAGGCAGCGACTTTGTAGCAACAGCTTTCTCGTCAACAATCGCAAAAGTGCATTGTGGCGGATATCAGTCAAAGAGATAGAAAACTTTCCCTGTCACCTTCGTACGAAGTGAGTTTTCAAACCTAATTGGAAATTTCACCACCGCCGCCAGCAAGTGCTTTGACATTATTTTGCAGTTGCTCAATTTTTTGCAGATTAAAAAAAAATTTCCTTTTAGCAGCACCATCTTGCAACGGCGAGAACTGTCGGTGTGGATTATTGCTAAAACAGTTGTTGGTTTATACAGTCATTTGCTGTCGGTGTTCTGCTTTAGGACGGCGCTGATAAGAGTAGTTTTTTTTTTTTTTTTTTTTTTTTTGGCGATTTCCACACAAAAGTATACACCTTTCTTTCTTATTTCTGTTGCTGACAGTATTCTCTGAGCGAGACAGTGGGAACTGAGGTGAACCTTATATGAAAAGTCGTTGACAATATGCGAATACGTATCGAAAAAGGGAAAAAAAAAAAGTAAAACCATTGTTAACATTTATAATAACAAATATTTTAATAATAATAATAATAATAATATAATAATAATAATAATAATAATAATAATAATAATAATAATAATAATAATAATAATAATAATAATAATAATACTGTTTTTATGAAGCTTTCACTGCACAGGGGGATAAAAATGACTGAAGATACCTAATGTCGTCAACCACTTCCATATTATGTGTCAGCTGCTGACTTTTGCAAGTGTATAAACAAAAAGTCAATACCTCAACATATGAATGATTTCACGTCAAGCACCTACTCCTACATTATTTCAGTTGCTTTACGAAACGATGTTCTTCGTTGCAGTTATATCAAAATGAACGCCCTCCGTTTGAAATACATAAAAAAAAAGGAAAATAAATTCCTTGTGTTGTGAAATCCTTCGATGGTGTCGGGTTACATTTGTTGATATTTTTTGAACTCGGCTTCAGCTGGCTATGCAATCTCCCAACATGCTCAGTTTCTTTTATGGCTTTTATTTTTTTTGGTGTGTTTTCGTATCTGACCAAACATCAAAAACGCACCTCTCAATTACTGGGAACACAAAATACGGCGCTAGTTCCCTCGCGTGGATATTTGAGTGAGCGACGCGCGTCATTTTTCAGTGAAATGTTTGGAGTTTATGACCTTGCAACTATAATTGCTTTTCGACTTTCCTGTAAAATTTTTAATTTGCATCGATGGAATGCTCACCTTTATACTATATATACATTCATAATTACTCCTCGATAATGGAAAAGCACATTTCAGTACGCGTTTGTTGCTATACGTTTCCTATAACCGATTTTTTATTTACGAATTTAAGAAAAATAAGGTATTTTAGTTTTCTGAAAATGTTCTGTATGAAATGTACGTAGTCATCAGTATAATAATAATAATAATAATAATAATAATAATAATAATAATAATAATAATAATAATAATAATAATAATAATAATAATAATAAATGTTTCGTTAAATATAATGGTTTCCCCTACAGGATAATGAATCATTAGGAAAATATAGGAAATCTGCCATACCGTCAAGTCTGCTGTCTGCTGATGCAGCGATAGTTTTAATTGAAATATGTTTATGAGAGGATCTTCTTAAATAATAATAATAATAATAATGATAATAATAATAATAATAATAATAATAATAATAATAATAATAATAATAATAACCTATCAGTATTCATTTTAGTGCCAGCAATCATCGTTCTGTAAAAGTTTATGCGTTTCGATTAATTTCTTGACAATATATTCAAAATCTCACTCCCTACAAACACCTAGCAGCCGATCTCTCAGACAATAGTCACAATAGTTATTAGTTTAAATCAGTGACTCTTAACCTTTTTATTACCAGCCCCCTGTGAGAACTGGTCCTTCTATCCACGTCCCTCCCCTTGCATCTGTGAGTAAAATTCACTCCTAGATTTAAAGGAAGATAATAAAAAAAAGAGAAATAGAAGTGGTGTTTTTATTCTTAAGCCCAACGAGTCCAGCTAGATCAGTAGACTATAGGAAATTAACGTTATAAGGCGACACTTCTGCATTTTTTCATAAACTTCTGAATATTAGCTCTTCACTCTTGGTAAGAGAATAATGAATATAATTAGAGAATTTTTTATTTTTTCCTAGGGCTTGCACCCCCTTTGGAAATTGCTGACCCCCCCCCCCCCAGGTTGAGAACCACTGGTTTAAATGCTTCAACGAAAATGTATTTCTACATCCGTTCTGCAATTAAGTAACAAGAGAGACTTAATGTTATGCTCCCTTTCACATAAGAAACTAGACTTTATCTCTTCCATCGTTCAGTGAAATAAGATTATTGCAGATTCCCAGTTACTAGCATCTATTAACTGATTTATGTTAACCAGTCCGCGTGGAAAGTTGCATAAAATAAAAAAGACAAGTTTTATAAATTATTCAAACAAGTTTTTGTTTTTTGTGTAAGATGACTTGATCAAAGTTTGTTTAATCTTTTTGAATCATTTAGAAAAAATGCCGATATTTTGCTGTTACTCAGCGAGAACGAGGCAATCAATTCCTACCTCAGTGATTATCATTTTTTCTTTTATGATAAAAAGAGGTTTTCGAAAATGTTTGATCAAATAGAAAATTATTGAATAAGAACTTACCCCAACCTAGATATTGTCATCTTAGAGTATTAAAAAAAAAAAATGTTTATCTTCAAAAAGAGTACCAGGTAGCAAAATCATCCGAGCCACAAAACAAGGTCTCAGTGTATCTCAGTATTGGAAACGGTGCACTGAGGTCCCTTTAGAGGTGGAGATGCTGCAGGTATCACCGAGGATAAAGCTGCTCATCTTGTCCCATAAATAAGTAAATGGTCGCGTTTTCTGCTTTGGGAACGGTAGCAATTGGTTCCAGGGTCTCTCTCTGGGGAGTCGTTCAGAGCGATGAGGATTCCAGTTTCTGGAAGTACTGGAGATCACATTGTTCTTGTTGCGTTTGTTCTCCTCTTCCGTTTCCTCTTTGTATTCTAGACTATTTTATCGTAATTACTTTGCGTTTCTGGGAGATGCCCCAATTGGTATAAGGGGAGTTGATCAATCAAGCCGTTGGCATTCGAATTTACTTCGTTGGGTAAGACTTTGTGAAAAGTCTTGACATTCTAAACCTGATACGAAAAATGTGTATGCATTCATATATATATATATATATATATATATATATATATATATATATATATATATATATATATATATATATATATATATATATATATATATATATGACTATGAAATATTTTCTGTTAAAACAGAAATCCATCTAATAAGAGGAGCCCATAAAAACGCCAAAATGTAGAAAGTTATTGTTATATATTTCAGACACCAAACTGTCTCCCTCTACTGACAAGTATATGAATGTACTTACCAGTAGAGGGAGACAGTTTGGTCTCTGAAATATAGCGATAACTTTCTACCTTCTGGCGTTTCTATGGGCTCCTATTATATATATATATATATATATATATATATATATATATATATATATATATATATATATATATATATATATATATATATATCTGTGTGTGTATGTTTGTGTAACCCATTCTCTAAACATAATGAACCCCTGGACAGAAACGTTTATTCGCAATAACCTCTGCAAACGCCTACACAGAAACATCATCAGCAACAGGTGATCATCCTTGCTCGCTGTGTCCCAGTCGCTTAAAATTTTCATTCATTCTCCCGCCTCCTGGATACAAAAGGCCCTCCGGCAACAAAGCCTCTTTCGCTTCATCTGACCAGCATTGTTTAGGCCCTACTCTCCTCCTCCCCCCACCTCCAGCTCTTTGATATATATATATATATATATATATATATATATATATATATATATATATATATATATATATATATATATATATTGTATATACTATGTATTTATCTCAACGGTTTCATACAGCATTCACCCGCGTCAAGATCCCCCCTCCCCTTCCACCCCCACGTAGACAAAAGTATTAACACACTCCCATACGCGCGCGCACACACACATACATATACAGTATATATATATACACACACACGCACAAACACATTTGTGTATATACATACATACATACATATATATATACTGTATATATAAATTTATACTGTATATATCAAACGAATCATTACGTTACAAACTTCCCTAGAGAGACCCCAATGAAAGAAATATCGACAAAGAGGAGCGAAAAGGAGGTTATATTTCTCCTGCGTGGGAGCGCATTTTGTGCCCGAAAGTTTACAGAAGGTGAAAGTCCCGGAGATCATTACCTAGTCTTAATTTACGGCCTCGTAATTGGCCACAGAGAGAGAGAGAGAGAGAGAGAGAGAGAGAGAGAGAGAGAGAGAGAGAGAGAGAGAGAGAGAGAGAGGCTTCATTACGCTCCCTGATCCCGCGAGAGCCCGCTGATGCGCCAACCCATCTTACGAACTTTGCCAAGTGGACCGTCCCGAAAACTCCCTCCCTGGATTTGAGGGATGTGCTTCAGGATTCCTTCGAACTTCGGGCCCACGAGCGCTGAATCCTTCTCTTCATTCCTCCTCCTCTTCTTGCTTACTTCATTAAGAGACTCGATCGAGGAGTTTTGTGTATAATGTGTTATAATGAATTTCACCGAGAGCTTGAACTTCGGGCCATGAGCGGTGGATCTTCTCGCTGACTTCATTAAGAAATTCGGCTGAGAATGTTTATACGTAATATTTCATTATCGTTATCACAGAGAACTTTGCCTTCATTCATGAGCACTGACCCGTCTTAGTTACTTTATTAGGAAATTCTAATAATAATTTTAAGAATATTTTCAAATAATATTTAACGATTACCATCCCTAAGATCTTGAAATTCAGTTTATGAGCTGACCACTTTTACTTCATTTATGCAGTCGTTGACAATTTACAACAGCAATATTATGTGATTCGTTTAAGAACTATTATTATTATTATTATTATTATTATTATTATTATTATTATTATTATTATTATTATTATTATGTTCTTGTTTTCGTTGCTATTTTATGTGGTGTTGAGCAAAGAGTTCTTCTACTGCATTAAAGTACTCTTGTTTAAACCTTTATCATCATAGTTATTATTATTATTATTATTATTATTATTATTATTATTATTATTATTATTATTATTATTATTATTATTCAGGATATTTGCCTTAAAAAACTTTTGCACCCTCTTCGGGTCCTAAGTATTGAAGCAGTTAGTGGTCACAATGTCAAAATATACATAACATGTTGATATTATTCGGAATTTAGCAGAATTAAGAGATCAAAGGACTGCAGATTAACACGACAATAAACATCCATCAAAGGTCTTTGATTGGACGCAAATGATCACATCAAATAGTCCAGCGATTGTTTCCTTTCCTTAAAGATTGTTTTAATTTTAGAACACCGAACGAAATTGTTCTCCTCAGCTTCAGTGAGATTCATTGACTTTCCATTAGACTGATCTGCTATTAAATCAACATTAATGTAGAAAATATACTTTTTTACTTGATCTCTCTTTTACCTTTTATTTTAGAGATTGATCATATATGTATATCACATGTTTCCGTTTGATAAAACTCGCTCTTAGTCACGAATTTATGTGAATGAAACATTTCCACTCACTCACACCCATTAACGTCTGCAAGAATAAAACATCGTTGCTACTCTGTTCCTATATTTATTTTCTCAGCATTTCACATAATTACCCTTCACAGTACTAAATTCCTTACCCTTCATTTGCCACGACAACATTTAACAATAAGAGTAAGGACAGAGCGGAAAAATGTTTAGTTCGTTAAACCAAAACGAACTGTGCTAATAATCTAGGAGGCCATACTTGTAAATGACATTTAGCATACTGCTGTGGGCCACCGCAGCTGGCGCAGTGAAATGGGTATGTTAGATGCGAATGAGAGGAAAATGTTGACGCTCTTTTGTAATAGGTTTTGAAAGTGGACCATAAACTCATTACACTGCAATGCAAGATTGTCATCTCACAGTTAAAATGTGTTCCCGTTATTGTTATTGTTATTATTATTATTATTATTATTATTATTATTATTATTATTATTATTATTATTATTATTATTGCAATACTTTGGTCTTACAGATAGCCATATTCATCGACTTACCCGGACTTGATTGAATTTGTAGATTTTACTCTCTCTCTCTCTCTCTCTCTCTCTCTCTCTCTCTCTCTCTCTCTCTCTCTCTCTCTCTCTCCTCCTCCTCCTCCTCCTCCTCCTCCTCCTCCGAAAATAACGACTGAAAATAAAAATAATTATTCAGAAAGATCAACAAGAGTTAGGAAACTTATAAAGCAAAGAATCAATTTTAAAAAATATTAAATTTATCCCACCCTTCCTTTCCATTTATAGCTTTCAATCGAATAATAAAACTCCTGGAGAGAGAGAGAGAGAGAGAGAGAGAGAGAGAGAGAGAGAGAGAGAGAGAGAGAGAGAGAACGTCATGTATAGTCATGCTTTTGTTAACGGCTTTGCCTCATCTTTAAAAAATGAAGTCAGGAGGCGCCTCTAAACGTAGATAGGCTGAGGACGAAAAATGAATTTTAGGATCCCAAGAAGGGAAGGTTAACGAACGAACAGACACACAGATAAAGACTTTATAGATGGAGAGTTTAACAAACGAATAGACATACAGATACAATATTTATGGATGGAGAGTTTAACAAACGAATAGACATACAGATACAATATTTATGGATGGAGGGGCTTAACGAACGTAACAGACATTACAGATATAGTCTTTATATAGGAAGCAGACAAATGATTCATGTTAATTTAAATTACTGCATACCTTCGAGGGCCACTAGCCGATCCCGGGGTGGGGGTGGACCTGGGCACTTGCCCCCCCGTGGAAAATAATGATAAATTAATAATATTGAAGATTCAGATAACAATAACATAAATAAGGAATATAAAAATGGAAAAAAAATTCGGTTAAAGAAATAATATATATATATATATATATATATATATATATATATATATATATATATATATATATATATATATGCGAATCCCACAGGAAAATGTGGGATTCGCTTATACACTGAAGTCACGTGCATCTACTGTGATTTTTTAAGCATATATATATATATATATATATATATATATATATATTCTTCGTTTTAACGTGCTTTTTCCCATTTATATATATATATATATATATATATATATATATATATATATATATATAAAATATGAAAATTGGTGGGCCCCCATGAAATTTTTCTGGATCCGCTACTGAGTCACTACCGTAGATTGTTAAGCAATACAACGTTGATAAGGCCAGTAGTTTGCCCCAAAATAAGTCTACGGAAAAAACGAGAAACTTTTCACCTTTCACCTACTTCAGTGGTTGGGGAAAGAAGTCCACTTTCACCCAACATAAATCCCCTGAGCTTTTACATGTAAATATTCCTTAATATTGGATTGCACCAAGCATCGCACGACGTCTGGAGTGTCTTTATAGCCGCTGTGAAGAATGATGCTGGGGGAATCCTAATCGTGTCTAATGGTAAGTAAACACAACGAGTCCAGTGCTTGACTGTCTCTAAACAACATATTGTTTCTTCTTACTGGGTTCGTTCCGCAGTCTTCAGTGTAGGAAGCACGATTTACTTTCGAAAGCAATCTATGAAAATAGCTACCTCTCTATTTCGTCGGTTGAGAGAATATATTATTATTGTCCTTACACAGCTAAGAACAAACAAAAAGTATTTTGAACTTTAGGTTGAAGAGTAAAGAAGGAAATTGAATAAAGAATTTCCATTCCAAGACACGTAAAGACATAATTTTCGTATTCTTGGCGATATTCACTGTTTGCATCATAAGAAATGACCAATATGGTGGTTTAGAAGTGTTTATTAAGTATCTTGACTACCACGGAGACGAAAACGATATATTCCTTTCGCAATAAATATTTATGATAGTTGGCAGTTAATTAGTACTGATTGATTCTTACGATAGCATTTTGTTGTACGAGCACGACTATGCATGATTACCAACTTACTACACCAATATCGACGACCTGATCGTGCGCCACAGCCGTGTCTACACGACGGATGCTTCTGCAACGCCATTTGATTTTGTTACCAATCGTTCGAGTCTTTCAATTTCCAACAAGAGGATAGAAAGTTACTTAAAGAATCTTCTTGAAAATCTATCAATTTATGTAGAGTCAGAGGTGATATCAACAAATAATAGTTTAGCAACTCAACACAACAGATATGCCATTGCAAAACACGCATGTTAGTTCTTTGAATAAAACTTTCAGGGCATAACCAAATAACACTAACATTCACAAAAAATTTTTATGTAAAGATATATTAAAAGATAATATCTTATACATTGAATATCAAGTATCAGTGAATCATTCCCTATTACAGCAACGGGAGTGTTTATACCCGAAGAATTGCGAGTTGTTATACAGTTGCACAATAAAGATGGGAGCTTGATGTATTGGTGATACAAATTGCAAGATTACCAATACAGTAATTCTAAGCATTTAGGAAATTAAGTAAACTGTCCCCGAAAGAGGGGAAGGGAGGGTACAAAGACATTAACTTACGGGTTTTTAGGCCACGCCAGAGGTTGCATTTGTATTGGTGGGGAGGGGGAGGGTGAGGGGAGGGTTCAAAGACATTAACTTAGGGGTTTTTAGGCCACGCCAGAGGTTGCCTTTGTATTGGTGAGGGGGGGGAGGGTGAGGGAAGGGAAGGGGAAGGGAGGGGAGGGGAGGGGAGGGTACAAAGACGTTAACTTACGGGTTTTTAGGCCACGCCAGGGATTGCCTTTGTATTGGTGGGGGGAGGGTAAGGGGAGGGAAGGGGAGGGTACAAAGACGTTAACTTACGGGTTTTTAGGCCACGCCAGGGATTACCTTTGTATTGGTGGGGGTTGGGAGGGTGAGGGGAGGGGAGGGGAGGGTACAAAGACATTAACTTACAGGGTTTTAGGCCATGCCAGAGGTTGCCTTTGTATTGGTGGGGAGGGGGATGGTGAGGGGAGGGGAGGGTACAAAGACATTAACTTACGGGTTTTTAGGCCACACCAGCGATTGCCTTTGTATTGGTGGGGGGAGGGTGAGGGAAGGGAAGGGAGGGGAGGGGAGGGTACAAAGACATTAACTTACGGGTTTTTAGGCCACACCTGCGATTGCCTTTGTATTGGTGGGGGGAGGGTGAGGGAAGGGAAGGGAGGGGAGGGGAGGGTACAAAGACATTAACTTACGGGGTTTTAGGCCACGCCAGGGATTGCCTTTGTATTGGTGGGGGAAGGGTAAGGTGAGGGAAGGGGAGGGTACAAAGACGTTAACTTACGGGTTTTTAGGCCACGCCAGGGATTACCTTTGTATTGGTGGGGGGGGGAGGGTGAGGGGAGGGGAGGGGAGGGGAGGGTACAAAGACATTAACTTACAGGGTTTTAGGCCATGCCAGAGGTTGCCTTTGTATTGGTGGGGAGGGGGAGGGTGAGGGGAGTGGAGGGTACAAAGACATTAACTTAGGGGTTTTTAGGCCACGCCAGAGGTTGCCTTTGTATTGGGGGGGGAGGTGAGGGGAGGGGAGGGTACAAAGACATTAACTTACGGGTTTTTTGGCCACGGCAGAGGTTGCCTTTGTATTGGTGGAGGAGGGGAGGGGTAAGGGGAGGGGAGGGTACAAAGACATTAACTTAAGGGTTTTTAGGCCACGCCAGAGGTTCCCTTTGTATTGGTGGAGGAGGGGAAGGGTGAGGGGAGGGGAGGGTACTAAGACATTAACTTACGGGTTTTTAGGCCACGACAGAGGTTGCCTTTGTATTGGTGGGGGGAGGGTGAGGGGAGGGGAGGGTACAAAGACATTAACTTACGGGTTTTTGGGCCACATCAGCGATAGCCTTTGTATTGGTGGGGGGAGGGTGAGGGGAGGGGAGGGTACAAATACATTAACTTACGGGGTTTTAGGCCACGCCAGAGGTTGCCTTTGTATTGGTGGGGAGGGGGAGGGTGAGGGGAGTGGAGGGTACAAAGACATTAACTTAGGGGTTTTTACGCCACGCCAGAGGTTGCTTTTGTACTGGGGGGCAGGTGAGGGAAGGGGGAGGATGGGGAGGGGAGGGTACAAAGACATTAACTTACGGGTTTTTAGGCCATGCCAGAGGTTGCCTTTGTATTGGTGGGGAGGGGGAGGGTGAGGGGAGTGGAGGGTACAAAGACATTAACTTAGGGGTTTTTAGGCCACGCCAGAGGTTGCCTTTGTATTGGTGGAGGAGGGGGAGGGTGAGGGGAGGGGAGGGGAGGGTACAAAGACATTAACTTATGAGTTTTTAGGCCACGCCAGAGGTTGCCTTTGTGTTGGTGGGGATGGGGAGGGTGAGGGGAGGGGAGGGGAGGGTACAAAGATATTAACTTACGGGTTTTTAGGCCACGCCAGAGGTTGCCTTTGTGTTGGTGGGGATGGGGAGGGTGAGGGGAGGGGAAGGGAGGGTACAAAGACATTAACTTACGGGTTTTTAGGCCATGCCAGAGGTTGCTTTGTATTGTTGGGGAGGGGAAGGGTAAGGGGAGGGGAGGGTACAAATACATTAACTTCCGGGTTTTTAGGCCACACCAGAGGTTGCCTTTGTATTGGTGGGGAGGGGGAGGGTGAGGGGAGTGGAGGGTACAAAGACATTAACTTAGGGGTTTTTAGGCCACGCCAGAGGTTGCCTTTGTATTGGTGGAGGAGGGGGAGGGTGAGGGGAGGGGAGGGTACAAAGACATTAACTTACGGGTTTTTAGGCCATGCCAGAGGTTGCCTTTGTATTGGTGGGGAGGGGGAGGGTGAGGGGAGTGGAGGGTACAAAGACATTAACTTAGGGGTTTTTAGGCCACGCCAGAGGTTGCCTTTGTATTGGTGGAGGAGGGGGAGGGTGAGGGGAGGGGAGGGGAGGGGAGGGGAGGGGATGGGAGGGTACAAAGACATTAACTTAGGGGTTTTTAGGCCATGCCAGAGGTTGCCTTTGTATTGGTGGGGAGGGGGAGGGTGAGGGGAGTGGAGGGTACAAAGACATTAACTTAGGGGTTTTTAGACCACGCCAGAGGTTGCCTTTGTATTGGTGGAGGAGGGGGAGGGTGAGGGGAGGGGAGTGGAGGGGAGGGGAGGGTACAAAGACATTAACTTATGAGTTTTTAGGCCACGCCAGAGGTTGCCTTTGTGTTGGTGGGGATGGGGAGGGTGAGGGGAGGGGAAGGGAGGGTACAAAGACATTAACTTACGGGTTTTTAGGCCATGCCAGAGGTTGCTTTGTATTGTTGGGGAGGGGAAGGGTAAGGGGAGGGGAGGGTACAAATACATTAACTTCCGGGTTTTTAGGCCACACCAGAGGTTGCCTTTGTATTGGTGGGGAGGGGGAGGGTGAGGGGAGTGGAGGGTACAAAGACATTAACTTAGGGGTTTTTAGGCCACGCCAGAGGTTGCCTTTGTATTGGTGGAGGAGGGGGAGGGTGAGGGGAGGGGAGGGTACAAAGACATTAACTTACGGGTTTTTAGGCCATGCCAGAGGTTGCCTTTGTATTGGTGGGGAGGGGGAGGGTGAGGGGAGTGGAGGGTACAAAGACATTAACTTAGGGGTTTTTAGGCCACGCCAGAGGTTGCCTTTGTATTGGTGGAGGAGGGGGAGGGTGAGGGGAGGGGAGGGGAGGGGAGGGGAGGGGAGGGGATGGGAGGGTACAAAGACATTAACTTAGGGGTTTTTAGGCCATGCCAGAGGTTGCCTTTGTATTGGTGGGGAGGGGGAGGGTGAGGGGAGTGGAGGGTACAAAGACATTAACTTAGGGGTTTTTAGACCACGCCAGAGGTTGCCTTTGTATTGGTGGAGGAGGGGGAGGGTGAGGGGAGGGGAGTGGAGGGGAGGGGAGGGTACAAAGACATTAACTTATGAGTTTTTAGGCCACGCCAGAGGTTGCCTTTGTGTTGGTGGGGATGGGGAGGGTGAGGGGAGGGGAAGGGAGGGTACAAAGACATTAACTTACGGGTTTTTAGGCCATGCCAGAGGTTGCTTTGTATTGTTGGGGAGGGGAAGGGTAAGGGGAGGGGAGGGTACAAATACATTAACTTCCGGGTTTTTAGGCCACACCGGAGATTGCCTTTGTATTGGTGGGGAGGGGGAGGGTGAGGGGAGTGGAGGGTACAAAGACATTAACTTACGGGTTTTTAGGCCACGCCAGAGGTTGCCTTTGTATTGGTGTGGGGGAGGGTGAGGGGAGGGGAATGGAGGTGAGGGGAGTGGAGGGTACAAAAACATGAACTTACGGGTTTTTAGGCCACGCCAGAGGTTGCCTTTGTATTGGTGGGGAGGGGAGGATGAGGGGAGGGGAGGGGAAGGAACAAAGACATTAACTTACAGGTTTTTAGCCCACGCCAGAGGTTACCTTTGTATTGGTGGGGGGGTGAGGGGAGGGGAAGGGAGGGGAGGGGAGCAGAGGGTACAAAGACATTAACTTACGGGTTTTTAGGCCACGCCAAAGGTTGCCTTTGTATTGGTTGGGGGGAGGGTGAGGGGAGGGGAGGGTACAAAGACATTAACTTACGGGTTTTTAGGCCACGCCAGAGGTTGCCATTGTATTGGTGGGGAGGGGAGGATCGGGGGAGGGGAGGGGAAGGAACAAAGACATTAACTTACGGGTTTTAGGCCACGCCAGAGTTTGCCTTTGTATTGGTGGGGGGGAGGGTGAGGGGAGGGGAGGGGAGCGGAGGGTACAAAGACATTAACTTACGGGTTTTTAGGCCACGCCCCAGGTTGCCTTTGTATTGATGGGGGGGGGGGGAAGGAGAGGGGAGGGTACAAAGACATTAACTTACGGGTTTTTAGGCCACGCCAGAGGTTGCCTTTGTATTGGCGGGGAGGGGGAGGGTGAGGGGAGTGGAGGGTACAAAGCCATTAACTTTGGGGTTTTTAGGCCACGCCAGAGGTTGCCTTTGTATTGGTGGGGGGAGGGTGAGGGGAGGGGGATGGAGGGGAGGGGAGCGGAGGGTACAAAAACATTAACTTAAGGGTTTTTAGGCCACGCCAGAGGTTGCCTTTGTATTGATTGGGGGGTAGGAGAGGGAAGGGTACAAAGACATTAACTTACGGATTTTTAGGCCACGCCAGAGGTTGCCTTTGTATTGGTTGGGGGGAGGGTGAGGGGAGGGGAGGGTACAAAGACATTAACTTACTGGTTTTTAGGCCACGCCAGAGGTTGCCTTTGTATTGGTTGGGGGGAGGGTGAGGGGAGGGGAGGGTACAAAGACATTAACTTACGGGTTTTTAGGCCATGCCAGAGGTTGCCTTTGTATTGGTTGGGGGGAGGGTGAGGGGAGGGGAGGGTACAAAGACATTAACTTACTGGTTTTTAGGCCACGCCAGAGGTTGCCTTTGTATTAATCTGGGGGGGAGGGTGAGGGGAGGGGAAGGGAGGGGAGGGGAGTAGAGGGTACAAAGACATTAACTTACGGGTTTTTAGGCCACGCCAGAGGTTGCCTTTGCATTGGTGGGGGGAGGGTGAGGGGAGGGGGATGGAGGGTAGGGGAGCGGAGGGTACAAAAACATTAACTTACGTGTTTTTAGGCCACGCCAGAGGTTGCCTTTGTAATGATGAGGGGGAGGAGAGGGGAAGGTACAAAGACATTAACTTACAGGTTTTTAGGCCATGCCAGAGGTTGCCTTTGTATTGGTTGGGGGGAGGGTGAGGGGAGTGGAGGGTACAAAGACATTAACTTACGGGTTTTTAGGCCACGCCAGAGGTTGCCTTTGTATTGGTGGGGGGGGGGAGGGTGAGGGGAGGGGAGGGGAGCGGAGTGTACAAAGACATTAACTTACGGGTTTTTAGGCCACGCCAGAGGTTGCCTTTGTATTGGTGGGGAGGGGGAGGGTGAGGGGATGGGAGATTAGGGGAGGGGAGGGTACAAAGACATTAACTTACGGGTTTTTAGGCCACGCCAGAGGTTGCCTTTGTATTGGTGGGGGGGGAGGGTGAGGGGAGGGGAGGGGAGCGGAGTGTACAAAGACATTAACTTACGGGTTTTTAGGCCACGCCAGAGGTTGCCTTTGTATTGGTGGGGAGGGGGAGGGTGAGGGGATGGGAGATTAGGGGAGGGGAGGGTACAAAGACATTAACTTACGGGTTTTTAGGCCACGCCAGAGGTTGCCTTTGTATTGGTGGGGAGGGGAGGGGAGGGTACAAAGAAATTAACTTACGGGTTTTTAGGCCACGCCAGAGGTTTCCTTTGTATTGGTGGGGAGGGGAGGGGAGGGTACAAAGAAATTAACTTACGGGTTTTTAGGCCACGCCAGAGGTTTCCTTTGTATTGGTGGGGGGGGGGAGGGGAGGGTACAAAGAAATTAACTTACGGGTTTTTAGGCCACGCCAGAGGTTTCCTTTGTATTGGTGGGGAGGGGGAGGGGAGGGAAGGGGAGGGGTACAAAGGCATTAACTTGTGGTTTCTTAGGCCACACCACAGGTTACCTTAGTATTGGTGGGGGAGGGGGAGGGGGAGGCGGAGGGGTAGGGGAGGGGAGGGTACTAAGGCATTGGCTTACGATTTTTCAGGCCACGTCAAAGGTTGCCTTTGTATTGGTCGGGGAGGGGGAGGGGGGGAGGTCACAAGGGCATTAACTTACGCGTTTTTAGGCCACGCCATTGGATGTATTTGTACTGGCGGGGGAGGGGAGGGTACAAGGGCATTCATTTTCGGGTGCCTTTTTATTTTTGAAGAATACCCTTTTTTTTCTTAAATATCTTTTTGAATGGCCGAGCGATGCCTCTTTTGACATCGCGCCAAATGCTGCGAACATTTTTAACTCGAAAGTGTTTCTTTGCTCGCCGTTTGAACTGGACGTCTTCCAGAAAGCGTTTTAGAACCCCCATAAATTCTGCCAGAGTTGGCCGGTCGTCGACTTTCTTAGCAGTTGCTCTGTTTGCAAGACCAACGGCAATTTTCCTGGGACGACTAAACCTATTTAGGATATCGCCTAGCAGTACTCCCAAGGAGAAGACGTCAGCCTTGGGACCTAATGGCTCACCCCTCTTCGTCTCAGGCGACATCCATCTGGCTGAATCATACATCTTCGTGTACGTCTCTCCTGCCTCTTTAGACAGTCCGTAATCGATCAGACTGAACTTCTGTGCAAGGGTGTCGTAAACTATGTTATCTGCTTTGATATCGTTATGAATGATATTTTTCTCGTGGACTTCCTGCACCCGTTCGCAGACTTGCAGCAGAGCCGTTAACAGACAATCTTGATCGCATTTTCCATCTGAAATCATGTCTTGCAATGTACGATCCCCTACCCACGATATGACACACCGCCTCTTGGACGCGGCCAGGAGTTTTGGGGCTCCTCCCGCCCCGTCCAGGTAAGTCAAGATTTGCAACTCCCGGTGTGGCAGATCACCCCTCTTTCCCGTCTTCATGACGCAGCGCTCTCCGTTGAACGAAACCACGTCCGTCCGGCCATATACTCCCTCTCCTAAGAAAGTCACTTCCTCGACTTGACGCTGCAGACTTTCCTCGGAGATGAAGGCAATGTCCACGTCCCTGTAAGTCCTGCTGAAGGGTTCACGACTCTCAACAGATATGTCACGACCATTCTTCAGCCGCTTCGTTTCACATTTTAGATTTTCAAGATCTTCGAGAAGCCTATTCTTTTCAACTTCTTTACGCAATATATCCTTCTTCATCTCAGAAATGACATCATCTTTCAGGGCAATTTCATTTTCCTTCTCTCTCAGCTGAAACATAAGAGATTTTGAACTTTCGTCAACTTCCTTCCCGAGAGTAAATTTGCTATCTTTTTCATACAGCAAATTCTCCAGTTCACGAATGCGACGGTCCTTGTTTTGTAGATCATTTTTGAGTTCAATATTTTCTTGTGACAGTCGTTCGACCCTTTCTTTAAACTTTGCGATTTCCTCTCGATCTTCGTGATCATTTCCGTTACTGCGTCCAATCCTTGCAAAATACGCAATCGCCAAGACGTTGATCAGTAAGAGTGCCGCAAAAGGTTTTATGATATCCAGGAGGCCCCAAAGACGCCTCAGCACAATATTTCTCCTGTAACCAGCTATGTAATCCCCAACAAACCGAGGCAACAAAGGGACTAGTCCACCCGAACAATCTGCCTTAAATCCTTCGTTGGCAGGAAGTGGCGCCCATCGCCTGCGGAAAGGGATTTCGTCCAGCCAGCCAGCTTGATCAGAAGGCGTCTGTAATCTCTCCTGTAATTTCTTGTTACTCTCCCGAAGGAGATTATCATGGTTCCTCAGGGAATTGATTCCCTGCCAAAACAAGTTTCCAAGCAAAGTTCCAACTACAACAATAGACTTTAGTAACATCATTATGATTAGTTATGTCATAACAGCTGGCGCTAAGGTTTGTTGTAGAAAAAGACTTTTCCCGGACCCAACAGATCCTATTGCATGGAGCACATCTGGAATCCGCTGCTTTAAGACGGCTCTTCAAGTCTCCATACCGCCTTCTGTATTCTAGGGTAAAACTCTTGAGTCCGAAGAACAGAACACTTCATATCTAAATGAAAACACGGGAAATTTGCAGAGGCCAGAATTTCACAGATTAGTATCATGCGCTTTGAAGCTTCACAATCCTGGATTCTTCGGCTTCATGGAGAGTTCCCGAGGTCTGAGAAACACCATATTCTACGAGTGAATTACTTCCAAGTTTCTGGCGACGTCACTTAGAGTTGTCCTCTTGTTATGACATAAACATTTTATATGGTTAATAAAATCATTTCGTGGATGCGCATAACAAGAGGACAGTTCT
>JANJGK010000045.1:22776499-22828999 GCA_039081455.1 Macrobrachium rosenbergii | reverse complement strand
TAACTCTCCTCTCTTGCTGCACTGAGATCTGCCTTTCTCTTTCAACTGCAGCGAGTTAGTTTGTGAACTTCTGCATCTTTTTCGTGATATTCTCCATGAAATATTCATTAAATCTTATTTTTTCTATTTTTAGTTTTTTGTAAAAGAAAACCACTGAGATGGCTTTGTCTGTCCGTCCACACTTTTTCTGTCCGCATCCTTACATGGCTACACACACTTCTCTGTTCTTCTTTATTGGCGAAATTTTCGTGGAATTCTGCATAGCTGGCAAGGCTGAGTAATAATAGTCTAAGCTTTATCATGTATCATACATGGTAGTAATTATTGATAAATACCCTGAGTTTTACACACTTGCGAAATATTCGTTCTTCTAAAACGTTTATTCATACAGATATATGCCATTTCTCCTCAGAGAATGTTGTTTAACCGGATATTATTCTCTCGTTTTTTTTAGGTAGGGTTTTTAGATATGAAACGTCCATTTATATTTGGAAAAAGCTAAATTTAATAACCTTTCACTAATAGCTTCAACATCAGATTCCCAGCGTGTCTGAAATCTCTAAACAGAAAGCGAAAGAATTAAGAATTTTTTTGTGAAAACAAAAAAATTAAGAAAAGGCCCAGAAAACTGCCTTCTGCTCATCATCACCTTACGTAAGTTTTGTAATGAAACAGCTACGAAGAGACCGCAAAATAAAACAAGCTATTTAATCCTTTTGCAAAATGCCTGAGTTTCGTAGCAGCTTGTGAACTAAGGCTGGAATATAATAATAGCATTCAATCTGTAAGAGGATTTCGCCATACGAGTTACCGGGACGTTTCATTTTCATATCAGCAGATTTTCGTTATATTTTCCAATGATCTATCTTCCTCCCATTCTATCTCTCTGTCTACCTATCTTGCTCCGGAGAACGAACAAGGGCGGTAGCATTCACACTAACTGCTGAATCATATATATACACAAATATATACACACACACTCACACACATATATTTACATACACATACATTCATACATATAATACATACATATATATATATATATATACATATACATATGTGTGTGTGTATGTGTTTGTACACCTTTGTTTATTAACGTGAATGAAAAATAGACGATATGGCAAATAAAAGGTAAATAAGATGGATGAAGCGAAGTCTATAAAAAATAGAACGTCATGCAGGCACTCTAGTTACGTGACATCTGAAAATGCTTGTGTTTTTATTGCAAGTCTTCCCCATTATTGCAACGGGCGAACGTCATACAATTTCCCCTACTCGACATATTATTTCTGCGAGTTGTATTGAACGCTTAAGTTTATCTGTGTTCTGCAACAGACCACTGGAGGAACTTTGTTTGATTCCTCTTTCGATGGAATGCTGTCCATTTTGACTACTGAGCCATTCTGGAGTTACCTGAAAGAATAACAGGCCGGTTTTCTATTTTTCAAAGATGTTGTCCAAAATGTATCACTATTTCAGTGTTTATCCAGGCTAAGGAGGTCAACTGATCAAGTTGGCGAAAGCTTCCTTTATGTAGCAATACACTACATACATACTACTGCGGACTTTATTTTTCCATTTAAGATCACGAGGAAGTGATGATATCAAATTATTTCCGTCCACAAAGTACTACAACACGATTGATTTCCCAGCTTTACATTTGGATAATCCTGCAGCTTTAAATATCTATGGGAGATTTGTGTCAAAATGGACATTATCCCATCGAAAGAAGAATTAAAGCAAGTTTTTCTAGCGGTGTGTTGCAGAACAAGTAATACCAAAATCTTTTGGCATTCTTCATGGAAGTTTATTTTTATTATTGCCCGTATAAGTGAAATCCAGTTACTCACGTTTGTCCGTACATTAATCTTGATTAGTTTTTGGGGGGTTTGAATCATTTCGTAATGCCCAAATAATCCTGTTGATGAAGTGTAGTGATCGATCTACTTTTACTGGGGACTTTTTTTAAATAAGAGTTTTATTGGAAGCAGTTGAATTCCATTCATGATTAATGAAGGAAAGTTGTAAATAGAAGTTCTTTTTTTTTTTTTTTGCCTTGTTGAAGTATACCAAAGAATGTTCTCCCCCTTGTCAAGAAAAAAGTGATGAAACAATAAATTTGCATTATCTTAGAGTACACAACCGTTGTTGAAAACAACATATTCCCATCAGATACGAAAATATAGTCTTGAAAAACACCCCAGGCTTACTAACATTTGGTGTAAATGAATAATCATAAAATATAACGAATTGTATGTGAACATACTATTTTTTTTTTTTTCATAATCTTCCTTTACGTGCCATAGGGTAATACTTACTCCATTTATAAGCGCATTTCCAAACTCTGCACCTGGTCTGTCAGATATAATTGACAGACTCGCATAAAATGAGACCTGTCAATTAATACACTTTAATTTTTGCCGCAGTAATTGTATAACGATGTTTTACTTTCAGAACAATTATCTTGATTATCTGTGGCAATTATATTTGTCCCCCTTCTCCTAAACTAGTTGATCTGTCATTTCAAACTCTTTTCTTTAATTGTTGACTCTCATTTTCTCCTTATCTAGGTCTCTTTTTCAGCTTTCGATTTTTGATTTCCTTCTTCGATCTCTTCTGTTTATTCCGTAAGGACGCAAATTAAGTGTCTTCCAAACATTTCAAAATTTCCAATTTCACCACAATTCTTGACATATGCACCTTTTTAGTTTTCTGTAAAAGAAAACTATTGCGCCGGCTTTGTCTGTCCGTCCGCACTTTATTCTGTCCGCATTTTTCTGTCCGCACTTTTTCTATCCGCCCTCAGATCTTAAAAACTATCGAGGTTAGAGCGCAGCAAATTGGTATGCTGATCATCCACCCTCCAATCATCAAATACCAGATTGCAGCCCTCTAGCCTCAGAAGTTTTTATTTTATTTAAGGTTAAAGTTAGCCATAATTGTGCTTCTCGCAACGATATAGGATAGGCCACCACCGGGCGGTGGTTAAAGTTTCATGGGTCGCGGCTCATACAGCACTATACCGAGACCACCGAAAGATAGATCTATTTTTCGGTGGCCTTGATTGTACGCTGTAGCGCCTGTACGGAAAAACTGATTGCGCCCAAGAAACTTCGGCGCGTTTTTTTGCTTGTTTTTATTTAACTACAGTCATTGTATTGCCAACACAAATATCCCCATCTTTTTATCCTGAAAATCGTAGATTTCCTTTTGAACAAATAAACACGATGGCATGGCATGATTTGTTTCCGTCTGTGAGAGACCGACCAGGCACCTCGTAAGGTGCTTTTGGGCTGGACCAAAATACTTAGTCCTTCATGGCAAATTAACAGTTAGCATTTTCCGAGTCTAATTGGTTTTAAAGCAGTGTGTATTCCTTGTGTAACTTGCGTCTTGATGATAAATCGTTATTGCACAAACACAGACCTACACATCGCATAAAATACACATAATTTGGTGCATCTACTTTAATAAGCCTCAACGGTTAATCATATTCCCATATTGAAACTGCCCATTAAAAAAGTAATAACTCTGTCGAAATTACGTTCTTTTAGGGAAGAATGTACAGCTGATATCGTTCCCCGGCGCTCTTAATGGCTTCGTCTAGGAGGCATTTTATAGCATATTCTTCATATACGCTGAGAGGCAAAAAGTGCTTGCCATTCCCTTTTGAGACGGAAAATATTCGGGCAATATTCAATGACAATTTTAAGTGAATATCGTCAGAAAATAACGAATAGATTTAGAATCGACGCAGTGCCGAGGAGCGTCTGTTCTTCTGGGAGTTCATAATGGAACTTTCCTTAACTTGCGTTTCATCCGTGATCTACCGGTTAAGGGGTACACAATAAAAATAGCTCCTGTTTTATCTTGACGAAAGGAATGTATTTGCAAATGTGTGCTTGTGAGTAATATGAGAACGGTGACAGATTAAAATACTTAATAATCCTTAACGTTCCGTGTCAACAAAAACAAATCTTGGAAACTGTGTAGCATTTCAGTTTAATCGACTATGCAAATGACAGGAACGAAGTCTTTTCTAATTCAGAAAATGATTCCCTAATTTTCTAACAATATCAAATCCCAGGGACTCGTTCCTACCATCGTATGCAGGATACTCTTCTTGGACGTTTGAATGCCGCTGGAAATTTCTCTCTCTCTCTCTCTCTCTCTCTCTCAAAGGAACGTTCTCTGAGAACTTTAATGAAGAAATAAAAGCTCTTCCCTATTAGAGTCTTTACCTGAGCGGGGCCTCTCGGTAATAAAAACCGATTTGGGAGGAAAAAACGGCGCCGAACAGCAAACAAGACAAGTGTTTGAAAGGGATCGTTGTACACCCCCCCTCCCCCCCCCCTCCTTACATCCCCCCCCCCACTCTCCGATTTTAGAGGCGAATGTAGGCCATAAATAAAAAAAAATGGGAATTGTTTCAAAAAACGAATCAGATAGATCTTTGGTGAATGAATGTTTTTACAGTTCGCTTTCAGTCGGAGTGAATTTTGTGGAGACTTCGAAATGCGTCTTCCATTTGCAGTTTGCAGAGCTGTTTCGACTCTATAGATTTCGAGTGTTCCATCGGGGAAAATGGCGCTCGTTCTTTCTGTCTTGTTGTCTTTCTTCCACTCTAATTGTCTCTTTGTCTCTTTGTAGCAGCCGTTTTGTCCGATTGTGTTCGCTTCTGAATTGAATTCCTCTCTTGCACTCTCTGCTGTGTAGCCTTTTTCTCTCTGTGTCCGCCAGCCATCTGTCTCTTTGGTTGCAATTCTTTGTGTACGTATGTGTGTGCATGTGTGTATAATTTAGTATCCGTATTTGTCTTCGTTTCGTTATGAATAGTTTTAAGGTTAACATACGGTTGGAGGTCAGCTGTCTCAGTTTTCTTAATATATGGCCAGTCTTATTCCTCTCAGCTTAACCCCAAGTCAGGTTGCTGCTTTCAGTTCGACTTTTCCAGTTGTTCCTAACACTCATTGAATAAATCATTGCATAACCTTCCCTATTTATCCAGCCTTGGGAAAGCGTGTTTTAAGCTAGTAGTGTACAGTAAGTACTGGAAGGTTCTTTTTCATACATAATTGTTTTATTTTTTATCTTTTCCTTAACTTGAAAATATGGACACCGCACAATACGTAATGTACGAATATGCGTTATCGCATGTGTTGTATACGGCGTTGCACGGTAAAAACTCAATGCGCAGAACACACCTAGACCTAGAATACACCCAAAGCATAGAACACACCCAAAACGTAGAACAAACACGGATATTTATTTATCTCAACCGTCTGTTAGACAGGAATAGGAATCAAATCTATCTATAGTGTAATATCAAAGAATTTTTTTTTTAGGTTTTTAAAAATATAAGTACAGTATACAAATTATAAAGTAAAACCTTTCACAAATTCATTATCATACTACTTTAACACAAAACTTGATTGTAAACAGCATTTTTAGTTTCACCATCAGGAGCAAGAACAAATAAATTCTTGGCTGAACCCACCCTTGAGCAAGCAACATAAGGCTGTCCGGGGGAAAAACATGACGGTCTCAGATCCATTCCACAGTACTTAATAGACTGTTCCTGTGCCTTGTTGATGATCGAGAATGCAAGTCTCACTGGAAACTGCAATCTCTTAAAGTTAAAAGGGAGATCTGTCGGAATGAGTGGTATCCGTGGCATAAAAACTGCTTCACCCTCCCCCTTTCCTGTGAGATAGTTACTTCAATTACATTGCCCAATATTTTTGACATTTTATATTCTACCCTTTCTCACCCCCGATTCCTCTTAGGGCTGAAATTGGACTTAAAAGCATAGGGAGTGTCACTATTCATCTCAGCAGCTTCGAAAACTATGGAGTAGACACTAGTATCTGTCGTTTATGACATTTTATTTTTCACCCCTTCTCATCCCCCCTTCCTATCGGGGCTGAACTTGGACTTAAAGGACCTCAAACACTGTGGATTAGAGACTAATATCTGTGTTTTCAGTTATTTTTACCTGTCAACCCCTTTCCACTCCCACCCCCTTTAGTGCCACTGATGTCTTACCCCCTTAGTATTCTTTTCCAGATAGTGAGTCATATGTATACCAGAATGAGATATGATAAACCCGTAAAGTTTATTTACTTACTAAGTCTACAGGCAGAAGCAGCCCTGTTTCAGGGAAGCCCTTGTCTACAGGCAGAACCAGCCATGTTTCAGGGAAGCCCTTCCCACCCCCACCTCCTTTGGTGCCCATTGGTGCTTGTGGTGTCTCACCACCACAGTATTCTTTTCCAGATAGTAATTCATATGTATACCAACTTTGGCTAAAATTGCTCAATGCTTCAGAGTTATGCTGGAACACACACACACACACATATATAATCATCCATTTTTATATACTGTATATAAATTAATCTGTGCATGAAAGAAAGAGACTTTTACTAATATATACATATATATGTATATGATATATATATAATATATGTATATATATAATGTATATATATACATATATACATATACATATTTATATCTTGGTGTATGTGTATGTGTGCACTGTCGTATATATATACATATACATATTTATATCTTGGTGTATGTGTATGTGTGCACTGTCGTATTATTGGGACTATATATAGTTTAGATTCTTCTAGAACTGATGCGTCCATTTATTAAAAAAAAAAAAAAAACAGATTTTAAGGACCTGTAAGTCTGGCACAAATAACAACCCTATTTGCCCTGTGGCAATTTTTTTTTTAATCCATTCTGTCTGCCTCTGTTGGCTAAAGCTGCAGAAGCGTTGCCTGATGATCAGTTCAATGTTGCTAACAATAGCCGGGAATGGAAAAGAATCTCGCGCACTAATGAAAAAAGTTTAAGGTTAGAAAAGTAAACACAGTAACAAATACAAATAATGAGTTAATGGAATTATTCAGATTACATATGCAACTCTCTGGACTGTTCAATAGATATCTATTAACTTTAGAAGGGAAGTTATAATGAGAGAGAGAGAGAGAAAGAGAGAGAGAGAGAGAGAGAGAGAGAGATTATGCGTGTGTGTGTGTGCGTGTAAGTGTCTCTCACCTTGATTTTCTAAATTTCTCGCAAATTCACCGAGATGGGCCAGCAAACATTTACAAAAATTATGTAGACTGTGTGTGTGTGTGTGTGAGAGAGAGAGAGAGAGAGAGAGAGAGAGAGAGAGAGAGAGAGAGAGAGAGAGAGAGAATTTGTTTGAAAGCCCTTTCTAGAATAATGTTCGTTATTCCGGAGGGGATGAATAATGATAAAACTAGAATAGAACGATGGAGTAAAACCCTGAAATATCTATTTTCCACTCAAATTTCTGCAGCCAGAATTCCTACAATTAAATCACGCAGTGTCAGCCGCATGTAAAACAGTTCAGACAAAATTCAAAGAAAGTTTTTCCCGTTGTTAGTTCGTTTTGGAATGGCGTTTGCTTTTCTACACTGACACAAAATAGTTCTGGAATACTGCGGTGAAAGGAATTCTGGGTTGGCAGAAATGTTCGGTTGTTATGGTGGGGGGCGTTCTCTAAGGCTTCAAAGAACGTATGCCCTTTTGTAATATGCGGTCACCTTGTCAAGCAGTTCCTATTCCTTCAGGGCAGTGAATATTATATTTATATTCATATTCTGACGAATATGAAGTTGTCATTGTCTATCTAAAGCAGTTTCTGGGAATTGGCATCCGCCTTAAGCAAAACGTTATTCCTGTCATGAAGCGTAGAGCAAGTTCGGTTATGGAATCCTGGATGCGTATGAAGCACTCAGGTTACCGCTGTCACTTTGTCACAAGAATTGAGAAGAAATTACTTAGCATTCCAATTTGTGATTTAAATTCTAAATACAACTCAGAATACCAACCCTATATATATATGTACACACACACACACACACACACACACACACACACACACATATATATATATATATATATATATATATATATATATATATATATATATGAAACATTAGGTTATGATGAGAAGCATTTAGAAATTGTTATAGACTCAGTTACCTATTTCTTCAGTTACCTTCGCTTCCAAGTCTATCGTCAGAAATGTAACCACAATATAATATTTGAGGCTTCAGTTATAAGTTTCACCTTCCTAAGGAGAGGAAATGGCAGCAGTTTTGGGCCTGTGAACTTGTAATCAGGGGCTAAAAAAGACCATTCGGTTTCAAAATCCTGGGAGTGCAGTTTCAAATTTCTCTTCATTATATGATTTTTTTATAAGTTAAAATATTTTCCACAAAAAACTAATAACAATTGATCAGTCGTTTTACGTTCATGTTGGACTGAATTCTTCCATTTCCCACACACACATACACGTATGTGTATATATACTGTATATGTATATATATATATATATATATATATATATATATATATATATATATATATATATATATATAATATATTAAAGCAAATGATTCGAAGTGATGCAATTAGTGAACATTAACCCATGCTAAAAGGAAGAATTTATACAAAAATTTCCTGTTATATTAATTACATCCCTCAAAGGACTAGTGACGCAATCCGATGATTGCGACATACTCGTAGTCTGTTCTCGAACGAAAAAATTGAAATAGCGAAAATGTCACGCAAGTGACATTTTGTTGTATAAAGGATGTCATGAATAATTCAGGAATGTTAAGAGAAGGATTAGACTGATGAATTTGGTGTTCTACTGTCACAGGTCTCTAGAATCAATCAGTGTTATTTTAGTGTAAGACAGGATTAGAGAAAGGTTTCAGGAATTCGACAATAAATGGCTGAAAATTCACATATTACAAGGAAAATATTACTGGCGTTTTAGTTTTCTGGAAAGAAAACTCTTGTGCCGGCTTTATCTGTCCTTCCGCACTTTTTTCTGTCTGCACTTTTTCTGTCCTTACTTTTTCTGTCCACATTTTCTGTCCGCCCCCAGATATTTAAGACTACTGAGGCTAGAGGGCTGCAAATTGCCATGTTGATCATCCACCCTCCAATCATCAACCATACCAAATTGCAGCCCTCTAGCCTCAGTAATTTTTATTTTACTTAAGTTTAAATTTAGTCATGATCATGCTTCTGGCAACGCAACAACACAGCCTACCACGGCCGACTGAGAGTTTTATGGGCCGCGGCTCATACAGCATTATACCCAGACCTCCGAAAGATAAGATCCATTTTCGATGGCCTTGATTATACGCTGTACAGAAAACTCAATTGCGCCGAAGAAACTTCGGCGCATTTTTAACACGTTTGTATTATGATCAAAGTTTGAATTTCTGTTCAAAAGTATAAGAAAATATTGTCAACAAGCGAAAGAATAATATAAATGGAATCCTTCTATATGGAGATGAAGTGGTACTTCTGATTTATTTCCAACGGAAATTCGAACGGCAATACCTACTGTACATTCCTAGAGGTGAATAAGAATTATTTAGCTTTAGGAACCTATTTAACAATTACATCCTTTTTTCTTTTTGTTTTAAGGGAACAGTGACACACAATAAGCAATGACGACGTATTTTAGATATCAGAAAAATGAAAACGAGAAACTTGAAGCATAGATAACAAATATTTCTGGTTTAATGAAATGATGAATACATAAAACAAATATTCTCTCTCTCTCTACATATACATACATATATATATATATATATATATATATATATATATATATATATATATATATATATATATATATATATATATATATATATATAATTATATATCTTTCTCTCCATAAATGCGTACATCTCATGATTAACACCTCTCTCTCTCTCTCTCTCTCTCTCTCTCTCTCTCTCTCTCTCTCTCTCTCTCTCTCTCTCTCTCTCTCTCTCTCTCTCTCTCTCTCTCTTCCATTGTTTGTATGTGTTTATAGACGGAAATATATGCAATAAGTAATCGCAAATCTGCGGGTATCTTTTTCGTCATAAGACTTAGTATCTTACCAATTAATGTGAAAAGGAAAAAAGTAGAAAACTACATTGTAAACCATACATTATACATCTTCTATCATGACATTTATTGCATCACTATAATTGATATTATTGTTAGTTCTTCGCCATTTCAATATTGTTTTATGTGGAATCGTCAATATGATATATATTCATTATATATATATATATATATATATATATATATATATATATATATATATATATATATATATATATATATATATATATATATACATATACACAAAATGATCCGACACTGTGTCATGTTTTATAATGATTGACTTATGTATTCATATCAGCTTTAAAAATGTTATACTATAATGGAAATAAATGAATTTATGATTACTGACGCGAGGTCAAATATTTCTGAGCTCCAGATGAATAGGCAATTAATTAATGCATCAGGATTAATATGAGTTTTGTGATCTATAATATGTCGTATTTCTCAGTAACAGTAGCGCTTACGCTGCTATTTATCAAGTTTAAAAGCGATCATTAATTTTTAATTTTACTATGTTACAGCTGTCGTTTACCAGAATATGAAATTACAGCATTTTTAGTTTTCTTTAAAAGAAGGCCAGAATATGAAATTACAGCATTTTTAGTTTTCTTTAAAAGAAGGCTATTGTCTCTCCGTCCGCACTTTTTTCCTGTCCGCACTTTTTCTGTCCGCCCTCAGATCTTAAAAACTACTGAGGCTAGAGGGCTGCAAATTGGTATGTTGATCATCCATCCTCCAATCATCAAATATACCCAATTGCAGCCCTCTAGCCTCAGTAGTTTTTATTTTATTTAAGGATAAAGTTAGCCGTAATCGTGCTTTGGCAGCTATATAGGATAGGACACCACCGGGCCTTGGTTAAAGTTTCATGGGCTGCGGCTCTACAGCATTATATCGAGACCACCGAAAGGTAGATCTATTTTCGGTGGCCTTGATTATACGCTGTAGCGGCTGTACAGAAAACTCAATTGCGCTTACGAAACTTCAGCTCATTTTTTACTTGTTTTACTTGTAATTAGCTCGTATGGTATTACTGTTCTTTTCTTTCAAATCTGGTGTGAAATTATCTATGTATTTCTTGGTGTCCATTGCTTTAAATGTGATAAGTTCGCTTTCATTAATATCTGACTTATATCTTCTTCCGTTCTTGCACTGATTATAGTTGTCAGTGAATTGAAGTAGTTTGACTTCTTGTCACTTACAAGCAGCCAGAGGACATTAAGCTGAGCACAGTGAATAAGAATCACTTAAAAACATTCAGTGAAACGTAATATATTCCATGCCAAAAGCTGAACTCAGACTTTTATATTGTATGTTTTGCACCAACTAACAATTTAATCATTTCATTGGTAGTCTAAAAGTTTATTCAAGAATATGATGATATATGATCATTATACTGTACATAATGGCAGATAATCTTTCAAGAATTTACTATGGCAACCCTTGAAAATCACCAGAGTGGAGATACTACCCTGCTGAGCAAAAGGAATGTGGTGACAGGACCAAGCATCTAATTTTTAGCAATCAATGATTAAACAAAGAACGTACGGAAAATTATATATAAAATATACTAGTCATTTTTTACCAGATTCATGTGTAATTGTAATAGCCACAGTTGTTTCTGGACTTCTCGAATCCTTGACACCTTTTGGATACGCCTGTCACTACAAAGCCTCAGATCTAAATGAAAGAAATATGAAGTAATTCTGATGCTCGGTAGCGGGAATCGAACTCGCATCGCGAGAAATCAGAACGAGAACACGTTACCGACCTGACCACGAGAAATTTGTTTAGAAACCTGAAGGTCAGCTGCGGGAACTTGGAGGTTTAACGATTCTTGTTTCTTTATGTAAATGAAACAATCAATTTTGACCTCATTTCGTATTCAACTCTTCTTCCTCCTGACCTTTTCAAGGGCCGACATTTAAACAAATACGGTTAGCTTAACATTATTTTTCCAATGAAAACATTAAATTTATTTTTAATACAACTGCTGCATTAGAATAATTAAGATGATATGCACATTTATTTCTAGATAATAACTGTGGACGTTACATTAGTAAGAGCAAAAAAAAAAAAAAAAAAAAAGAAATGAACTGATCAAATACAATGACCAATATTATGTTCAGGGAGTGTGAATCCAAGTACTGCGCTGCCATAAGATCTGTTTGTGTGTGTCTGTGTGTGCGCTCGCGCGCGCGAGTGCGCGTTTGCACGTTTATGAGTGTGTTTACATCAAGAACAGAAGGATGAATTGTGATAAAAAAGGGGAAAACATTCATTAGGTGATCCAGTCCATAAGGATAACCTTCAGTAATGTCTGATGACTTTATCCTGGAAGTCTACTATTTCTAAATCTTTTATTTCTAAACCTTTTCAGCCTTTGCCGAATACTAATGAATGAAACAGAACACCTGCATCGCAGATCAACCAGATTCATCGTAGATTCAGTTGTCAAATTAATTATTAACTTCATTCATCCAAGTCTAACAAAAGGTTATGCTTTCTCTGGACAGGACAGATCTTTTGCAGGACCTACCACCAACTGGTTTCTGATTAGAAACAAGGTCTAAAGGCCAAAAGTCTAACGAAGGTTAAGCCTTCTCTCGAAATGCTAGATCCCTGACAGGAAAAAAAATATCTGTTGGCATATATTCCAGTATTTCCATCAGATAGCTGAAATCGAAATGGAAATTGCTGAGACAGTTTGCCCACTTTCAGAAAGCTTTCAGGCTTTTTCCATTATACTGATTTTTTCTTTGTAAGGGATGTTAACATCACCATGGGGTTATTGAAAATACTCCCCTGAAACCCTCTAAAAAACACAGAATATATATATATATATATATATATATATATATATATATATATATATATATATATATATATATATATATATATATATATATATCGCAATGCTCACATATACCTAGGTAACCATTCAACACTCGTCTCCTCTTCACTCATGCGTTCCTGCTCCGTTTTTCATAATGTTAGCTACTACTACGCGGGACTCTAAGCCACGTGTCTATTACCCCCAGGGGATCCAGCAACGAGATATAATATTGAATTCTACTTCATATCTTCACAGCTCATGGATGGTTTGTTTCAAGGGGAAAAATTGCATCAAGATTCAAAGTCTCTAAAAAGTATTTTCGCTTTACTCGACATTTCCCTACGCTGTTTTCGTATTCAAAAAGAATTTTTTTTTTTTTTTTAATATTCTCTGGTTATTTCCTAAAATTCGAGATTTTCCAGAACTGTAAACATTCTTATAACGTTCCCCCTGTGAAACCAATAACCCTTATACTGTATATTCATGTTTTTTAACAATACCATAACCTTATTGAAATTTTAATATTTCACGGTGTCAGAAAATTTTCTTGAAATGATGCCTATAGATGCATATAGATATAACTGTCTATCTTTTACTTTACCCAGCTCCTTCTTCATAGTTCGTTATTTTATACGACAAAACCAGGCTAATATTTTCTGCAATCTATCCTTAAATATATTTTTGTATTTTTTTTTTCTTTTTGTAAAAATAAACCGTACGTGTAATTACCCCTTATCTCTTCAGAGGCTTCTTAGCTCCCGTAAATGATCACAAAAAGATACGTCAGTTTAAAATGTAACTTTATTACGAGGGAATTTAGATCTGATAAGAGTTGCATAAGAAATTATTAAGTTTTATGTCATGTTCTCTATGATTTCTTTCTTTACTTAGTGATTTTACTTGTTAATTTTTCTTGGAAAACTCTTGTGTATGTATATGTATATATATATATATATATATATATATATATATATATATATATATATATATATATATATATATATATATATATATATATGTATATATATATATATATATGTATAGATAGATATAAAGATCGGTACAATATCTAATTTTGCCAACTAACTCCTTAAAAAAGTCCAAGTCCTGATACTTATCAGCTGTGAATGTGAAACTAAAAACTAAATTCGTAAATTGCTCATATCATTGCACTGACTTTGAATGAAAAGTCCGAATTCTGAATGAGGTTGAATTCGATTCAGACATACGAACGAGAAAAATAAAACTCACCTGTTTCATAATTCCGGATCTGTGTAAAGATTTCTTGGTGGCTAAGTAAAGGAGAGTTGGAGAACTGTTATCACAAAATCCTAAAGAACGCGCCTCAACTGTGAATAAAGTCCGGCACGAATCGTCAATAATTGAAGCGCTGTCTCTTGCTGCCGTCATTATACCAAAAAAAAAAAAAAAAACAAAAAAAAAAAAAGAAGAAGAGAGAGAGACGTTTTCGTCCCACGAACGTCAATAAAAGAATGGCCAAGTATCACGCTGAGCTCTGAATCGTTAAAGATGTCTCTTTGCCTAAAAACCCAATTACTATGCTAATGGTATATTCATTCATTCTTAGGTTGGATGTTGCCGTTTAGAGCAGTTTCAAGAAATTCACAAATGATCTTCTTGGAAGTTTCTTTTTTATTTTTCTGGTGCTTCAATTTGGTGCTCTCTTGCTTGCCAGTTAGCTGAATGTTTATGTATACGTATATGTATGTATATATATATAATATATATATATATATATATATATATATATATATATATATATATATATATATATATATATATATATATATATAAACGTCCGTCTTAAATTTCTTGTGGTGCAACGTCTTCGAAGATCACAATTTACTGGTCTTTCTTGCTTACCTTTCTTTTTTTATAATACGCTCATTATTCCATTCTTTGGGATGTCATTAATTTTGCGGGCGTATTTTAGTATAAATTTTCATTTAAAAGTAAAAAAATAAAAACGACTTAATGTTGCAAGCCGCTCACATGGGCTGTTTGTTTATCATCTTTAGCGCAAATCTTTCGTGCATGCTTTCTAAAACTAGCAAAAGCTTCGAAAAACAAAAACCAAAAAAATTAAAAATAAAAAGAACGAGAAAAAATCTAGATATAAAATCATAACTGTTACAAAATAGGAGACAGAAGTACTCGTGTCATCCTATTCAACATTTCCAAAATGATTTTCTTTGGTTAAAACAAACCTTCTTTTTTGTTCTCGCCTCAGGCCCCCATTTTTCTGACAGCCACTTAGCCGTCGCCGTCACAGCTCATTTAAATGCTGAGCTCGTAGACGAGTTCACAGTTAAGCTAATATCACAGTCCTAATGAGAAGCAAATACATCTGAACACATTTCAACTGCGTCCTGGACTTTTCAGTCGGTGAAAAAAGTACAGGGTAGTCTCCTCTCTCTCTCTCTCTCTCTCTCTCTCTCTCTCTCTCTCTCTCTCTCTCTCTCTCTCTCTCTCTCTCTCTCTCTCTATATATATATATATATATATATATATATATATATATATATATACACACACGCATATATATATGTATATATATATATATATATATATATATATATATATATAATATATATATATATATATATATATATATATATATATATATATATATATATATATATATATATATATATATATATATATAGAGAGAGAGAGAGAGAGAGAGAGAGAGAGAGAGAGAGAGAGAGAGAGAGGCCTATATATACATATATTTATATATATTTGTATGTGCACACACATGTATATATATAATATATTTATATATATATATATATATATATATATATATATATAGATATATATATATATATATATATATATATATATATATATATATATATATATATATATATATATATATATATATATATATATATATATATATATATATATATATATACTCAACATAATACGGTCATTGTTAATGTTCAATGCCATTCTGTTGTGCTCTTACTATTCCTACTGTTATGAAGAGGGATGCTGTAATGCCTACAGTTATTAACTACAAATAAAGATATATGATATCTTAATATAATTCTTATGCAATACTTGTGTTTTAAAAATAAACTGAATTTTTCCCAAACATTTTGATTGATTTTTTATTTTCGATAGAAACTGTTCCCACGATATCCTAATTTAAATAATACCTGCCTTTCATTGAAAATAAAGCGTTAGGTTAATCGTATCGATTTAAAAGCCGAGCCCGCAATAAGGCCAGAGGGAAGAAGAGCCGAATACGAAATGAGGAGAGAATTGATTGTTTCATTTACATAACGAAACAAGAATGGTTAACTTCCATGTTCCCAGCAGCTGACTTCAAATTTCTAAACAAATTTCTCGAGGTCAGGTCGGTAACGTGTTCTCGTTCTGATTTCTCGGGATGCGGGTTCGAACATCAGAATTACTTCATATTTCTTTCATTTAGATCCAAGGCTTTGTAGTGACAGTGGTATCCAAAAATTGTCAAGAATTCGAGAAGTTCAGAGGGCATTGAGGCTATTACAATTACATATGTATCTGGTAAACAATGACTAGTATATATTTATATAATTTTCTGTACGTTTGGTGTTTGATCATTGATTGCTAAAAGTTAGATGCCTGGCCCTGTCACAACATTTCTTTTGCTCTACAGGGTGGTAACTCCATTCGGGAAAGTTTCATGGCTTGCCATAGTAAATTCTAGAGCAGTGGTTCCCAACCTTTTTTTTGGCCATGCCCCACCTAATCATTTGTTTGGCATCCTGATGCCCCCCGTGGTGATATATAATTCTTGTTATTCAAAAAGTGAACTCCTCATCACGTGGAAGAAGCCTAAAAGGCCATTAACTTGGTTTAAACAATCTCGAATTGGCCCCCCTCAAAAATCAAATAACCCCGCCCCACTGCAGAATGATGCTTGCATGGTAAAGCCATCACCATTCTTGAAAGATCATCTGCCATTATGTATAATGATCAGGTATCATATTCTTGAATGAACTTCTAGACTGCCAATGAAATGATTAAATTGTTGGCTGGTGTAAAATATACAATATAAAAAAAATCTGAGTTCAGCTGTTTGCAATAAGTATATTACACTTCATTGATAGTTTTCAAGTGATTTTTATTCACTGTGTTCAACTTAACGTTCTCTGACTGCTTGTAAGTGACAACAAGTCAAACTACTCCAATTCACTGACAACTATTGTTAGTGTAAGAGCAGAAAAAGATATAAATTAGTTATTAATGAACACGAACTTATTAAATATAAAGCAACAAGCGCCAAGAAATACATAGATAATTTCATACCAAATTTGAATTAAATGAACAGTAATACCATACGAGCTAATAAGAAGTAAAACAAGTACAAAATGAGCAGAAGTTTCTTCTGCGCAATCGAGTTTTCTGTACAGCCCATATAGCGTATAATCAAAGCCACCGAAAATAGATCTATATTTCGGTGGTCTCGGTATAATGCTGTATGAGCCGCGGTCCATGAAACTTTAACTACGGCCCGGTGGTGGCCTATCCTATATCGTTGCCAGAAGCACGATTATGGCTAACTTTAACCTTAAATAAAATCAAAACTACTCTCAGAGGGCTGCAATTTGGTATTTTTGATGATTGGAGGGTGGATGATCAACATACCGATTTTCAGCCCTCTAGCCTCAGTAGTTTTTAAGATCTGAGGGTGGACAGAAAAAAGTGCGGACGGACAGACAAAGCCGGCACAATAGTTTTCTTTTACAGAAAACTAAAAATGCTGCAATTTCATATTCTGGTAAACGACAGCTGTAACATAGCAAAATTAAAAATTAATGATCGCTTTTGAACTTGATAAATAGCAGCGTAAGTGCTGCTGTTACTGAGAAACACGACACATTATAGATGATAAAACTCATATTAATCCTGATGCCATTAATTAATTGCTCAGCCTTCCGGAGCTCAGAAGTATTTGACCTCGCGTCAGCAATCATAAATTCATTTATATCCACAATACTATACAGTTTTTAAAGCTGATATGAAGGCATTAGTTAGTCATTACAAAATATCATGCAGTGTCGTGTCATTTTTTGTATTATGATAAAACGTACACACAGGGCATGCATATAAACACGCATAAATACTTGTGTATATATATATATATATATATATATATATATATATATATTATATATATATATATATATATATATATATATTTATTTATATATATATACGTATTTATGCATGTTTATGTGCATTATTACTACTGAGTCATTTCCATATTGTTATATGTGGCATCGTCGATTTATATGTATATGTATAAGTATATGTATATATATATTTATTTATATATATATGTGTGTATATATATATATATATGTATATATATATATATATATATATATATATATATATATATATATATATATATTTACATATACTGTATACTCACATACATGACGATGCCACATATAACAATATGGAAATGGCTACGCACTAACAATAATACTAATTCTAGTGGTGAAATAAATGTCAGGGTAGACGGTGTATAATGTATAATGTAGCGTTCCACATTTTTTCCTTCTCAAAATAACTGTTAAGGCACTAAGCCTTCGGAAGGAAAAGATACCCGCATCATTATTATTATTTATGGTATATTTCCGCCTATACACTCATACCAACAAGGGAATACATACAGAGAGAGAGAGAGAGAGAGAGAGAGAGAGAGAGAGAGAGAGAGAGAGAGAGAGAGAGAGAGAGAGAGAGAATCTCTCGTGAAATAGGTTTCACGCAAATTCATCGAAATGGGCCGGAACACATTTTATAAAAATGCATTTCTAAACTCAGAGAGAGAGAGAGAGAGAGAGAGAGAGAGAGAGAGAGAGAGAGAGAGAGAGAGAGAGAGAGAGAGCGAGCATTTACCTGAAATATGAATATTTCCTTGTGGTTACATTTCTGACGATAGACTTGGAAGCGAAGGCAACTAAAGAAATAGGTAACTGAGTGTATAATATTTTCCAAATGTTTTTTATTATAACGTAAGGTTTCTAATATACAGTATATGTATATATATATATATATATATATATATATATATATATATTATATATATATATAAAGTATATATCTATACATATATATATATATATATATATATATATATATATATATATATATATATATATATATATCAAATATAGTGCTGGTATTCTGACTTGTATTTAGAATTGGCAGCAAATATTTTCAATCACAAAATGGAATACTAAGTAGTTTCTTCGCGTTTCTTGTGACAAACTGACAGCGGTAACCTGGGTGCTTCATAAATAACCCTGATTTCATAATTGAACTC
Source organism: Macrobrachium rosenbergii (assembly GCA_039081455.1). Classification (NCBI taxonomy): domain Eukaryota; kingdom Metazoa; phylum Arthropoda; class Malacostraca; order Decapoda; family Palaemonidae; genus Macrobrachium; species Macrobrachium rosenbergii. The sequence continues at coordinate 22,809,851 of JANJGK010000045.1, read as the reverse complement.
TCTCCTCTAGGCTTCACGACAGGAATAGCGTTTTTGCTTTAGACGTATACAATTTTTCAGAAACTGCGTCAGCTCGAAAATGACAAGTTCAAATTCGTGAGATTGTGAATACGAACATGATCCTCACAGTCCTGAGGGAACAGGAATTGTTTGACAAGGTCACTGCATATTACAAAAGGGCATACGTTCTTTGAAGCCTTAGAGAACGCGCCCACCACAACAAACGAACATTTCTGCCAACCGAGAAGTCCTTTTACCGCACTATTCCAGAACTGTTTTGCGTCCGTGTGGGAAAGCAAACGCCATTTCAAACGAACTGACAACGGGAAAAACTTTCTTTGAATTTTGTCTGAACTGTTTTACATGCGGCTGACACTGCGTGATTTAATTGTAGGAATTCTGGCTGAAGAAATTTGAGGATAAAATAGATATTTCAAGGTTTTGCTCCATCACTCTATTCTAGTTTTATCATTATTCATCCCCTCCTGAATAACGAACATTATTCTAGAAAGGGCTTTCAGGTAAATGCTCTCTCTCTCTCTCTCTCTCCTCTCTCTCTCTCTCTCTCTCTCTCTCTCTCTCTCTCTCTCTCTCTCTCATTATACCTTCTTCTCTAAAGTTTATAGATATCTATTGTACAGTCCATATGTAATCTGAATAATTCCTGTAACTCCTTAATTTGTATTTGTGTATGTATATACTTGCTTTTCCATCTTTCGAGTTTTCCTTTATTAAGTGAGATTCATTCTCCATTCCCAACCACGGCCCGCAACATTGAACTGACCATCAGGCAATGCCTTTGCGGCTCTGGCCAACAACAGAGGCAGACGGAATGGATTAAAAAAAAAAAAAGGTGTCCACAGGGGAAAATGAAAGGTATATAGAAGTTTGTTGTCATTTGTGCCAGACTAACATTTCTTAAAATCTCTGCTGTTTACATATTTTGAAATAATTGAACGTACTATTCTAGAAGAATCTAGAATGTATATTGTCTCGATAATGCGACGGTTCACACATATACAGATAACACGCACACACACACACACACACACACACACACACACACACACACACATATATATATATATATATATATATATATATATATATATATATATATATATATATATATATATTACACATACATATACACTTATACATATATCAGTAAAAGTTTCCCTTTATTTATATTATATATATATATATATATATATATATATATATATATATATATATATATATATATATATATATATATATATATATATATATATATATATATATATAGTTTACGCATGTATGTAACACAAGAGATCAAACATATTCGTGCATTATGTATTGTGCAGTGTCCGTATTAAGAAAAAGAAAAAAAAATCAATTAATTATGGATGAAAAGAATCAACCAATACTTGTTGGACTTTACTGGTTTAATTCTTTCTTTCCCAAGGCTGGATGAACAGGGAAGGTTATGCAATGATTTGTTGAGTGTTGGGAACAAATGGAAAAGTCGCACTGAAAGCAGCGACCCTGACTAGGGATTAAGCTGAGAGGAATAAGACTGGCACAATGATCTATGCCATTTATTAAGAAAACTGAGACCGCCGACCTCCAACCGTATGTTGACTTTGAAACCATTCATAACGAAACGAAAACAAATACAGATACTAAATTATACACGCATGCATAAACATACACACACACACACACACGTACACACACACAGAAATGTAACCAAAGAGAAAGATGGCTGGCGGACACAGAGAGAAAAAGGCTACACAGCAGAGAGTGCAAGAGAGGAATTCAGTACAGCAGCGAACACAATCGAACAAAACGGCCGCTACAAAGAGACAATTAGAGTGGAAGAAAGACAACATGACAGAAAGAACGAGCGCCATTTTCCCCGATGGAACACCCGAAATCTATCGAGTCGAAACAGCTCTGCAAACTGCAAATGGAAGACGCATTTCGAAGTCTCCACAAAATTCACTCCGACTGAAAGCGAACCGTAAAAACATTCATTCACCAAAGATCTATCTGATTCGCTTTTTTTGAAACAATTTCCATTTTTTGATTTATGGCCTACATTCGCCTCTAAAAGCGAAGTTGGGGGTGGGGGGAGGGAGAAGGAGGTGGGGAAGGATGGGAAGGGGGAAAGTGTGCAACGATCCCTTTCAAACACTTGTCGTGTTTGCTGTTCGGCGCCATTTTTTCCTCCCAAATCGGTTTTTATTACCGAGAGGCCCCGCTCAGGTAAAGACTCTAAAAGCGGAGAGGCTTTATTTCTTCATTAAAGTTCTCAGAGAACGTTCCTTTGAGAGAGAGAGAGAGAGAGAGAGAGAGAGAGAGAGAGAGAGAGAGAGAGAGAGAGAGATTTACAGTGGCATTCAAAAGTATCCTACATGTGATGGCTGGAGCAAGTCCTTGGGATTTGACATTGTTAGAAAATTAGGGAATCATTTTCTGAATTAGAAAAGACTCCGTTCCTGGTATTTGCATAGTCGATTAAACTGAAATTCTCGACAATTTCCCTGATTTTTTCTTGTTGACACTGAACTTCAAGAATAATAATCTATTTTTGTCTGTAACGTTTCTTAAGTTATTAGCATTCGCATATTTGCAAATGCATTCTTTCCGTCAAAATATAAAGGAAGTTATTTCCACCGTTTACCCTTTAACTGACAGATCACGAATGAAACCCAAGATATGAAAAGTTTCATCATGAACTTTCAGAAGACGTTCATTAACATTGCGTCGATCCTAAATCTACTCGTTATTTTCTATCGATATTCATTTAAAACTGCCATGGACTATGGGCTTGTTCCCTATCAATATTGCTCATCTTTTGAGTAATAATAATACATTTTGATTTATTTGTTGATCGACTACTTAATTTACCTGTTTTTTCTAATAACCGACCTCCTCTTTCTGCATTTCCCATTACCTTCTGTTAGCTCTTTTCGAATGAGCACCATATTCTTTGAAAGCTTGAATTTGAAGTCATAGCTCCATGAGCTTGTTCCATATGAATATGATTCATTTTCTGAAGTCAATGGCTCTATGAGCTTGTTCCATATGAATATGATTCATTCTTCTGAATAATAATTATAATAATCATATACAACATTGCTCGAACATCTTCCTTTTGAAAAGGAACGGAAAGCACTTTTTCCTCTGAGTTTATATCAAGAATATGCCATAAAATACCACCTAGACGAAGCCATTAAGTGCAGCGGGGGAGCTATATCGGCTGTACATTATTCCCTAAAAGGGCGTCATTTCAACAGAGTCATCACTTTTTTAATGGGCAATTTCAATATGATTAACCGCTAAGGCTTATTATAAAGTAGATGCGCCAGATTATGTGTATTTTATACAATGTGTTGGTTGTGTTTGTGTGATGACTATTTATTATTAAGAAGCAAGTTACGCAAGGAATACACATTTCTTTCAAACAAATTAGAAAATGCGAGCTGTCATTTTGCAATGAGGGACGAAGTGTTTTGAACCATCCCAAGAGCATCTCACTTGGTGTCTGATCGGTAAGACGATAAGGAATTCCGAATTTCATTTTTCGTAATTAATGAAAATTATATTTTTTACGTGTTTATACATAAAACAATTATTTGGAAGGGCCTCAGTCAAAGCATATTACCAATTCTTCATAAACCGGTGTAATCGGAAATTCAGAATACTATAAATCATACGAAAACAAATCAAGATTAAAGGAAGGGCAACCAATAGTAAGCGGATTAACTTGAACAGGCAATAAAAAAAGATAAACTTACACGTGCAGTACAACTTGTGACATATATATATATATATATATACATATATATATATATATATATATATATATATATATATATATATATATATATATATATATGTATGTATATACATATATATATACACACATATATATATATAATATATAATATATATATATATATATATATATATATATATATATATATATATATATATATATATATATATATATATATATATATATGAAATGATTCATCAATTAAAGTGTGAATGATATCGTCTTTGTTTTTTTGTAGCCAGATACATAGAAAAGAGAGAGAACGCCGAAAAGTAAATTGAAAATGTGTTGTTATGAAAATAAAACATCCCAGTAACTCATATGGTGAAATCCTCTTACAGATTGAATGCTATTATATTCTATCCTTAGTCCCGAAGCCAATATGAAACTCAGGCATTTTACGAAAACAGTGAATAGTTTGTTTTATTTACGTTCTCTTCGTAGTTCGCCATGAGCAAATGGCAGTTTTCCGTTCCTTGTCTTAATATCTTGGTTTCATAAAAAATATTCTCAGTTCTCTCGTTTCCTACTAGAGATTTTAGAGATAGTGGGAATCTGATGTTGAAGCTATTAAGAAATTGTTCTTGCATTCGGCTTTCTCTAAATATAAGTGGGTGTTTTATATTTAAAACCAGCTGCCTAAAAAAAAAAATAAAAATAAAAATATTCTGTTAAACCACATTCTCTGAGGGGAATGGCATATATCTGTATGAATAAATGTTTTGAGGGAAACGAACAATTGGCAAGTATGATAAACTCACAGTATTTATCAGTGACTACCAGCATTTGTGATAAATCTTGTACAGAATGAACTATTAATACTCAGCTTTGTTAGCTGGGTAGAATTCCATGCTGATATTATAAATAAAGAAGAGCAGAGAACAGATCGGGTGTCGCTATGTCACATGAATGAGAGAATAGTGAAAATAGAAAACTAGATGAGTTCGTGAATACTTCATGGAGAATATCATGAAACAGATGCAGAATTTTCAGGAAATATATACAGAGGTTTCTGAACAAATTCGCTGCAGTAGAAAGAGAAAAGCAGATGCAGAATTTTCAGGAGATATATACAGAGGTTTATGTAAAATTCACTGTTGTAGAAAGAGAAAAGCAGATCTCACCGATGCAAGAGTGGAGAGTTATACAACAATCTATTTGGTCACACTGAATGGATGGAGGATGATGAGATTGTGAAAGCACAGGGTAAAATTGCTATTGGAGCGGAAAGTTTATGAAAAGGGCGTAAGACAGTTCGAGGAAGTAGAGGTGAGTGGCGCAGGGGATGCATGTGAATAAGCAGCTGCTTTGGAAATCTTCTGAACGGGAAGGTCATTCTTGAAGAACATGCCAGATACTGTGATCTTATTTATTCATCTTTGATCTATCACAATGAGAAGACTTGACTTACGGCTGGCTCTCTCTCTCTCTCTCTCTCTCTCTCTCTCTCTCTCTCTCTCTCTCTCTCTCTCTCTCTCTCTCTATATATATATATATATATATATATATATATATATATATATATATATATATATATATATGTGTGTGTGTGTGTGTATATATATAGTACACTAATACACACGCACACACACACACACACACACACACACATATATATATATATATATATATATATATATATATATATATATATATATATATATATATATATATATATATATGAAAATGACAATAAATTATTCCTTTATAAGTACTGTAAGTATCCTAACAAAGAATAGCACAGAACTGAAAAAAAATAATAAATAAAGGAAGAAAGAAGCTTTGGGACCACATTATATATATATATATATATATATATATATATATATATATATATATATATATATATATATATATATATATATATATATATATATATATATATATAAGATATTGACAATAAATCATTCTTTTATAAGTGAGTAGGTATCCTAGCAAAGAATAACGCAGAACTAAATAAAATAATAAAGAAGGAAAGAAAGAAGCTTTGGTACCATGGTGAAAGAGAAGAGCTTCAGGCTGGGATTGTCCCGCTGATTCTCTTGAATAATACTTCCGCGACATTATTGCATTTGACAAAGCTCTTGCGAGCAGAGGGGTAGGCTTCCGGCGCCCAAATAAGTCATTTGCCAAGATGGACACCAACCTTTACCTGGCACTAATTTGTTCCTAAATCATAAAAGCACCTGGCTTAAGACTTTGATGTTTTTTTCGCTTTTCATCATGACATGGCCTATTTTTTTTTATTGGAAGGTGGCATTCGAATTTTCCAGTAGCGGTTCTTGTTTTTATTTCTTTAAAGAAGAATAAAAATATTGCTCTGTCTGTTTTCATCAAGGAATTTTCATCATGAAAAGGGGCAAAGGTTTTAACAGTATGCTGCTTTTTGCTAAAGGAACCATTACGCTTTTGTCAGTTTTTATCATATAAGAAAAGTTTCAAAATCAGGTAATGGATTGCTAACTGTATAATAACAAAAAAGTTCCTGTAGGCTGTCATACCTTAACAGGAGAGAGAGAGAGAGAGAGAGAGAGAGAGAGAGATGATACAGGCTTCTTGGTATTTATTCAAAAATAAAATGTCTTATCTTGATTATGCATTTATCTATAGTATTTGTGTTTGCATTTCTGGGTAGACTAAAACTATTATTTTGTGTATCTATGTATTGTCCTTTTATTATTTCAGAGACATCACATAAATTTTCTATTTAAACTGGACATTGCATCGACAGATTAACATTTCAAATAAATAAAATGTTGAGAACTTTTGTAGATGACCGTACTGAATACATATTAGAGGGAACGGATTTGATTTTCTACTTCTGTTATTGTAAATGTTATAACATCCATCCAGAAATAATACAATATCGGCATCAAATTGAGTGGCAAACTCTTCAGTGTTTTCCTCACTAACGAAAAGAAAAATACCAAGCAGGCAATATTTAGATTAAAGAAATGTTGAGGCTCCCGTGGAATAATTTGCCCAAATGAGAATTTACAAGAAACAATCATTCAAATATATTTATTTAAATTCATTTTTCACCAGACCCAAATGCAAAACCCTTAATGATAATTGCGGTGGGAAGTATCCGTCAACAACAGATGGTTGTCAGATTTCCTCTACTATTATTCCATTTTATTCCTCTGCGTTCTTCTGCGCACACACAATCACACACGTACTTAGTAAGACATATATATATATATATATATATATATATATATATATATATATATATATATATATATATATATATATATATATATATATATACACATACACACACACACACATATATATATGTATATATATATATATATATATATATATATATATATATATATATATATATATATATATATATATATATATATATATAAAGCACTTTGAATGAAAAATGTAAATGGTGTTTGAAGTGAAGGATTTTTATAAAAGAAAAGAAACATATCCCATCATTCATATTCAGCACGGATCATCAAAAATAATTCATCAATAACAATATACATGTAATTTATTGTTATAAATTCGTATCATTCATATTCAGCACGGATCATCAAAAATAATTCATCAATAACAATATACATGTAATTTATTGGTATAAATTCGTTGGGAACAGTTTCTAATGTAAGGTAAAGTATTACATAGTGAAAGCTTAATAATTTAGTAAATCATCTCAGCGTTTTCCTTTTTAATATTTTTTTCTTATTTTTGCAGAGGACTTATTGAAATTTTCAAAGACAAAAATCATAGTATAAATCAGACTCTCTCTCTCTCTCTCTCCTCTCTCTCTCTCTCTCTCTCTCTCTCTCTCATCTCTCTCGTTATAATAAAAAGAATAATTGGAATTAACTGATAAAGATGATAACATAAATAATGGCGCATTGTGAGAGGTAATGGAAAACTTGATTTATTTTCCTTAGGAAAAAGGTCCTGCCCTAATTTAGGCATCCATTACCCACACCTGGTTCGTTTACCCACAGTAAATATTATTTCTACAAAAAATTACTGAAATGGGAAGGGGAAATTATTTAGAGATTTGTGCTACATATAGAGAATATAGGCATTTGCTTGGGCACAGTCACAAACAAACACAAACTCACATGCATATATATATATATATATATATATATATATATATATATATATATATGTATGCATTTATGTATGTATACACATATATATGTATGTACACAGGATATGGCTACGAGGATATTGAAGCGATGGAGTTCACTTCGTATTTTCAATTTCCTCTCGGTCATATTTTTTTTTTTTTTAGAATTTTATATCGTTTTTATTCGCCTGATAGGAGTTATACTCATTCACAAACATACACACACACGCACACACACACACACACACACATATATATATATATATATATATATATATATATATATATACTCATATATGTTTGGCAATAAAGAAACGAGACTTATCTCAAAATAGTTTTATTACAAAATCTACAGAGAAATTACCCATTATCCCCCTTCAACGTAATCCCCCCCCCCCCACTCCCAAGAGTTAATGCACCTCGGTGTTTGCGTCTGCCACCCACAGAATCACTCGGCAAAGTCCTCCACCTTGAGACCCCTTAGCTACCTTGTCACAGTTGCCTTGATCTCTTCTACAGAGACGAAATGGGTTCCTTTGAGCAGTCTTCAGCCTGGGGAAGAGCCAGAAGTCGTACGGCGCGAGATCTGGGGAATACGAAGGGTGGTCGAGAACTGCGATCTGTTTGTTGGCCAAGAACTGCCTCACAGTGAGCACAGCGTGTACAGACACATTGTCGAGGTGAAGCAGCCACGAGTTGTCTCTCCACAGAGCCCGACGCAGCAGAACCCGCCTGCTGCGTCACACCAGGTCATGGAGGCGATTGAGGACACCGCATCTTCTCCATAAGCCTCTCGGAGAAGTTTGAGACACTCAGTTGGGCCCTTCCCCAACTTAACCTGAAATTTCAAATTGATTCTCTGCTCCATGTTTGCGCCACCCTCCAGTTGCGTGACAAGGCGTAACAGCAGTGTTATACACAGCAGCCTGAAACAGAAGCACAGAGTGAGCGAGGTGAACAATACTATAGCAGAATAGTGGTGAGCTGTTGTGCAAAACAGTGACATAAGTGGTTAGCCAATTAGCATTGATGCATAAGTGTGGCTTCCACAGTCTCGTTTCTTTATTGTCACACCTAATATATATATACCTGTGTGTGTATATATGTATATATATATATATATATATATATATATATATATATATATATATATATATATATATATATATATATATATATATATATATATCATTTATGTATATTAGTATTAATGAAGGTGAACTATACATTACATGTTTTAAAATAATTAAAAAAAATAATGTTATTAACAACCTACTATCTTTTACCTTTCTTGAATTGTATAAATAACATAAAATAACTGAATATAACATCAATGTATGTTATTAAAAATAAATAGAAGCACATTCTCCTCACATTTTTGCCTAGAGTTTCCAGAAGACTATACCATAGATTTTCTTCGCTGAGCTTTCCCATTTGGAAAATAGACCTTTTAAGTACAGGTTCCCTACAAAGAGATAGAGTTCAATTAGAAGCGAGCGAATATGGCAAAGCCCTTTTCATTTGCATGCTAAACAGTTTCCCTGAAAAATATTGGTCTTTTGCAGGAAGGGGGCAATTGCAGGTGATGTTTTTTTAATTTATTTTTTGTGTACATCCAGTGCGTATTTATAGGCAATTGCTAAGAGTGTCGATTCTGTCAGCTTCGGGAACCTTGCAGCTGTTGCAGAGTTGAAATTTTACTTTAGTCTTTTCAAGAACTTATTCTAAATAGCAACACGAGAACTAATAAAAATGAAGGTCTGATTTTCCTATTTTAAACAGTATTGTTGCACATGAATGATCCTTTGACCAACAACAGAAAGAAGGAGCTGTCTCGAACTCCCTGACTTAGACTGAGAAGACATCCGATATTCGCCAATAATATTTTCAACAAGATAAGCTGAGAGAGGAAATATACTTTTAAAAAGATTCAAGAGAAAGGCGCTTGTGTTGGTAAGCACCTACATCTAAGCGTGACAGAGTATCGTAGGTTCGAAAGTTAATTAAGAATATGACAAATATGACGAAAGACAAACAGTCTGGAAGGACAAATTTCTTAATAATTAACGAAGGGAAAGTTATGTCTTACGTGATGAATCCGGATAACAAAAGTTAATTATTATTTAGGTCAAGTGTCCCGAAATCCCATAATATGAGTTAAAGCTCTCTCTCTCTCTCTCTCTCTCTCTCTCTCTCTCTCTCTCTCTCTCTCTCTCTCTCTCTCTCTCTCTCTCTCTTTATTTATGCAAGTTTATTATGGTCTCTTTATTACTTCAATTTAACTATGTTTATTTATTGGCAATCCCACTTTTTTTTTCAATTATTATTTCACACCTAATAGAGGGATGCGCTTTCTCTTACATATCAATATGTCCTTTACTTCATTAGTATTATCTATTTATAAAATGTTTATTGATATGCATAAATATTTAACCCTGCATTTACCATTATCATTGGTATAGTTTTGAACGTTCTGTTCTAATTACATTAATTCAATCTGAGCAGGTAAGTCACCTGTCTCCGTATTAAATTTATAATAATTTTTAATGCGTTCATGATCTAATTTTCATCTTAACAGTTGATTATCTTACTGGTTTAAATGCAGAGATTGGCTTCTATAGTAAAGGATAATTTATTCCTCAACAAAGTTACCACTTTTTAAGAAAATCATTCAAATGAAATGATTTCAAAATTTATATTCAGTGGACGTTACAAAGAAGTCACATTTTAAACTCGGTCCTTTGGCCATGTATATTATTATCATAAAAAAATGGTTTGCTCACAACCGAAGTAATGAATAGATCCTAAATGCCCTAAATATTCGAAGGAAGTGGTTAGTTTTTAGGAAATTGAATTACATGTGCATTTTTTCACTGCGTTTGTCGTTCCAGTTATTTGAGTTGTACTGCAAGAACCAGCGTCACTCGAGATGTGTTAACCTAAAGTTACTGAACAAAATTATCTTCTATCTACAGATAACTTCATTTGGATTTATAATTAACAACGCCCTAAGATTAGCTGTTGCACATTGGTTCTCAATCTTTTTTTAGTGATGGCACCCTAACTAATGTAATCATTACCGTGGCACCCCTTCTGCACCATCCCATCATATCGCATAAATTAACTGCATATTTAATTAATAAAATTATTATCCATACCCACACCAAAATCAGCACACCGTACATGCAGAAATATGCTGTACAAACAAAGAGCATATCGGAAGAATTAGATAAACATAATTAGAATAAACACACCGATAATAATTAAGTGAAGACTTCTACTAAGTTTTTTTTTTCTTTTTTTTTTTTTTACAAATGTTCATTCAGGTGATCTAGCCAAGACAAAATTCATGACAATCTTGCAGCACCACTAGGCATTGCCTGTAGGCACCCAGTTTGAGAATCACTGCCCGAGATTGTCATTTAATTCGAAAGTTTCAGGCGTTTAGTTAAAAGTTATCAAGGAGGGACAGGACAGCCCGAAGACGTGGTAACATTGTAGACGCTATTATTTCTAAAATCATAGAGAAGCACAGCGCATAATAATGTCTACGATGTTACCAGGTCTTCGGGTTGTACTGTTCCTCCTTAAATTGAAAATGTCTAGAAACGAAATTATAACCAGTTATATGTTTTTAAATTCAATATTTCTTCCTCTTCGTTGCATTTGTTTATTGGAACCTTGATGCAAAATGAGATTATTATGGAAATTTTCATACAGAATTAAAAAAAAAAGTAAAAAATGCGCTCAAGTTTCTTCGGCGCAATCGAGTTTCCTGTACAACGTATAATTGCTGTATGAAACTCTCAGCCACTACCCATGAAACTCTCCTCCGCGGCCCATGAAACTTTCAGCCACTGTTGGGTGGTGGCCTGTGTTATTAGCACCTATAGCGGTGCCAGACACATGATCGTGCTAACTTTAACCTTAAATAAAATAAAAACTACTGAGGCTAAAGGGCTGCAATTTGGTATGCTTGATGATTGGATGATTAACATACCAATTTGCAGCCCTCTAGCCTCAGTAGTTTTTAAGATCTGAGGGCGGACAGAAAAAGTGCAAATAGCCATCTCAACAGTTTCCTTTCACAGAAAACTAAAAACTAACCAACACGTTCTTTCTTTCTCCAGATACTCTGTCAAAACACACGAAGAAACAGTTGTCTTAGCCGAGGTTCGTCCATCTCTTTGAAGGTTAATCGACTTCGTAGATAATCAGGTAAGTGGGAGGATAATTTAGTTCCTAATTATTCTTGCCTTTTGTCAGAATGGTTCCTTCACCTCTTACTAGACTCAAAACCTCGAAAGTTTTAAATACAAAGCCAGAATAATAACATTCAGTTTGTGATTCGCAAGAAGAAAAAGCTAGAATTGCATTTTTAAGCTCTGCATTTTAGCCTCAGGTGTGTCGACTCACAGGATCCAAAATTAGCGCTAATGCGAAGAGTTTCTCTGATCTTGAAATTCGGAAAAGGTCATTGGATTGAGAAAATGGCATGCATTTATTTTAGATGGTTGGATACAATTGTGTAAGAGAGAGAGAGAGAGAGAGAGAGAGAGAGAGAGAGAGAGAGAGAGAGAGAGAGAGAGAGAGAGAGAGAGAGACGTGTTTCTTTTCTCTCTAATTTTCTAAATATCTTTTTCTTTTTTTCATTTTTTGCTTAAATATTTGTAAAGGTTATTTTCTTATAAAACTAACTGAAGACGAATGAACACCAAAATCGCCCTTTACTAGTTCACCAGTACAAGTATATATATATATATATATATATATATATATATATATATATATATATATATATATATATATATATATATATAAAGTAATTACTTTAAGTCTACTTGCACGTACAATGAATATCAGAGGAAAGTACATAGCTCTGTAGTTAGAAAATAAGTCATGAATGGACCGACTGACGTTTACAGGTAATAGAGTACTTATTATGTCTTTTTGACTTCTTTATTGCATTTTGTGTATGAGCTGTTTTAATTAATATTTTTCCTGCGTTTTTTAATCAAGGAGTTTGTTCGATAGATTGAGGACAGTTTCATTTCTTGCGTTGGTGGTCCAAGGACTTCTCTGTCTCAGAATATTCGCTATACTTTCAGGGTTTTATTTAATATCTTGCAAACTTTGAAAGCATTTGGGAGAGGCTAGAGCGGAGAGTAAATATGTGCAAGAGTAAGGATCTGAGGAAGACGACATAGCGAATATTAACAAAGATGGGCAAAACTGTAAGCAACTGATTAGTATGGAAAGATTATTTGGATGTAAATACAGGTTCATGGATGAGAGAATTTTTTTTTTTTTTTTTTTACAGAACAGGCGAAATAAAGTAGGCAGTAGGTTGTGTGCAAAAGACTGTGGAGAGATTTGAAGCGTCAGTGAAAGCTAAGGATGATGTATATGAAAGGATTGTTGAGCCAACTCGCCTTTACAGAGGTGAGGTATGGCTGCTGAATGCAAATGAGAGAAAAAAAAGCTGAATTTGGTGAGGAGAATTATACGCATAGCAAATGTGGTGCAAGAAATACTGAAAGTGTGAGAAATGCGGAGGAATAAAGAATTGATAAAAAGCTTAGCCTAGGTGAAATAATTCCAGATACGGTCATGTGGAAAGAACGGAGGGAAATAGTTCGTTGGAAAGTTAATAACTGGGAATATTAGATAATGGGAGGAATGGAAAAGAGGAAGACCTAGCGTGCAAACAAAATAATTATTAGGGAGGATGAGTGTTGATATACAGGGAAAGCGAGATTGCATGCAAAATAGTGACGAATGGTACAGTGCTCGTAAGGGGCTTTTGACGTATTGCTGATAAGCCTTTTGTAATATACATAAGACTCGCTAATGTGGAATTTGTCAGCACAGGGAGCCCAATCACTATATCTCAGTTAAAATATTAATGTGGAGGCAACCTTTGAATTATTGTTGTCATTGTTTCCTGTTGTGGGAAACGGATTTATGTTGAAAAAATATACATATTATGCTTTCCTCTCTCTGTATCTTGTACTTGTGTCATGATACCCATCACAGCGGAATACAAAGCGAGAAGGTACAACATGTAAGACGAATGACATAATAAAATTTTCATGTTTAGTTCAATGTTCGGTCGTAAGCTGGTGTCAAAATCACTAAGAAAATAAATCGCATTTATTTTGGGCAGAATGTAACGCAAAATTTTGAAGTCAAAATGAGGTGACGAGTCTCCAGGCGCTGTTTTTCTTATCTCTGCCAAATCACCCGCCTTCGAATACTTTATTGCTGATCTTGCTAAATAAACCACTTTCATTTTTTTTTTATATTTAACTAATCTGCATCCAGCCAGGAGAAGAGTAAAATGAAATGACTCGAACCAAGCGCTTTCATGTATTTCTACGCCTCATCAGGGTTCAGGTACAAGTGCCAAAGGAATAAACAGTCACAAGAAGACTTCGTGGCAAGACCAACAATGCTAACAGTTGCCAAACAGTGGTAATACCCAAAAATAACCAACTTGTTTTGAAATATCCTTCATTAAAATTTCATCCACTATATAGAGGCCTAGGATGATATTTAACAGATTATCTCAGTCTTTTTTTAATAATACAAGATTCTATTAAATTTCGTTTCACTATATCTTTACAAAACATAATTTCCTCTGAGTCTGTCCAATTAATGCCGTGATTTCTATCTTTAACTAATGTTCTCAACTGTAATCAGAGCTAAAATTTTTATTAAAGAAATGATATCTTTATCTGGTAATGAGCATTACCAAGTTTCAATAAAACGCAAGGTTACCATAAGCGGTACAATGACTTAAGCAGCTTAAAGGAAAATATAATATAAAAAGTAAAAGGTCATGGACTAATTTTGTCATTATTATCTACCTTAATCAGCCACATGCTTATTAATATACCCTTTCCTCAGCTCACAATATATTTTTCGGAAACATTAGCTTTTTACTGTCAGTTTCGGTTAAAGAATGATTTAATCAACCTCCATATAGCACATAAGCAGATCGAGGTATTTCTTTAACAAAAATTTCAGCTCTGATTACAGTTTAAAATACAGTTTAAAGTAAAAACATGGATGTTGTTTTATTGAACAATACCGGGAGTGTAGTATTCGAAGACGGATGCTTTTCGCAGAGATAAAAAAAAAAAAGAACGGCGATTAAGGGCTCATCAGTTCATTTATGCTATTGAATATTTCAGATTCATCCGCAGTTCAGTAACTTTTCTTATTATCAACGACAGCATGTGTTGCAGAGATTGCTGAGGACAAAAGACAATAAGTAAAAATTGCGCCGAAGAAATGTTTTCTGTACAGTGTATAATGCTGTATGAAACTCTCAACCACGGCCCATGAAATTCTCAGCCGCAGCACATGAAACTTTCAGCCACTGCCCGGTGGTGGCCTGTGTTTTTGGCATCTATAGCTGTGCCAGACGCATGATCATATTTAACTTTAACCGTAAATAAAATAAAAATTACTGAGGTACAGGCCTGCAATTTGGTTTGTTTGATTATTGAAGGGTGGATAATCAACATACCAGTTTGGTGTGTATAATGATTAGAGGGTGGACGGCCAACATACCAGATTGCAGCCCTCTGGCCTCAGTAGTTTTTAAGATCTGAGGGCGGACAGAAAAAGTGTGGACGGACAGACACATAACCATCTCTTAATAGTTTCCTTTTAAAGAAAACTAAAAATTAGGAGTTAAATCATAAAATCATCTTCAAATAACAAGAGCTATCAGTTAACTCCGTGGAAACTCTAACACAACAGATACTGTGCTGGAATATGTATTTGTTAAACTAACTTCATTATTGCTGAGATGTTTCTTGATAGTACAGAATGACCAAAATTTTAGTTTGTAATCACGATAAAACTCGCTCAGTTCGTAGGCGTAACCAAATAACAGAAATTGCTAATTAATCTTCCTCTCTCCCCCTCTCCCTCTCCGTCTATGCATGCACATCCATTTAGCGTGATATAAAATTCACTGGGAAAACGAAAAATGAAAACATCTTTTTTTTTTAACTAAGCTGAATAAAAACATGAGCAGATGGAAGGGCGGACTGGCTCTTTCCTCGTAAATAAACAAACTCCTTCACTTAACCTCCCCTGCTCTCGCCTTCATTATAGATACTTGCAGGCAAGCTAGAGAAGGTATCCATGTCCAGGTATATCAGTAAAACCTGCTGGAATATAAATGTGAACTCTTTCAAAGCATTCAGTGGGATGTATAGCATTTATAGATAATAGAAAGAAAAGGAAAGAATTCGTTTTAAGTTTATTTACCATGAAATAATGGCAGGAAGAACGTAGGTAGACAAAGTAAGTACCGATGGACGAGGTGGTAGGGGAACTGGACCACAATATGGAACGGGAAAGAACAAGCAAGTGAGAGGTGAATAGAGTGCTCGACGTGCTGATGATGAGCCGCCAGTCTAGGTATATGGAACGCCTAAGGTTGTTAAAAATTTCCCTGATTGAACAGTTTCAGAATGAATACAACAACGACAACAGTTGTCTCTTTTTCTCAGCAGCTACCCAGCTGCTCTACAAAAAGTGAAGCGACTTGCAGTAAGATATATATATATATATATATATATATATATATATATATATATATATATATATATATATATATATATATATATATATATGTGTGTGTGTGTGTGTGTGTGTATATACATACATATACATATATATATATATATATATATATATATATATATATATATATATATATATACACACACACACACACACCCACACACACACACATATATATATATATATAAATATATATATATATATATTATTATGATTAGCAAGAATTCGCTAGCAAATTACCTCCCCCCCCCTCCTTTGTTGTTGTTGTGTTTCATTTACTGCCAGCCGGCCGATCGATAGACCATCTGTCTATCGACTTAAAACCAAGGGTTAAAAGATTAAAGGCGCTCCCATTTTTGATAAAGATCTTTCCTTCGAGGCAAAAGTAATCTGGCTTGGGCGTTTCTCCTACAGGCCAAAACCTCCCCTGCGGGCAGCAGGTGCAATGAGTCAAAGCATCTGTGTTGGGCGCACCCCCCCTGTCCCATAGGAGGGGATAAAAGGCAAAAGCCCAAGGTCTCAGCACGCACACGCGGGCTGGAAGATATGGAGTGAACTTGTGAAGACGTCCTCAACACCTGGCCCCACCGATGCCCTTGCATCCTAACCACGTGGCCCTTCCCAAAGTGTACTTTTCCTCGTGCCCTTCGACCGTATTCCTCGAGCCCACACGCCATTGCTTGGAGTTTCGAGGAGTCACCATCGCCTTGCCCCTTTACGGAAGCCCTTGCATCTCACCACGTGGAAGAAACTCGCCCTCGGAAATCGCAAGTCATCCACGGACCGCCTTCTACACGCCCTCGAAAAATCTGCTAAGGTAAAGTGCCCTGGAAGAGCCCCATTTCAGTCACGCTTTTGTCTCGTAATATTTTCTTAAAGAGAAAGCCAGAAATCTCCCTTGTCTAATGTCCGTGCGCCTCTTGCATCGGCAGTATTAATTCTTTATTACTCCTTTGGCACCCTCAGTGCAGCTTCGAATTCATTATTCTTTTGTCTATTTTCATTACTGGCGTATAATGTGCATATCTCTCATTTCAGAGGGATCCTATCGTGGAAGCTTCTCGACTGTGGCTGGGATTCCCCAGTTTCATTCAATCTACTTGAGTTCCTCTTTCCCGTACTAATGTCATTTATGTAAATACACTACTTTTAATGTGCCCACGTGTTTTACGTTATATTTCCCTCAGTAACCAGAGCCCTATGCTCATATGAAATTCTCCTTTGTTTTCCTTTTTTTTTACGTTTTCCCGTACCCACGAAGTCAGAATTACAAGGCTAAATTAACTTAAATTGTTGCTACCTGTCTCACAGAGCATATTTCAAACTAAAACCACGGAAAAACGTAAAAATGGCGACCTGGCCATAGATCTCGTTTTGCAGTTGCAGTTCCCCTAGTGTTGCTTTATTGCATTTGCAACTTGCCAGATCAGCTATTAGCAAAGCTAAGCTGGGTACGAGACAATTACGAACCTTTTGTGTAAAACCAGCACACAGATCCAGAAAATTCCACGTAAGTAATGTGTTAATCTTAGCAAAACCTTTTTACAATCGTGACTGTTCCTAGGAATTAGAAATAGGGACGCATGTAATCACTGAGAGAAAAGAACCGCCGTATTAGATTCGTTAATGCATGCCTTTCAGGATAGGTAGTTAGGAAATAACCAGTGCTAACCATCCTTTGCTTCGAGGAATAGTGCGAAATTCCTCTGTGTTAAAATCCTTACCATATTCTTGCTTCGAGGAATAGTGCGAAAGAAATTCCTCTGTGATAAATTTTACTTCGCATTTCGAATGAGCGAACTGTTATTTAGGAGCGAATAAATTCCCACGTGGGACACGACGAAGTCAGCTTGCATTGCTGAAATTCTCTCAGTGTAGTTAGTATTCGAGTAGGTGTTAGGAAAGCGAAATTTAAACTCCGCTTATAGGGAAAATTACTAGGCCGTTGTACTGTTATCCTCTCAGACGACTGGGAAATTCCCCGGAATCCCAGACGGTATACATATACGGGTTCATTCACACAGAATCTAAAAATAACTCCGGTGTTGGCCAGACGACCTGCACCCCCCCCCCCACCCGCCCATGCCCGCGTGTGTAGCATTTTTTTTTTCTCTTCCCCCATTCATTTCCCAGCATACATTTTTCTTTGGGTTTCCCGTTAGTAATTTCTAAATCCTAAGGGACGAATCGTAATTCCAAGTCCTAAGTGACTCCTAAAATTCTACGTCGTACGTGGCGAGAATTCCTCCAAATTCCACAAATTCCAAGTCCTACGTGACTCCTAAAATTCTACGTCGCACGTGGCGAGAATTTCTCCAATTTCCAGTCCTCAGAGACTCCTAAAATTCTACGTCGCACGTGGCGAGAATTTCTCCAAATTCCAGTCCTCAGAGACTCCTAAAATTCTACGTCGCACGTGGCGAGAATTTCTCCAAATTCCAGTCCTTAGAGACTCCTAAAATTCTACGTCGCACGTGGCGAGAATTTCTCCAAATTCCAGTCCTCAGAGACTCCTAAAATTCTACGTCGCACGTGGCGAGAATTTCTCCAAATTCCAGTCCTCAGAGACTCCTAAAATTCTACGTCGCACGTGGCGAGAATTCCTCCAAATTCCAGTCCTCAGAGACTCCTAAAATTCTACGTCGCACGTGGCGAGAATTTCTCATTCCCGCGGGAACCCAAGATTAAGTCCTTTTGAGACATTATATAGTGTAGTTCACACACATCTAAGCCCTTACGGGACTGATCATTCTAGTTCGTTAGAACAACTCCTTAACTTCACGCTACAGCCGGCCAAGTCCGAGCGTGACAAAATCCAACTACGTCTTCCGAGACGCATATTAGACTTCGTTCGCCAAGAACAACCACGTCTTTCCAAGACACATCCAATTTTAACAAAAAGTCTCCTCAGACTTACTAATCAACTGTCTTATTCGGACAGATCCATTCTCCGGCAGTCTGAACAATTGAGTGTTTCAGATTCCTGCAATTGAGTCTTTTCAGACAACCTGAGTCTTCTCAGACATATCATATCCCCATTATTTCACGATGGCTAATACCAGAGCCCAACAAAACGAGGATTTCAAATTCTACATGTCCGCTGGGAAGGACATGGGACTATCGGGGCAAGATCTGAGAGCATGGGTTCAAGAGCGAGTGGACGATGCCAAGGCGGAGAGAGAAAGAGAACGTGCAGAGAGAGAGAGGGAACGAATTGCCCAAGAACAACGAGAGGAGAGAGAACGAATCGCTCAAGAACAACGGGAGGAAAAAGAACGTGCAGAGAAGGATAAAGAACGTGCAGAGAAGGATAAAGAACGTGCAGAGAGGGAGAGAGAACGTGAGGAGAGAGAGAGAGAACGCGCCCATGAGCTCCAGGTGCTAGAACGACAGCACGCCACCCCCCCCGCCCCCTGCCGCGGGAATGAGTGCCCTCAGCCAAGCTCACTCGTTCATGCCAAAATGGACGGAGTCCGAGCCTGAAGTATGGCTTGAAAGGGCCGAACGAGTCCTGGAGTGCTGCGATCTCTCCCCCGCGGAACTCTCCCTTGTTCTCACTAAATTCCTGGGCGGAAAGGCCCTCGTTGCCTACCACGCCCTTCCCGCAGACGATCGGGGAAACTGGGAAGCCGTACGCCAAGCAGTTACGAAGGCGTACGAGATTACCCCCGAGCGGTGGAGGAGACGTTGGAGAGAGCAGCCCAGAGAAGCAGGCCAGACTTGGTCCGATTGGGCGTACCATTCGGAGCGGGCGTTGACAAAATGGCTCGATTCCGAAGGAGCCACTAACACCGCCGAGGTGCTCGAGCGGTTTAAATTCGAGCATTTCCTGCGCTACGCCCCTCCTGCCCTCGCCACTCATATAGTGGAAAAAGCCCCAGCAACACTCACCGAGTGTTGCCGAATAGCAGACATGTGGGAAACTCACCACCCTCAAGAAGGATCCATGGGGCGGAAGATAAATCCCCCGTCCCTCCTCGGAGGTTCAAATTCCCACAAAAATGGGAACTCGGGCAAGCCCCTAACTTGCCATTATTGCAAGAAAACGGGGCATTCCTCCGAACAGTGCCGGAACAAGAAACCGGCTCCTCTCTCTCCCGGAAAACCGACAAATAACTCGCCTGCGCCTTCCACAGGGGCAGCGCGGAAAGACTTTAGCCAGACCTTTTGCACGGCGTGCAAGGTCTATGGCCATTCTCCCGCATGGGCAAAATGCCCACGCAATAATAAAGTAAATACTCCCACCGTCGCCTTGGCCGTCACAGATCCCAAGTCATTAGGCCCTCCCGCCGAAGGGCCTGTATACGTGGCCCCTCCACGAGGTAGCGAGCCCGCGCGCCGAGTCACTGCTTTCGAGGACTCGGGCGCACAAATCTCCCTCATCCGAAGGGACAGAGTTCCCTACGGAGCTATCGTCAATAGACGAAGACTCGTCACGATCGAGGGAATAAACCAATTTAAAATGATACTCCCTACGGTCCAATTGAGAGTCTCACGACCTCACCAATCCAAAATTTGCAATCTTGCAGTAGCAAGCCATCTCCCCGGAGGCTATGACGTCATCCTGGGACAGGACTTTCAGTCCCTGCCGAAATCACGACAATCTAGGGGTCCACATTCCCCGAATCATTCCGCGGGCGCGAGTAATTCTCCCCCGCTTCTTCCTCAGCCAAGACTGTCGCCCCCTGGGTACCAGGAGGACGTGCGGTCCCCACCAGTGCCACCTGAGTACGATGTACAGTGGCCCCCTCGATCGGTTCCCGATCCCATTCCAGTGCCCGGCCCTGCCTCAGTGCCAGTGCCAGGGCCCCAATCAAATCTCCCTTCAGGAGATGCCAAATTCCTGCCGGTGCCACTTGCATGCCCCGAGCAGGGCCAAGCTTCGTCCGTCCTGACCGACGAGCCCAAGAAACCTCTGATAGCGCCTGACTCTGCCCTAGTGCCAGCGCCAGAGCGCTATGCCGATCTCCATTCACGGGATCCAACTCAGGACCCCCTCTCTTCCCCCGGCCTGGCACCTCTACCAGCGTCGGTCAGAGAGACGGTTCCTCCCGACCACCGCGGAAGCTCACCTGCAGGTGCGGCCTCGCAACCCGTGCCTGAGCTGGTCAACAACACCTGCGAGCCGCTCACGCCGCCCCCGACCGCCTCCTCTCTGCCTCAGCCCGTCGCCGACGCAATTGCAAGTCAGGATTCTGCCATATCTCCCTTGGCCGATGAACTACAAGAGCTGCGACGGATTATGGTAGAACCCGCACGGAACCCTCCTGCGTCAGCTGTCGCATCAGCAGGCCCAGGTGGTACTCCGTGCCGCCCTCCGGTCGCGGGCCCTCCGCTTCCCCGGCCGAGGACAACTGTCCCATTAAGAAAGACTCGAGGCGAAATTACCACGGGCGTGGGACATTCCAGGTAATTTACAAAGAGCTCTAGAGCTCCCATGGCACCTGTGCCGCCATTTCATCTTTCGAAGGTCTTGGCACCCCTAATCCAGAAGGGGATGTCAGGCCCTCCTCTATCTTCCTCCGTTCCTCAGGAACTTCTATCTCTTATCACCTTCTATTAATCTTCCCTTAAATTATCCCCACAAGAGGCAATTAAATACGGGATACCATTCCCCACACAATGTATAAATCATTAAGAATAACAGAGTGAGAAGTGGCACGCCCTTGCGCCCATACCTTGGCACCGGGCGTGCGTGTCAGCCCCTCCTGAAGGAGTCGCGCCCTTCGGGTGCACTTTCGCCCTGGGACTGAGGTGATAGTCCGGGCCGTAATTTATAGGCAAAGGACGATAAATTCCCGCCTAACACAATAAAACCCTCACTCTTTTTCCCTTAGTTCTTCTGCCAATATCATTTACTTTCTTTTAGTCATTTATTTATCTTTAATTTTAATGAATCGCGAGTCATAAACTCTTGCCCTTGTGATTTAAATGCCCCTTTTGTAAGCTCTGAGGGACGTGTCCCGCCGTTCATATGCGGTCAAGTTTTCATTCGTAACGTCTTGGTAATTATCCTTTTGTTATTATTATCCCTTTTCCCCCTTCCATTCCTTCCAAGATCGCTGTTTGTCCTACCCCACATCTTTTGTCTGCTCGCCCCGTCATAACATTGAGTTGGCAGTAGACGCATAAAATTAGCGTAGTTTAAGGTTAGCGAATTAAAACCTCGCGAATACTCTCGCCCGCACACGACTGTCAAATTCCCGGTGTGTGGGTCATCCCTCAGCTCGCGTTGAACGATAGCTGAGCCAAGTACGTTAAAACGAAGATAAATTATCAATGCGAATATGTATAGTCATTACAGTATCGTGTAAAAGGGGATGTCATTTACAAAAATAAACGCTGTTTTTCATTTACACAGCCTCTTCAAGGCAGATTGTACTAACCGCATGCATTTTATCTAAAATTAAGTAACCGTGTATTTTAATTCTTGAACAATAACCATTTCTTTTCATTTGTTGGCCATAGCCTCATATACGTGGTCCTATAATCTTAATTAATTCACAATTGTTCGAGTCACTTTATAAAGTTACAGTGGGTAACCAAATCTAAAGTAATTATTCTTTTGCAAGTGTTTAAATCACTTTGCGTTCTGTTAACGAAAATTGTCCCAATGTGTTATTAAAAGTAATGTCTCAGCTTCATAAAACCCTTAGGAGTAAAGTTCATTGCAAGGCAGAATGTAGAGTAACGTAAAGCATTTGCCGCTCATTCTTGAATATCGATGTACACACCCGAAGGAGGTATGTACATCATCTTGTATGGGGAGGTATTATGATTAGCAAGAATTCGCTAGCAAATTACCTCCCCCCCCCTCCTTTGTTGTTGTTGTGTTTCATTTACTGCCAGCCGGCCGATCGATAGACCATCTGTCTATCGACTTAAAACCAAGGGTTAAAAGATTAAAGGCGCTCCCATTTTTGATAAAGATCTTTCCTTCGAGGCAAAAGTAATCTGGCTTGGGCGTTTCTCCTACAGGCCAAAACCTCCCCTGCGGGCAGCAGGTGCAATGAGTCAAAGCATCTGTGTTGGGCGCACCCCCCCTGTCCCATAGGAGGGGATAAAAGGCAAAAGCCCAAGGTCTCAGCACGCACACGCGGGCTGGAAGATATGGAGTGAACTTGTGAAGACGTCCTCAACACCTGGCCCCACCGATGCCCTTGCATCCTAACCACGTGGCCCTTCCCAAAGTGTACTTTTCCTCGTGCCCTTCGACCGTATTCCTCGAGCCCACACGCCATTGCTTGGAGTTTCGAGGAGTCACCATCGCCTTGCCCCTTTACGGAAGCCCTTGCATCTCACCACGTGGAAGAAACTCGCCCTCGGAAATCGCAAGTCATCCACGGACCGCCTTCTACACGCCCTCGAAAAATCTGCTAAGGTAAAGTGCCCTGGAAGAGCCCCATTTCAGTCACGCTTTTGTCTCGTAATATTTTCTTAAAGAGAAAGCCAGAAATCTCCCTTGTCTAATGTCCGTGCGCCTCTTGCATCGGCAGTATTAATTCTTTATTACTCCTTTGGCACCCTCAGTGCAGCTTCGAATTCATTATTCTTTTGTCTATTTTCATTACTGGCGTATAATGTGCATATCTCTCATTTCAGAGGGATCCTATCGTGGAAGCTTCTCGACTGTGGCTGGGATTCCCCAGTTTCATTCAATCTACTTGAGTTCCTCTTTCCCGTACTAATGTCATTTATGTAAATACACTACTTTTAATGTGCCCACGTGTTTTACGTTATATTTCCCTCAGTAACCAGAGCCCTATGCTCATATGAAATTCTCCTTTGTTTTCCTTTTTTTTTTACGTTTTCCCGTACCCACGAAGTCAGAATTACAAGGCTAAATTAACTTAAATTGTTGCTACCTGTCTCACAGAGCATATTTCAAACTAAAACCACGGAAAAACGTAAAAATATATATATATATATATATATATATATATATATATATATATATAATGAAATACGTTGAAGCAGATAATTCCACGTAAATGTGACAAGAAGTTAATACCATCACCTTAAACTGCTCGTCTATTATATATATGCAAAAGTTTACCAAAATATCTTTGCAACACTACACATAAATATCATATCATATGTGTCAATGCAAACAGATCCTTTGACGGGATTTGCAACTTGGTATATGAGCTCGGGGAACCAAAGGAACCGCTGACGTCGTATGTGACACTTGGAGCACCAACTCGTGGACTGAAAGTGCCTGGAAGTTTGTGAGCCTATTATGTGGCCCTTAATGTCCCTTTGTATGCTTGTCTGCGGAGCTATTGTTGTTGTTTTTGTTTTTTTATGATTTTTTATTACACCTAAAATCGCTACAGTCAAAACCTCTGTTCATTACTCACAGGGTCACTGCAGCAAACATTCCAGGTCGACTTCAAACGAGTAATAAGCGAGAGCTGCAGAGCTGAATGACTGAAATGTTGTTCGTTGGTGCCTCGTCAAGAAGCGAATTGAAACTAAAATACAAGGTGTTTTCAAATGCGGAAATATGACAGACTGAGAAGTGTATAACATGATCAGAATGAACTAACCTCGACTTTGAGAAAAAATCTCTGATACAAGTTAGTTTTAAAATAATGTGCATATAACATATATGTATATATACATACATATATATATATACATGTATGTATATGTATATATACATATGCATGTATCTACAGTATATATATATATATATATATATATATATATATATATATATATATATATATATATACACATAAAGAGAGAGAGAGAGAGAGACTAACTCCAATGCACATTTCATTGTATCCTACTTTTACTCTCTGAGCATAATTTAGTAGGCATGTGCCAATCCTCGAATTATTTTTTCACAAGAAGCGAGGCTACATCGAGTAACACCAGACAAAACTATTTTCTTTCCTCCTACAATTTGACTCCGATTTTATTCGATTCCCAGTTCAAAAATCAGCCAAAATAGTTGCGTTCAAATTGGTTAGGTTAATTTAGATCAGGTTGGGAAGAACGTTGTTATCTTCTGGAAACAAAAATTGCTCCTTCATAAAGGAATAATAATAATGTCATATCCCAAACACCATCTTCTTTTTGTACATTTCCATAATATTTATAACTGTGGTGAAATAGATAGCATTGTCTAATTTAAAAACAAAGCATCCCAAAATGGTTGCCAATACTTCGGTAAACACAAAACTCTGTTTGAAGAACAAGGGTTGTTCTTCAAACAAGCAATACAATACCTTTCAATAGTAAAGTTCATTGGAGAGAAGGTGAAAAGGATAACAGAATTAATTTTTGAATTACATATGATTGACAAATAACATGCTGGCTAGCGAGAAAAAATTCTTCGCTGGCTCCATTGATACGAGACTACAGTTTTCCCCTTTCTCTTTAATTCTTAAGAAGTGGCCTCCTCCTCCTCCTCCTCCTCCTCCTCCTCCTCCTCCTCCTCCTCCTCCTCCTCCTCCTCCTCCTCCTCCTCCTCCTCCTCCTCCTCCTCATCACAATAAATCTTGTTTATGATAAAGGAAGGGAACAGGAATGTCACTGGGATTTCGCTGGCTCCCTCGGCTGAGAATTGAGGGCGAAGTACTATTTATCCCGGTCAACCCCCATTAGGCCCACGAAGATAAAGACAGTGTCTTTATTTTATTTCATTTTCCTTTTATGTCGCCTCGTAGAAACAAAGATGGAAGAGATTTTTTTTTCTCCTTTAAATCTCCTGGTATGGTAGAGAAAGCAAGAATTAGTATTATCTTCATTCGACCCTTTTATATGTCATTGTTTTGAGAAGGAAAACTAAGTTATATTACTGAATGTCTAGATTTTGATTAATGTAAGAAATTTATGTTGTCAGTGAAAAAGGGAGTTAAGAGATTGAACAGCATTATAATGGGAGCCAGAAAATAAAGGGAAGGAAGTTCAAATATCCAGAGGTTTAAATGGGAGAAAACCCCAGAATTTCAATAAGAAGTAACAGCAGGTGTTGACCAGCATAACTGGAGAATGTGAGGAAAGAAATCTGTTAATCTGGTGCTCGTATCAATTCCTGGAAAGAAAGGAACAAGACAAATAAGAGAAATCAAAAGGCTATAAACATTGCCTCATATGAATGCAAGAGACACGCCACATGATTGTGGGAAGGCTACAGAAATCATCGAAAATTTTTAACATGCTGTAAGAACCTTCAAGGCAGGCATTACTGGCGGCTTAAGGAGCGGGAAATGGAAATGGCATAAGGCCAGCGCAATCTAAAATACAAAGGCAGGTGACAAGCGGAAAGAAAATTTTCTAAGTTTGTCAATTTGTGGGTTTCTGACACCAGGCGAGTGGCTGTGGAAAGAACAGGGTTGGCAGGCGGTACTAGTCCGAATGAGGAGTTTAATCGCTTCCAGCTCATTTACAGAAGTACCTTCAGAGAGAGAGAGAGAGAGAGAGAGAGAGAGAGAGAGAGAGAGAGAGAGAGAATTTTAAATATACATAATCTCCAATTCATTTAACAGAGAGAGAGAGAGAGAGAGAGAGAGATTTTACTTACGTGAAACCTGCTCCACCTCATTTAGAGCAGTTGTGTCTGAGAGAGAGAGAGAGAGAGAGAGAGAGAGAGAGAGAGAGAGAGAGAGAGAATTTTAAATATACATAATCTCCAATTCATTTAACAGAGAGAGAGAGAGAGAGAGAGAGAGATTTTACTTACGTGAAACCTGCTCCACCTCATTTAGAGCAGTTGTGTCTGAGAGAGAGAGAGAGAGAGAGAGAGAGAGAGAGAGAGAGAGATTTTATTTATATAAAATCTGCTCCATCACATTTAGAGTAGTCATGTCTGAGAGAGAGAGAGCAGGCAAAATATTAATTTTCATGTGTTACGTTACGGCAGACGGTAAAATGCTTGTCGGAAACACTGCCGATGCAAATTCATTCATATTCCAAAGTCCGGACGAACTGCACTCGAAACTCCGCTGTAAACAGGAAGGGTGAGGCAAAATTTGAGGAGCAGGGGGGAGGGGGGGGGGGGAAGAAGCGTGGGGGGTGGGAGGGGTGGAAGTAAGGAAGTCGAGTGCCTAAGGCGACCGAAGAAAGAAGTTGCTGAAGCAGTTAATGAGACTCAAGTCAACCGGGAATAACTTAGGTGAAGGATTGTGGATGAAGCCTTTCTTTGGCCCGGAGTGACACCGCAACTTGACCAAACATTTTACATATATATTAAGGCCGGGACGAGTTCTGCCGCTCACGAATGTATAAATAATGCAAGGCCTCCTCATTTCTGTTATGCTGAAGTCACGGGTGTCTCTCGTGTTCTTGTCCGGATGCTTGCTTGCTTTGTGGAGGCATTTGCATGTATGTTCACTCTGCAAGAACATTACGTCATTACGAAGTAGTTTCATTATAGACATAAACGTATTTATTGTAATTGGCAAATAGGTTATAGAAATACTATTTTTGCACGCAAATGCATGCATATTTTACCGTGTATTAATTGTATTAAACACAACAGGCATGTTATTACGAAATTGTTTTCGTTATAGATACAACCGCTCCTGTTATAAATGACAAAAGAATTAAACAAATATTGTTTTGCACAAAAACACATACTATATTTACCATAGCAATAATACATTCAAAGTCAACAGGTTCTAGAAAAATATTAATAAATGCATCTAGATACGACAAAACTGCCGACACCCTTATTCGTGTGTTATATCAGTACAATTGCACTAACACATATATATCACTGTTGTATAACAGAGACGTTTCACAATGAGTTGTTTGATACATAAAATCTTATTCATGTATGACGAGTAAAAAATGCGCCGAAGTTTCTTCGGCGCAATCGAGTTTTCTGTACAGCCGCTACAGTGTATAATCAAGTCCACCGAAAATAGATCTCTCTTTCCTTGGTCTCGGTATAATGCTGTATGAGCCGCGGCCCATGAAACTTTAACTACGGCCCGTTGGTGGCCTATCCTATATCGTTGCCAGAAGCACGATTATGGCTAACTTTTACGTAAAATAAAATAATAAATACTAAGGCTAGAGGGCTGCGATTTTGTATGTTTGATGATTGGAGGGTGGATGATCAGCATATCAATTTGCGGCCCTCTAGCCTCAGGAGTTTTTAAAATCTGAGGGCAGACAGAAAAAGTGCGGACGGACAGATAAAGCCGGCACAATAGTTTTCTTTTACAGAAAACTAAAAATGAATAAGGCAATATCATTGTTAGAATTTCAATGCCATTATTATCCTAGGCCAGTGGTTTTCAACTTGTGGGCCATGGGCAGTTCTAAGGGTGCCAAACCACGGACATCTTCAAAATAGTATTTAAAAAATGAAAAATCATTTACAGTACTGTAAATGCAGGCCAGAGCTTTCTTTCACAAATGAAGAAGTGTAAATTGTGTTTTGATTACTGTGCAAAATTTATTTACTGTAAATGCAGGCTATTGTTTAATTTCATAAGTGAAAAAGTGTAATTTGAGTTTTGATTGCATTGCACATGATTTATTTACAGTAAATGCAGGCCAGTGCTTCCTTTCATAAATGAAAGTGGATAATTAATAAAGTGCTCTGAAAAATAATTCCATAAATAAAAATGTGAAACCAATAAAGTGTTCTGAAAATTATTTATAATAATTCTACTATCATCATTACACAATTCTCAGGGGCAGTGGGTCATGACTATTTAGGGATGCCAAAAATGGGCCACAGGCACAAAAAGGTTGAAAACCACTGTCCTAGGCACACCTAAGACATTAAAATTAAGGTAGGTAATTTTAGTATAGTCACCTTTCACAATGCATATCTTTTTCCACTGTTAATTTCATTCTTATACACGAAAGAAGATATCTGTAATAAAATACAGTCAGTACCTTTAACAGCAAATTTTTTTTGCCACAAACGAATTTATCTTTGAAAAATAAAAGTTAAAAGATAACCATGCCAAAAAATAAGAACAAAAAATTCTGTTGCTGAATGAGACTCACTTATCTCACAACAAAAAATTCTGTTGCTGAATGAGACTCGCTTATCTCACAAAGTTGTTTATTACGACCGAAACATTTTATAGAAATGCTTGTAAGACTTTGAAAAGTGTCCCTTTACGAGGGTTAATTTTAAAGTTATTTTAACGATAAATGAACCTTCCCTCCCTCCCTCCTTCCCTCCTTTTTCTTCCCTCCTCCCCCTTCTTACTCCTTTATCTACGCCCTCCATGCCAATCCAGGCCTTCTAGGCGTCCTCAAATTGCCTGATAAGCAGTTTAATGCCTAGTTGTTCAAACCAGATTAACACAGGCCACATGAGCCGGGTAGCAAGAAAGGCTTATAACGCGCCCTTCATCACAAGTATGGACGGTCGTTAACCCTGATCAAGATTCGTTGAATATGACCCTTACCGTCAAGTTGATGGCGCTCGAGCTTAGAAAATTTCGATCTCTGGCGAGAGAACGTGATTTAAATTCTGAAGAAATTTGCGACGCTGGGAAGATAAGAAGGAAAGGAAGCTAAATAAAAGAGATAAGCGATGGGTAATAAGTGAAATGAAGACAAGGATAAAAGGCATATAAAAAGACAGACCAGTGATTTTAGACATACGCTTTCTGTTTCATGTTCAATAATTTATTATCTATCTCTCGTTCTGGTTAATAATTTCATATCATAAATGTCATTGTAAAGATATATTTGACTGATGTTTCAGGAGATGGCGAACACAAAGAACTGATAATGCTTTTAGCTTGCAGCCTTTTGTTTTACTGTTATTATTATTATTATTATTATTATTATTATTATTATTATTATTATTATTATTATTATTATTATGAATGTGCAAACATTCTTCATAATAAAGGTGAATAACTTGCAAAGAAAAGATAAATACAACATAACGTCCATATGTGAAACAATGAAAACAGAAAAAAACAACAAGAAACTAATATCAAGTTAAAAATGCGCCGAAGTTTCTTCGGCGCAATCGAGTGTTCTGTACAGCCGCTACAGCGTATAATCAAGACCACCGAAAATAGATCTATCTTTCGGGGGTCTCGCTGTAATGTTGTATGAGCCACGACCCATGAAACCGTAATCACGGCCCGGTGGTGGCCTATCCTCTATCGTTGCCAGAAGCACGATTATGGCAAACTTTAACCTTAAATAAAATAAAAACTGCTGAGGATAGAGGGCTGCAATTTTGTATGTTTGATGATTGGAGGGTGGATGATCAACATACCAAATTTGCAGCCCTCTAGCCTCAGTAGTTTTTAAGATCTGAGGGCGGACAGAATAAAGTGCGGACGGACAGACAAAGCCGGCACGATATTTTTCTTTTACAGAAAACTAAAAATGAAAACACAACAAACAAACAAGGAAACGCAAACATAAACATCAGTTTAAACCAAAAAATGTAAACAGTCAAGCTACACCTGAAATGGATTGCAATCTGTCAGCTTCCATATTAAAATCTGTCAGCAAAGCGACAGCTCACCCGGGACTGTAGATTTTATTTATACCGGATATTAAGAGGAGATGACTGCTATTTTCGTTGTCTATGACGATGTAATTGTCCCGGGCAGTTTTTTTTTTTTTTTTTTTTTTTTTACGGTGCCATTATTGAGGTAAAAAAAAAAATGGATTTTAGTTGTTATTCTTTTGCGATTTATAAAATGGGTTATTCCGGGTTGCTGTGAAAGGTTACGCGAAAATTGTCATTAATTTAAAGTTATTTGCCTCTCCTCAAATTAATAATTTTATTTTTTTTCAAATATATACATATATTTATATGTATATATACTGTATATATATATATATATATATATATATATATATATATATATATATATATATATGTGTGTGTGTGTGTGTGTATGCATGCATGCATGTATTTATGTATGCATGCATGTATGCATTTATTTGTATGTAAGTACGTGTGTCTGTATGCGTGAAAGTAAAACAGAATGGTGTCCTATGTGACTACTACCTTCCAGTACCCAGTATCCTATTCTCTTTATGCAACGTCGAAGCTTCACCTGGGCCAAATATATCGCGCATATAACCCTTTATGATATTTCTCACTTGCAGCCGGGCAAATGGTGGACCATTTTCCTCGTTGGATATGGCGCATATGAGCTTACTGCTCTCGCGGGAATTTCTATCTCTCTGCAGTTAGAGGGTTTACGGGTTCGGTCTAACACACAATTATTTCCTTGTTTTTCGTCCTTTTGGTCGTTTTAAAGATTTTGACTTTCTTTTATTCAAAGGCTAGGGAATTTTTTTTTTTTTTGTGTCGTGATTTTCATTTTTTTTTTAAGGTTACGGAATTATTTTTTTGATGTGATTTTTATATGTTTTCGGTCCACTTTCTACTGTATATTACGATGAATAACATAATAACATTAATTCTCTAATGTTGAATGACATGTTTAGTTTGACGCTTGTTCATCTTCAACGTCTTTGAATAAGAATAAATTATTTAGTTATTTAAAAACGTAGGGCCACAGATACCCGGTTGCCCAAATTAACATTTAAAAACATGAATAACACCACCGTAGAACATTATATGATTCTCTGGTACATGCGGAAGTAGAAAATAACAAAATATGCAACAAAATACTGAATATGTGATAAAAGTAACGCAAGCTTTAGGAAACTGAATAGTAACCGATGAATCACTATAGAGAAAAAATCCCTCTCAAAGGGTACACTCAGCCGCCTACCTTTTTTTTTTCTTTGTATTTCCATTCACTGGCATTAAGTTCTTTACTCTGTGCTCCATTTTTCTTTTAAATTCTTCCTTCTCTTTTTAAATGGAAATATCTTGAGTACATTAAACACTTCCTGCTTCCTTGATGCTTTTTTTTTTTTAACTACTAAGAACATTAACTAATATTCAATTCTCTTTTCTGCATTTCTGGAGAAACGTGGACTTCGTTCCTCCAATAATGCGATGAGACATGGCAGGTGATTTCCGCCTGGAGAGCTTAAAGAATCGAAATGGTATTCATAATAATAATAACACGGTACTCTTTATGTAAATTTCCTTGTGAGTATGTATGCTTGCTTAGTTAATGTAGAGTGAATAAATCTGTGTACATGCACGCATGCGTACACACACACACACACACACACACACACACACACACACACACACACATACACATATATATATATATATATATATATATATATATATATATATATATAATATATATATATATATATATATATATATATATATATAATTCATATATATATACATATATATATATTATATATAAATATATATATATATATATATATATATATATATATATATATATAATTCATATATATATACATATATATATATTATATATAAATATATATATATATATATATATATATATATATATATATATATATACATATATATATATATATATATATATATATATATATATATATATATATATATATATATATATATATATATATATATATATATATATATGGCATAACATCCCTGTTGCGATGATGATACTGGGGTAGAATTATATTTTGATTAAAAATAGCAAAGCTAAGTCATGCAGCTTCCCTCGCCCCCTCCCCCCCAAAAAAAAAAACGCGCATAAAAGTACGTCTTTCCTATACCCATATTTTCACCCTTTATTTTTCCAATTCTTGTATTTTCAGAATATTCTTGGCATAACATTTTAAATTATACACAGCGTCCGTGAGGTAATGTTCATTATGAAGGATGGAAAAAATATTTACGGCTATCATGATAGCAATGTAATGGTTGCAAGCACTTTAATAATTACCCTGACTAATGGGTGGAGTCATTCTGTGTT
>JANJGK010000045.1:22773028-22776399 GCA_039081455.1 Macrobrachium rosenbergii | reverse complement strand
CTCTGATAACAGTTTGATAGCCAATGAATATTTAGGAAGACATACTTAAAAATATGATGTATAAGATAACACAAGTTTACAAATGAAATATACAGACAAGTTTGACAGCCAGTGAATATTTGGGAAGACATACTACTTAAAAACATGATGTATAAGATAACACAAGTTTTTACAAATGAAATTTACAAGCAAGAACTCCTTTATATCTTGACTTTGTGGATTGGATAAACGTATAATACTAAAAACGTGTAGCCTATTTGCTAACATGTTCACACAAACCGTGAAAACTTTTGGCTTTGATAAAATTTTCATTGCCCAATGAATATTATGGAAGAGATACATAAATATGTGATCTGGAAAGATAATACAAGTTTTACAAACGAAACTTGTAATTAAAAACTCCTTTATGAAAACGTTCCGATGAAGATGAAATATTTCGAGGTACATTTATGGGACTAACTATAAAAAAATCTTTACCATGTTCATATGAAAACGTAGATTTATTTACTTTAAAATACTTTCCGTATATTTTAGTGGTTTTGCTTTTTAGAATGATTACCTAAATGATAAATGAATAGAAAATGCGGGTTGATGAGGGAGACCCCTTAACCCAATAAACCTAATATCAGTAAGTCTTTTCATTAGGCAGTTTGTTTATTGCAAGTAATTTTTCCGGTTTAGTGAGAGTTTACACTGGGATTTAATGAATAAGTTATTCACAGAAAAACTGTATAAATTACAGCTGTTTTTTTCACTTTTACTATTTGACTAAAAAACTGATAAGTTTATGCAACGTCGTAAAACTAAATAATAGATTAGTAATATTATCATCTTTTAAATACCATAGAGGTTTGTACAGAAACTCTTCCCGTGAAGAAATCAACGTAATTGGACTGTTATCTAACTGAATATAAGAAGACAGTGAAAAGAATAGACAGATTTGCATATCAACTAGTTATGCATTGACTTACGTACTCTTAGTTCCTAAATCTTTAAGAAGTGGAGGGAGAGAGAGAGAAAGAGATAAGCATCTTATTCTCTGTAATTGAAAATGGCAAGATTCATTCTATCCAGTCAACGAATCAAACACAAACGTTTTACGTACCTTCGGTGCTGAGGAGGAGGGTGAAAAGAATCACGAAGAGAATCGTGTCATACTTTCTGTCCATTTTGGCCTCAACAGCTGTCAAACAAACCACGCGCTTCGAATTCATGATCACTCACTCTCGTTTTTGTCATCGATAGCCACATTCGATGGCATCATTCAGCGAAATCTTTTATTAGGGAATTCAGTGTTTCAGCTTTTACTATTCATGGATATTTTTGAAGACAAGTCTTGTTACAGAATATGTAAAAAAAAAAGGCTCTTTGGATACAGCTATGACATTGATCAGGAAAATACAGAATGCAGTTTTAAACTTAAGCCATTTCGCAGGAAACGGACGAGGCGCGCGACACAAACACCAGACGAGGGAGGCGCCAAAGAGACCCGAGGAACGTTCTCATCGGAACGGCCAGCTGTTGACAACTGAGATGAACTGGCTGCGAAGTGGCAGTCAGATGCTTCTCACCACGATCAAAACTTGGGTCACTCTCGCGTTGCTATGACCTCGTCCAGCAAAGACAAGGGGTCTGGTTTATAATCTAGATGGAGAGTCTAAAAATATCCACCGTTTAATCGGGCGTAAGAATAACGTTGCATTAGCAATCCGGCGAAAGAACTGGACCATAGCAATTCCGATAAGAGCCGGGATCGCGTATTGTCGCTATCGTACGTTTGGCACGCCGGTAGGGCACAGCGAGTGTTTTAGCAGCAACGCACGTGCAATGACAAAGGGGTCCCGGCAGAGTATAGGGCCTGTTCGGTATCGTTAGGGCCAGAAGGAACCAGTTCATGCCAAGCGACGACCTCCAAGCGCACACACACGCACACCTTGCCAGGTCTCGCGCGCTTTCGAATTCGATTCGAAAATGGACGTAACAGTTCTTTAGTTATTTCGAGAAAGAAATGAACTTGGTCGATTGTTTGAGCATTGGATACGTATCCTTAAGAAATCGTTCATGCAAGTTTTCATGCTGTACGCGAACTTATTCGTGGTTTTATAAAATAAGTTACACTTGGCCGAAACCCTTTGTTAAGTGACGAGAGCTTCAGGTTCCTATGGCAAAGATTTACGCTTCAACACCTCACATTTTATTTTTCCAATGGAACTAGTGAATGCAACAAAGTTAAAGACAAATGTAATAGTTTCACTTTGAGCTGAATATTGGACAATTAAAACGCGAGTTCTTCTCGTTATTAATTCAGTCACTAGTATCGTCATCACTTGAATTATCCGTCTAATTTCAGAGCTGATGTTGCATCTAATTTTCACGCAACTGGAAAGCCACAACAAGTCGGAGGAATTCGTCGCAATAAAACCCGTTTCCCAAACGTTCGTTTATTCGCAGCATTTCAGGGCATTGGACGGCTTAACACCAGCGAATAATGCGACTCTTAACATGCGAATGAGTAACGTACACGTAATAACATCCGCTCGCATATTTACCACCAGAAATGTATATTTCTGCCTGCGACTGTTTATTCCACATTAGCGCTGTCAAAAGCCAGCCTATTTCGGCCCGTGTCGCATGCGTATTTACATGCGCCAACACGGGCTTGGGGTTAGCAACACGGGAAAATTATTCTCTTTTATATTTGTTAATATTTTTTATTTTACCTTTTCGTTTCATTGTGGTGTGTTTATTTACATGCGTCAACACGAGCTTGGTGTTAATAACAGAGTGGAATTATTCGCTTTATACGTTGTTAATTTATTCCTATTGTTAATTTTATTTTGTTGAATGTTTATTTACATTTTCATTTTGGATTTTCATTTTGGTTTATGTTTCCATACACCAACACCAGATTGATGTTAATAACAGGGAGATATCATTCTTCAAATGTTAATTTTTTTGTTCTCACCTGTTTGTATCTATCTGGTTGATTAAACTTTTAATTTTCCTGCGAATTTGCTTGCACTAATATAAATGATTTCAATAAAGGGGACTATTCATTTTATGCATTAATCTTTGTCCCATTGTTGTGTGTTGTGGGTTTAATAACCTTTCATTTTGGACTTACATTTACATTCAACGCGAAGTGATTGTTGATAACCACCAGGAATTCTCTTCATATTCAGCTATTTTTCTGTTGTTTTATGTTGATATTTTTATACAAATTTTTTCATTTGGGCACATTTTGGGTATGTGACATGGAGTCATGGTTCACAGAGAGAGAGAGAGAGAGAGAGAGAGAGAGAGAGAGAGAGAGAGAGAGAGAGAGAGAGAGAGAGAGAGAGAGAGAGAGAGAGAGAGAGAGAGAGATTTTT
>JANJGK010000045.1:22743028-22768028 GCA_039081455.1 Macrobrachium rosenbergii | reverse complement strand
CAATGGACTGAGAGAGAGAGAGAGAGAGAGAGAGAGAGAGAGAGAGAGAGAGAGAGAGAGAGAGAGAGAGAGAGATAATTTTGTGGGTTATCCTCAACAGCTTTCTTAGATTTTCCAGTTTCCCATGACGGAAAAGAGAAAATTATGACGTATTTACAATCAAGCCAGCAAGGGCAGTGTTTTAACACTTCATTAACAAAATGTTTCTCGACCTTTTCTTTCACATGACAGATTTATGAGGCTATATTTTATTGGTAAAATTATCACGTCACATTTAATTTGATCCACAATACGTAACAAAATAAATTAAATCCTTTCAATGTAGTGACAATAGAATCATAATTATTCTCAACCGTTATTAGAGCGTATTTTTATACACTGTTGAAACAACGAAAACTCATTAACTTTGGTTTTATTTTGTATAATATTTACATTTTAAACGGAGGGCAGTTTCTAAAAACTCTGAAAGAATATATCAGAGAGAGAATACCCGGGCTTTATAGAGGAAGAAAAACTGGGAAGTTGTATCAGGGAAAGAATACCTGCGTTTTATAAGATGGAGTAAAAACTTCAGGAAATTATATTAGGGAGAGAATAATTGTGCTTTATGAAGGTAACTAAAAACTTTGAGAAATTATATCACGGAGAGAATACCTGAGTTTTATAAAGGGAAGTAAAAACTTTGGGAAATTATATCAGGGAGAGAATACCTGAGTTTTATAAAGGGGAGTAAAAACGTTGGGAAATTATATCACGGAGAGAATACCTGAGTTTTATAAAGGGAAGTAAAAACTTTGGGAAAGTATTTCAGGGAGAGAATACTTGGGATTCATAAGAGGAAAAAAAACTTTGGGAAATTACATCACGGAGAGAATACCTGAGTTTTATAAAGGGAAGTAAAAACTTTGGGAAATTATATCAGGGAGAGAATAATTGGGGTTCATAAGAGGAAGAAAAAACTTTGGGAAATTACATCACAGAGAGAATACTTGAGTTTTATAAGGGGAAGTAAACACTTTGGGAAATTATATCACCGACAGAATACCTGAGTTTATTCATAAGAGGAAGAAAAAACTTTGGGAAATTACATCACAGAGAGAATACCTGAGTTTTATAAGGGGAAGTAAAAACTTTGGGAAATTATATCACGGAGAGAATACCTGAGTTTTATAAAGGGAAGTAAAAACTCTGGGAAATTATATCAGGGAGAGAATACTTGTGATACATAAGAGGAAGAAAAAACTTTGGAAAATTACATCACGGAGAGAATACCTGAGTTTTATAAAGGGAAGTAAAAACTTTGGGAATTTGTATCAGGGAGAGAATACTTGGGATTCATAAGAAGAAAAAACTTTGGGAAATTACATCACGGAGAATACCCGAGTTTTATAAAGGGAAGTAAACCTTTGGGAAATTATATCAGGCAGAGAATACTTAGGATTCATAAAAGGAAGAAAAAACTTTGGGAAATTACATGACGGAGAGAATACCTGAGTTTTATAAGGGGAAGTAAAAACTTTGGGAAATTATATCAGGGGAGAGAATACTTGAGTTTTATAAAGGGAAGTAAAAACTTTGGGAAATTATATCAGGGAGAGAATACTTGGGATTCATAAGAGGAAGAAAAACTTTGGGAAATTACATCACGGAGAGAATACCTGAGTTTTATAAAGGGAAGTAAAAACTTTGGGAAATTGTATCAGGGAGAGAATACTTGGGGTTCATAAGAGGAAGAAAAAACTTTGGGAAATTACATCACGGAGAGAATACCTGAGTTTTATAAAGGGAAGTAAAAACTTTGGGAAATTATATCAGGGAGAGAATACTTGAGATTCATAAGAGGAAGAAAAAACTTTGGGAAATTACATCACGGAGAATACCCGAGTTTTATAAAGGGAAGTAAAAACTTTGGGAAATTATATCAGGGAGAGAATACTTGGGATTCATAAGAGGAAGAAAAACTTTGGGAAATTACATCACGGAGAGAATACCTGAGTTTTATAAGGGGAAGTAAAAACTTTGGGAAATTGTATCAGGGAGAGAATACTTGGGATATATAAGAGGAAGAAAAAACTTTGGGAAATTACATCACGAAGAGAATACCTGAGTTTTATAAAGGGAAGTAAAAACTTTGGGAAATTATATCAGGGAGAGAATACTTGGGGTTCATAAGAGGAAGAAAAAACTTTGGGAAATTATAGTAGGGAGAAAATACCTGTGCTTTACAGAGGTAAGTAAAAACTTTGAGAAGTTATATCGGGGAGAGAATACTAGGAGGAAGCAAAACTTTTGGGAAATAATGTCATGGAGAAAGTAACCGTGCTTTCTTAGGCGAAGTAAAAGGTTTGAGAAATTATGTCAGGGAGAATACCAGTGCTTTAAAGGAAGAAGCAAAAAGTTTGGGAAATAATATCTTGGAGAAAGTACCTGTGCTTTATAAAGCGAAGTAAAAGGTTTGAGCAATTATATCAGGGAGAGAATACCAGTGCTTTAAAGGAGGAAGCTAAAAGTTTGGGAAATAATATCATGGAGAAAGTACCTGTGCTTTATAAAGCGAAGTAAAAGGTTTGAGAAATTATATCAGGGAGAGAATACCAGTGCTTTAAAGGAGGAAGCAAATAAGTTTGGGAAATAATATCATGGAGAAAGTAACTGTGCTTTATAAAGTGAAGTAAAAGGTTTGAGAAATTATATCAGGGAGAGAATACCAGTGCTTTAAAGGAGGAAGCAAAAAGTTTGGGAAAAAATATCATGGAGAAAGTACCTGTGCTTTATAAAGCGAAGTAAAAACTGTGAGAAATTATATCAGGGAGAGAATACCAGTGCTTAAAAGGAGGAACCAAGAAGCTTGGGAAATAATATCATGGAGAAAGTACCTGTGCTTTACAAAGCGAAGTAAAGGGGCTGGAAAAATATATCAGGGAGAGAATACCTGTGGTTTACAAAGGTAAGTTAAAACCTTGGGAAATTATATCAAGGAAAGAATAACCTTATTGTACAGGGCGAAGCAAAAATTTAGAAAATCATGTTAATCAGGACCTTGGGAAGGGCTTTTATGTATGTACCGCATCTAGTAGAGTTACTTCTTCTCTTTAAATGAAAACTTGCGGTCTTCAAGTATCTTATGTTACTGTTAGGCTGCATATCGTAACGACGTGCCCGCTAGTTACTGGAATATTTAATCTTGTAGTTTGTATACAGTAGGTCGCTTGAGCAAAGCTGTTCCTTGTGCGAGCTGGATTTCGAGAAGTCATTAAAGCATGCTGATCTGAATATTCTATTCATAGCCTCGTGAATTACCTGGAAACATATGAGTGTCTTAGTTTTTTACACACACACACACACACACACACACACACACACACACACACACACACATATATATATATATATATATATATATATATATATATATATATATATATATATATATATATATATATATATATATATATATATATATATATATATATAATTACTCACTTTGATGCATGTTTATTTCGTGAGTAGAAGATTGCTTGCTTGTGTGTATGTGTATATATATATATATATATATATATATATATATATATATATATATATATATATATATATATATATATATATATATATGTGTGTGTGTGTGTGTGTGTGTGTGTGTGTGTGTGTGTGTGTGTGTACATACATACATACATGCTGTACATATATATATATATATATATATGTATTATATTATATATATACACATACATACATACAACATACATACACCACCAAGCAATCTTTTACCCACGAAATAAACACGCAGCAAACCCAGCAATTACTAGTATGCATCTAAAATACCACCGTATCTCACGGCAGTATAGCAGCAGCAGCAGCAGCAGCAGCTTGATAATTTCTCACATCAGGCCTACGGTAAATAATCAATTCGAGAAGCATCAAAGACAAAGAAAGAAAAAAAGCGCTCATTATAATTAGATTTATCCGCAGACTCTACGGCGAAATAACGGGAAGTAAGCGCGTAACTTCTCAGTAATGAGATCACGTACCATGAATAAATAATAATTATCTCGAAGTCGGTTACGCTGCCGCGCCGAGCCGCTTTGGGGGTTGGATGAGCGACAAGAAAAAGCGGAAAGTTAATAAAGATGGGAGAAGCAGAGGAAGAGTAATGATAAACGGGTGAGCTAACCGCGATAAGGATTGAGAACTAGGGAGTAAAGATAAACGGGTGAGATAAGCGCAATAAGAATTAAAGCCTAAGAAGTAAAATTAAACGGGTGAGATAACTGCAATAAGATAAACGGGTGAGATAATCTCAGTAAGAATTATGAACTAGGAAGTAAAGATAAACGGGTGAGATAATCGCAATAAGAATTAAAACCTAAGAAGTAAAATTTAACGGGTGAGATAACTGCAATAAGATGAACGGGTGAGATCATCTCAGTCAGTAAGAATTAAGAACTAGGAAGTAAAGATAGACGGGTGAGATAACCGCAATAAGAATTAAAACCTAAGTTAATAAAAATGGGATAAGCAAAGTAAGAGTAATGATAAACGGGTGAGATAATTGTGATAAGAATTAAGAACTAGGGAGAAAAGATAAACGGGTGAGATAATCACAATAAGAATTAAAACCTAAGTTAATAAAGATGGGATTAGCAAAGGAAGAGTAATGATAAACGGGTGAGATAATTGCGATAAGAATTAAGAACTAGGGAGAAAAGATAAACGGGTGAGATAATCGCAATAAGAATTAAAACCTAAGAAATAAAATTAAACGGGTGAGATAATTGCAGTAAGATAAACGGGTGAGATAATCTCAGTAAGACTTAGAAACTAGAAAGTAAAATGAAACGGGTGAGAAATTGCAATAATGTAAACGGGTGAGATAATCTCAGTAAGAATTAAAACCTAAGAAGTAAAATTAAACGGGTGAGATAATTGCAGTAAAATGAACGGGTGAGATAATCTCAGAGAAATTAAAACCTAAGAAGTAAAATTAAACGGGCGAGATAATTGCAATAAGATAAACTAGTGCGATAATCTCAGTAAGAATTAAGAACTAAGAAGTAAAGATAAACGGGTGAGATAATCGCAATAAGGATAGGAATGTGAAATGATATTGTCATATGACAAGGAAATGACTGTGGATGAGTCGCGCAGAACTTGGCTCACATTTGGTAGATCCGTGATTTACAACTTTCCACTACACATCAATTCCTATAACTTTATATGAGCACCAACGCCTGTTGAGGTCAAGAAGAAATATGGTAGGCCTAGCAACCTCACTTTTATAGATTTGGTTAGAAACAGCAAGACCGTGTACATCTGTAACCAACGATTTGAAGAAGAAACATGCGAACAGCTGATACACACACACACACACACACACACACACACACACACACACACACACACACACACACAATATCTCACTCAGTCAATTCCTACTGAAATCAATAATCACAATTTGAGCTGAAACTATTCAATATTTATATTTTGATATGTATATCTTCTTTTTTCCTTGGGTTTACTGTTAGGTTATTTGGCTGGCCATATGTCTAAGGTTATCTAATAGAAAGATATAACTCATATTAAGCAAAGAAGCTGATATTAATAGAACAGGAGTATAGTAAATATTGACTGATTTACTTTACGATTAAGAAATGTTTAGGAAAATGTTTTAGCTCTACAGTATTGGAGAGAACCTTGCAATATAAGTTAAAACGACTTAAAGGAAGTGTTTACCATTTGCATTTGCAATTTTGTAACCAGATTCAACCAGTTCTTAAGCATTTCCATAACAGCTTTGCTAGCAAGAAGATGGTAGAATGCGAGTTCAGTAGTACTAAAAATGATCTATTTTTGGCACTCACTTTCCTGACATGACCGATGTTTTCAGCTAAAAAGGACAGAAAATATACAATATAAAAATTGACACTTTCATATTTGCTTGTTTAATGATAGTGATAAAATGGACATACGGAATAGTATTACTGTGATATCCTAAGGTGAGAGAATATAATGTAATGAGTGGATAGTTCAGGGTTTGAGAGTAGAAAATCATCAATATAGTTGTAATAATAATATATAATGATTATTGCTGAAAACCTCTTACATTAAGATTTTGGAATAAAAAAGATAACACATTAAACCTTCCTAGAAAATTAAAACTCAATCATAATTTAAAAATCTATCATAGCCAAGATATATTTCTTAGTACAAACATGAATTAAAAGACATTTCTCCCATGGTTTGCAGGCTGTAATCATCTAACAACCCAGAGTAATAGTCTTAATCTATTTACGAGAGGAAACCTTGTATTCCCGAATTGCCTTAATCATTAATTTGATTACGCCTACCTGGCTTCTACCCGAGCTTAATTTAACGTTGTCAAGAAGAAATTATGGAAAAAATATGGCATAAATGATAAAGATAGACAGAGTTTATTAAAATTGACTGCCTCAGTAATGGTCACGGAATGGGTATATACTGTGATATTTTCCCTTACATGAACTTATATGAACGATATCTTGTGGAAATATTAGCAAGATTTAAGGTATTCTTTATACAATAAAATGTGATACATGTGTTCTGTCACACTTATCGAAAAATGCGGTTACATAAAGTATTATATTAAAAGTAACATTACACAATTTGCGTTTATTACAAAACAAACTTCAGCAATCTCATGTTCAACATGAACATTTGGAGATCTCAAACTTCCGCCATGGTTGAGCAGTCTGCCCTACAAAGGCCTCTTCACCTTATCTTCATTCCTATCTCTCCCAGAATCTAGTTACTTGTTGCTAGTCATGGCCCCCACTTTAGGTCAAATTTTCGAAAAATTCCACTCGGAGCTTTTCGTGCAAACAAACCGCGCCAAAAGACTTCACCAGGCATAACCAACTAAGACTTGGATCTCTTACTGTCATTCACCATCACCCCTCTAATTTTTATACAGCTTACCTCTAAATTAAAGGTATTCAATGCTTCAGTTTCTTAAAGAGGTCCGTTCACTGTGGATGGAGTAAGTCGCAACCGGGGCAAAAAAAACTTAAAGAATCGTTAATGGAACTTAATCAAAATGGAACCGTATGGAGATGTTGACATTTCATTACTTAGGAAAGGTTCTTCGTAAAGTTATGCTTTCGAAGTTTTCCTAAGATGCAACTTTTGATCGCCTCGTGTAACCTGTGTTTGCTAGCTTTTTTTCTTCCTAGTTGTTTACATATACAACATCTGTTTTGAATGAGTGTTTTAGGATTAGGTTACTAGGCCCTTGTACTTCTCTATTCCTTTTGTTACCAACTACTGTTGACCAGCTACTCGGTATGCTACATAATTGACAGCGGCCGCCCCGCTACAAAAGGAGAAAATACATACGGGAGATATTTATATATATATACACTCCCCTCACGCACACACACACACATATGTATATGTATATAT
Source organism: Macrobrachium rosenbergii (assembly GCA_039081455.1). Classification (NCBI taxonomy): domain Eukaryota; kingdom Metazoa; phylum Arthropoda; class Malacostraca; order Decapoda; family Palaemonidae; genus Macrobrachium; species Macrobrachium rosenbergii. The sequence goes on along the minus strand of JANJGK010000045.1, from coordinate 22,760,594 downwards.
ATATATATATAGGAACTTTCCATAAAAAACTAGCAACTGCAGAGGAAGCTCAGTACAAAAGTAACTGCCCTTTTCATCTGTCAACTGATGTGTTACGGATGAATGCCTTTATACTTACTAACAGGCATCATCATCGGCACAACAGGAGGATCTATGTTTAAACGCAGGCTAACCTGCGTACCTACAGTTTCTCAGCTTTCAGTCTTTCTCACGCCATCGTATAACATCCAGCAACATCTTCTACCCTTTCTCTCAAATTTTCTCAACGTTCACTCATACATTTCGACTTGTGCCTTGAACCACACTCCTCTTCTCTTCTCAATCTTTTGCAGAGATCCTGCTGCCTTCTTCACTTTACTTAATTCGTGATTTAGCTCTTCTTTTCTTCTCTCGTTTAGGAAGTTCACTCCATAACGCTAATTAAAATCAAACACTTTCATTCTTCCGCCATCCAGACTAAAAGTTCATTCTCGATCTTTCTCTCTTCCTTTCATATCTTCCTAAAATTCCCTTTCATCTCTCCCTTTACCAACACTTTATGACTTTTACCAGCCTCTAGAGTTTCTGCCCCCTTTTACCAACTGTATAACGCTGTATAATCAAGCAAACATCGACTACCACAAGCCACTTTCCTCACCGTTCAACTTAATAATGTCTACATCCTAATTCTTTTTTCTAGCATCTCGAAAACTCTACCAGTTATATATACATATACATTATATATATATTTATATATATGTATATATATATATATATATATATATGTATATATATATATATATATATTTATATATATGTGCATATATATATATATATATATATATATATATATATATATATATATATATATATATATATATATATATATATATATATATATATATACAGTAGGTGTGTGCGCGTCTTTGTGTGTATAATTTATATATATATATATATATATATATATATGTATATATATATATATATATATATATATATATATATATATATATATATATATATATATATATATATATGTGTATGTGTGTGTGTATGTATGTACTGTATATATATGTTTACACACTGATTGTATGTATGTTTATACATAAATACACACACAAATATACACATATATACAATATATATATGTGTATATATATACAGTATATATATATATATATATATATATATATATATATATATATATATATATATATATAGATATATATATATATACAGTATATATATATGTATATATAATCAACACTCACAAACAGACTATTCGATCTGAGAGCGGTCTCTTCAAAACTTTTGCTCAACGTTTCCATTAACATGTAAATACGAAACTTAGATGGAATTTGCTCTCCTTGAATACATTCCAAGGGGTTTCTCCTGCTACCCTAAACCCCCCCCTCCCCCCCACCCCCCACATTCCCCAATTTCACTGATCCTTCTACATCTTCGGCGTCTCTTGCTGATTCTCGTCGTTCTCTAACTCGAGGTTTATTCTTTAATCTCTGCTTCCTATCTCTCATTGATATTTTTATTTATTTATTTTTTTTATCCCCTTGAGTTCTCCCTTATATTTAAAGGTTTTGCATCACTTTATAGAGAGATTCTTCACTATTTGACTGTTAGTTTCCCCCTCATTTTCTTTTTCTGTCCATTTTTATGTTTTCACTCTGATTTCAATAGGACTGAAATTCCTCTTAATACGTTTATCACATCTACGTTTCTTTTCCTTGCTTAAACTGTTCCTTTTCCTACTCTTTAGATTAACTTCATTTATGAGTGGCTAAACACATTTTTATTGTATCCTCTATAAAAAATTATTGACTGATAAAAATTCTTTTTAGTCTTCTGCAAGACAGATATTGGCAGTATTACTGTGTACAGTCATGGTCGCTTATATGTGGTCAAATTGTTTTCTCTGTCAGAGAAGTTAAATGTAAATCAAGTATTCACTTATGGCTGTCAGCCTATGTGGATGTCAGTGAAATATGAAGAGTTGGCACTGGGTGAAAAACTACTCCTATATTGAGAATATAGCGAATAATTATTTTTATTTTATCCAATTTTTCCAATCTACCGCTGAATTATTTCTATTATCGGTATTACAGTAGTAGTTTGATTTTAAATTCCTTCGGTATTAGTGAAAACATGCTTTCTGGATCTTCTTTCGTTTTGGAGTCAATACTTGAAGTTACTTCCATTCAAATTGAATAAAAATTTGCATTAGAAATAAAATAATTTTTGAAATGTTGTCGTTACCAGTGTGATGGAGCCGTAGACATGTAATTGTAACGCTTGTGGAATTAGTGGCATGGCATTATTACGTCAACTCAATAGTATTGCTGTAAACATTTTACTTTATTTGTTTGGGTACTAATTCATCAGCCTATATTTTTATCTTTAGGTTAGTATAAAAATTCACTCTTTTCATTAGAAAGGTTGGTACGTCTATTTAGAAAAATAACGAACCTGATGATTTGAATTTGTAAGAATTTCGCAGTTTTTGATTGTAACGAGATATAGTCACATTAACCAAAAAAAGAGGAGTTCTAGGATAACACATTATTAGATCATACGGAATCAAACAAATGATTGAATGTTGAGAAAAATTCTGAAAGAGTTGCGCTTGACTTCATGTAAAAACAAGTAAAAAAAATCCGCCTAAGTTTCTTTGGCGCAATCGAGTTTTCTGTACAGCGCATAATCAAGGCCACCGAAAATAGATCTATCTTTAGGTGGTCTCGGTATAATGTTGTATGAGCTGCGGCCCACGAAAATCTCAGCCGGCCGTGGTGGCCTGTGTTGTTGCGTTGCCAGAAGCACAATTATGGCTAACTTTAACCTTAAATAAAATAAACACTACTGAGTCTAAAGGGCTGCAATTTGGTATGTTTGATGATTGGAGGGTGGATGATCGACATACCAATTTGTAGCCCTCTAGCCTCAATAGTTTTTAGATCTGAGGGCGGACAGAAAAAGTGCGGACGGACAGACAAAGCCGGCACAATATATTTCTTTTCAGAAAAAATAAAACTCGAGTGTTGCAATATCCCCATGATACAGTTTTCATATATTCAAGCCATGAAATATAAACTTCAGTGCAATGAACTTTTTAAACGTTTTTTTAACTTTTTTTTTTTTTTTTTTTGGTTCGCATGAATTCCAATGGATTATTGACGACATGTTGGTCAAACCTTTTGCTGTTGGCTCGTGGGTTCTCATCCTGACTAATTACCGTTCGGTATTTTCAGTTTCCTATGGTATGGCAGATAGGGGAAAATTTATATATATATATATATATATATATATATATATATATATATATATATATATATATATATATATATATATATATATATATATACACACGCACACACACACACACACACACATATATATATATATATATATATATATATATATATATATATATATATATATATATATATATATATATATATATATATACAGAATTAACTAAATGTCGTTTAGCCTTGGAACCCGAACGCGAAGGCTGATCAGAATTATGAAAAGGCCGTGTAAAGTTTGCACGGTGACCTAATCGAACGACCGTGCCAGAGGCTAATTCTTTGTAATAAGAAATTTAATGGAATTCAAGTTCTCACCAAATGATTTAAGATGCTAGTCGACTGCTGAAGAACTGACTTTTGAGCAATATTCAAAACACGACTGAATAAATGAATTCAAACACATGAATTGCCAATAAGTCGCATAAAGTGGAACAGGCATTCATTGTTACTAAAAAGATCGAGGTGGTGGGAGTGGGTTATTCAGTCTCTTCATTTTCCTATGACAAATACCAATTATCTTTAAAATTTCTTTATGATTCAGTTTATTCTCCATAATTTGTGCAATGCTCCAACTTTCGCTAATTCTGTCTTAAGAGGATTTATCTTATAAGAATCAAGATCAATGCAAAATAAACCTTTTAGTAATGAACAATACAATTTAGGGTACAATATTACGTACATGTAAATCCATGGGTTAATGAAAATGGAAAACCATTCAAAATATATACTGAAATTTAAGGTTCAATTGGGGTAGACTGGTTAAAGGCAATGGAAAACTTTTATGATTAAACAATGACTTTCAAGACCCACTACTGTTTGCGTTAATTAAATCTGAAAAGCTGAAAAAAACCGGTAGTGAGATTTAAGGTTCAGTATTACTTACACTTAAATTTATTGGTTAATGACATTGAAGGAACACCCCTTTTAAAATATCAATAATAAAATTTAGGTTAATTTAGATTTCACTACCATTTGTGCGCATGCAGTTGTTAATGATACAGGAAAACTTCAATAAAAAAAAGTATTTGGTTCAGTAGTGTTTACGCTTGCGTGCTTTCGTTGATAACAATGGAAAACCTGTAAAAAAAAAGTCATATGATTTATGGGTCAGCACTGTGTACACAGCACGTATTGGCGTATGGCGAGGGGGAACTCTCTTTAAAGAAATAAATCTAGGATTTAAGGTTCAATAACATTTACACGCGCATGTATCAGTTAATGGTTTCGAAAAACCTACTTTCAAAAAAGTAAATCAAGAAGTTAAAGTTTCAGTATTATTTACGCAAACACGCATCCGTTTACGAGAAAGGAAACCTCTTTTTGAAGGCTAAACCATAAACGTAGAATTGAGAGAAAATACTCGCACAGATTCAAAAGAATATAAGCCAAAAAAAAAAAAAAAACCCAAGAAGACAGTGAAATCTCCAAGGGCCATTGCGCAGACGAGCATCCGCTCAGGAAACATTCTTCCCCCCGTTGGCTTCCCTTCCGAATAGAATTCGTTATAGAATTCTATTCCGAATAGAATTCGTTACAGAATGACAAGACGATTGGGCTATTGATGGTATAGAGAAGAAGAAGTGAATGCGAAGTTTCCAGAGGCTGGTGCCGCCGCCGCCGCCGCCGTCGCAGCTCTGCAATGTAAATAAATGATCACGCCGTATTGCCAGATCTTGTCGTCTACCGAAAAGTTTGGCGTTGTGTTGACCGAAATCTAACTTCTGCGATTTTTTCTTCTTCTTTTTTTTTTTTTTTTTTTGCTTCGTACATAAAGACGAATCGAGGCGGGGGGGGACCCGTACCGGGGCCTTTAAAGTTTTGGCTTAGCTTTTCCGGCCTTGCGATGGCGCGCTCGCGCTCGCGAAAGAGTCGAATCGCCTCGAGTTGGAGCTTCAAGGCAAAGACGATTGTGTTTATTTCTATATGCTTCCGAGCCTCGAAGTTCTGATGACATTTTTGAAGAAGAAGAAAAAGAAGAAGAAGAAGAAGAAGAAGAAGAAGAAGAAAGAAGAAGAAGAAGAAGAAGAAGAAGAAGAAGAAGAAAGAAGAAGAAGAAGAAGAGTTTGTTTTGTCCTTCTAAACACTTTTTCGTTCTCGGTGAGCGATGGCTTGAAGCTGTGATTTTCTTATGTTTTATTTTATGAAATTTGTAGTTACACACACACACACATATATATATGTATATATTATGTATAGATAAGTATATATATATATATATATATATATATATATATATATATATATATATATGCGTGTGTGTGTGTTTATACATACATTTATAATATATATATATATATATATATATATATATATATATAATATATATATATATATATATATATATATATATATATATATATATATATATATATATATATATATATATATATATATATATATATATATATATATATATATATATATATGAGAGAGAGAAAGAATATATGTTATGTATACGTATAATCCTGTCCTTTCCTAAAAGACTGTATTATAATCCAGTTTTAGCATTTGATTTCGAAGCTTTGATATGTAACCTGTTATTCCATATTTATAAAAAAAGCACTGAAAATCATTTAAGACAAAAGAACACAAAGAAGTTCTAATAAAAACCGCTAATGGCTAGTGTTTTTTTGCGGTGTTCAGCTGAACATGACAAAATGCGGAATTTTAAAAGAAGCAAAGCAGGGGCAACATCCCCCCCCCCCAAAAAAAAAAAGAAGCAAAAAGGGCTTCCGAAAGAAAATGGCTGAGGGCCAGACGCCTTAGAAATTAAAACATAATCAATCATCAAGGCTGGCTTTCCACGAAATTGGGAAACGTCTTGCAGAAAATATGATATGGTGCAATTTTTGGTTATTTGAAAAGGGCGTCAGCAATCGATCTCATTGCTAAGTACTTTTTTTGTCAGTCCACATATACATACACATACACACATAAATGTATGCACAAATGCACACACACACACACATATTATATATATATATATATATATATATATATATATATATATATATATATATATATGTGTGTGTGTGTGTGTGTGTGTGTGTGTGTGTGTGTGTGTGCGTGTGCACGGACACGTGCCAGAATACGTGCCAAAGTTTTAGGCACCAAAACTCTGGCGCCTAAAATTCTAGCATGTACTGACACGTGCCAGAATACGTGCAGAATTTTGGGCCTATAAAACCCTGACATGCATTCTGGCACTTGCCAGTGCGTGCCACAATACTAGGCGCCCGAAGTTCTAGCACGTACTGGCATGCCAGAATACGTGCGAGAATTTTAGGCGCCAAAAATTCTGGTACATGCCAGGATACGTACCAGAACTTTTGGCGCCTAAAATTCTGGCATGTACTGGCAAATGCCAGAGTACATGTCAGTATTTTAGGCGCCCAAAATTCTTGCATGCAATGGCACGTGTCAGAATATGTGCCAGAATTTTGGACGCCTAAAATTCCGGCATGTATTCTGGCACTTGCTAGTGCGGCCAGAATTTTGGGTGCCTAAAGTTCTGGCACGTACTGGCAAGTGCCAGAATATGTGCCAGAATTTTGGGTGCCTAAAATTCTGGCACGTATTGGCACGGGCCAGAATACGCTCCAGAATTTTAGGTGCCCAAAATTCTAGCAGGCACTGGCAAGTACTAGAATATGTGCCAGCATTTTAGGCGCCAAAAATTTTGGCGCGTGCCAGTGCATGCCGGCATATTTGGCGCCCAAAATTCTGGCACGTGTTGTGGGACGTGCCAGAATATTTGGCGCCCAAAATTCTGGCACGTATTGTGGGACGTGCCAGAATTTTGGGCGCCTAAAATTCTAGCACGTATTCTGGCACTTGCCTGTACGTATAAATTTTATTTTAGTATTTATTATAAATACTATATAGTTTATATTTTCGCGACTATTTTGTAAAGAGGTTTTTATCTATTTAACAGTATTATCCTTCTACTTGTAATTTCTAGCAAAATTGGTAACTGGCGTAAAGGCCGCAATTGCTATGTAAATAAAACTAATGAAAACGTGTTACTGGTTTTATCAAAACTTACTACACACGTAGTAAAGGATACCCAGTAACAAATATTTTATATAAAATCTAAATAACTATACTGTTTGTAGTTAGTCACCTTCATCTAGGGCATTTTGTCCTAATATATATTTCACCTTTCCAAGTGGCTCCAGCACGTAGGAGCCACAAAAGGTTTTTATTCTCCCTCGCAGTAACATATTTATTTATTTATTTATTTATTTATATACTAAAGCAGCTCATAATGAAATGGATTTCCTACAGTTTTTCTACATTTGATTCCGGATGTTACTGAAGATGAGTTTTATGCGATGAGTTTTATAGATGTAAACGACCTGATCAACTTCATTTCATAAAGTATGCATAGAATATTGCATTTTGCATTGCTCACAAACGTGTATAGCAACGTACACGTGAAAAATAAAATATAATTTTGAGGTAAAGACTAATATAATTCGATTTCGTATAAGACCGAAATTTACTACAACAAAATTTAGGTAATTTCTAATTCTCTATGAAAGAAAACTATCGAGATGGCTATTTGTCTGTCCGCCCTCAGATCTTAAAAACTACTGAGGCTAGTGGGCTACAAATTGGTATGTTGAACATCCACCCTCCAATCATCAAACATACCAAATTGCAGCCTTATGGCCCCTGTAGTTTTTATTTTATTTAAGGTTAAAGTTAGCCATGATAGTGCGTATGGCACCGCTATAGGTGTCAACAACACAGGGTACCACCGGGGGCCGTGGCTGAAAATTTCATGGGCCGCGGTTGAGAGTTTCATGGGTCGTGGCTTAGAGTTTCATACAGCGTTATGCGCTGTACAGAAAACTCGATTGCGCCGAAGTTATTTTTCACTGGTTTTTCATTAAATGGGTGACGTCAAAAACAAATTTTCCATTTGTGTTTAAGAGTTCCAGTTAAAGTTTAAATAGAAACACTTTTGAAACAGTGGGATTTAGGTTGCTTTCAAGATAGTCGAAGCCTATCATAATAGTCTTAGGCTTATTGAAGACTGCTCCCGTATATGAAAGAGTGAAAGGGTATAAAGGGGTCATTTCTACACTCACAATAATGAAGATGTCCATTATGTTAGTATTCAGCAAATCTTGATAAGCTGTTCGCAAACTCTGTGCATGGGACGAAAGCGATAATGGATAAAAATTGGACGAAGAAGATGAAAGCCCGAATAACAGATGACGGGAATTCCACAAATTCCACTTTGTCAAGCGAAATGAAATATTCAGACAAGATGAATGCCCCAAACTACTTTACATGCGAACTTCATTACGTTATTTCACGCATGGATGTATGTGTCTCGAATTATGTGAAACAAAGAATCATTTAAAAGTAAATTCAAAAACAGGCTCTTTAAATAAATGTTCTTGGTTTCTTTTTTTTTTTTTTTTTTCATCGCTGGTAGCTGGTTGTGTTTTAATTTCCTCCAGTCTTTGTGTTCTGCGTTCCACTAAATAATTACACTGTGGAGATAAAACTAACAGCATTGCTGGTCTGAAATTTTGTAGCCATTTTACCTTTTTTCATCCGTTTTCATCGTTTCCTTTTTAGTTTCTGTAAAAGAAAACTATTGTGCCGGTTTTGTCTCTCGGGCCGCACTTTTTTCTGTCCGCCCTCAGATCTTAAAATCTGTTGAGGCTAGAGGGCTGCAAATTAGTATGTTGATCATCAACCCTCCAATCATCAAACTTACCAAATTGCAGCCCTCTAGCCTCAGTAGTTTTGATCTTATTTAAGGTTAAAGTTAGCCATAATCACTCTTCTGGCAACGATATAGGACAGGCCACCACCGAGCCGTGGTTAAAGTTTCGTGGGCCGCAGCTCATACAGCATTATACCACCGAAAGATAGATCTATTTTCGGTGGCCTTGATTATACGCTGTAGTGGCTGTACAGAAAACTCTATTACGCCTAAGAATCTTATGCGCATTTTTTAGTTGTTTTATGCTCTTCCTCATTCTTTAATTAGAATGAGAATTTTTTTATTAACCGTTGAATAGCCTTTGATGCCATTCATTTGAATGACATAACGTTTGGAAATCATTGAGAGGCAATGAATACTATGTGATAGTAATAAAAAATAAAATAAAAAGGCAAATTATATCACAGGAAATCTACACAGACATTCTCGACAGTAGTGATGCCACAGTTGGGTGTATGTCATTTGTAAGCTCTCTCTGTGTACAAAGTGGGATGGACAATTTTGAAGGAAAAGGTTCTCTTTAACCAAAAAGAAAATTTACAATAAAAGAAAAAATATTTGTTTTATATTGGGCTGTTTAAATCAATGCGAAGCTGAAATTAAATCCGTTAATTTTAGGAGGTGCACCGTTCATCATCTCAGTGGCATGTGAAGTGAATTTTTTTTTTTTTTTTTTACTTTTTTTATACCGTTTCTCAGGTCATCTCATTGCTAAATAATTCCTATGTATTAATACTTTCATTCACAGATTTATTTATTACTGTATGGACATTAGCTTTCTTTTTATGAACCAACCGCGAATGTTTAATCTGTATGTTACATAATTGACGTCTTTTATGATGTAATGTGTTTTTATATTTTAATTCAGAAACTCAATCAGTTTGTTGCAATTTAACAAATTTCTCTGCTGCCACACTCCTTGAATTTTAAGTGTGTTTTAAGAAAATCATTACCAGGCTCTTTTCTTTCAATCAGTGATTTATGATTTATATCATCTATGAACCATGTATATTATGAGCGCGATTATTTAGACATGCGAACTGATCTGAATATGAAATATGAGGTGTGGGTGCTAAAGTGTTTATCTTATGAAGCAAAGGCAATCAAGTTTTCAGTGCAGCGTATAATGCTGTATGAAACTCTCAGCCATGGCCAATTTAACTTTGGCCTGTGTTGTTGGCACCTACAGCGGTGCCAGGCGCACGATCATGGCTAACTTTAACCTTAAATGAAATAAAAACAACTGAGGCTAGAGGGCTGTAATTTGGTATGTTTGATGATTGGAGGGTGGATGAACAACATACCAATTTGCAGCCCTCTAACCTCAGTAGCTTTTAAGAGCTATGGGCGGAGAGAAAACGTGCCGACGGCAGTCAAATGGCCATCTCAAGTTTCCTTTCACAGAAAAAACTAAAAAGAAAAAAAATCTTCTGCCTTGCGATAATGTTTCTCGGTTTATGCTTCATGGATCATACGTAATTATCACCAATGAGCCAAAGATTGTTCTTTTATGACCTTTCTGCATTCGCATGAAAACGTAAAATCCCTAGAAAGCCCCACCATTGAAGTTTAATTTAAAAATGTACAATTTAGAATTTCTGACGATCATCTTACGGAGTGCGAATTAGTGTTTTCGTTTGTTAAATTCCTGGAAGTTCTTGGCTAAACAGAGGCTTATTTTACGATGATTAACTGTCGCGTTTTCCTGAGTTTTAAACATTCATTTCCCACAAACAACGACATCTTCACTTCTTACGTCATTGCTGGTGGCTTTCTGCTTTGTAGGTTTTTAGTTTTCTGTAAAAGAAAAGTATTGTGCCGGCTTTGTCTGTCAGCACTTTATTCTGTCCGCACTTTTTCTGTCCGCCCTCCTCAGATCTTAAAAACTACTGTTGCTAGAGGGCTGCAAATTGGTATGTTGATCATCCACCATTCAATCATCAAACATACCAAATTGCAGCCTTCTAGCCTCAGTTGTTTTTTTATTTTATTTAAGGTTAAAGTTAGCCATAATCGTGCTTCTGGCAACGATATAGTATACGCCACCACCAAGCAGTGGTTTAAGTCTCTTGGGCCGCGGCTCTTGCACCATTGTACCAAGACCACCGAAAGATAGGTCTATTTTCGGTGGCCTTCATTATACGCTGTAGCGGCTGTACAGAAAACTCGATTTTTACTTGTTATGTCATAATTGCTGGCTTTGTCCTTTGTAAGTTTTCATCTACTGATATTAATTCCTAATATATATTTAATGACCTCCATGAAATGATGAAATTTGGAACGGTGAATTTTTCACCTAAACGAAAAATTAATAAAAAAAAAATAATAAAAAAATTAATATAAATTAAATAAAATTTCGTTTAATTGAAAAAACTCGGGTAACTATGACACTATCAGTCATTTCAGAGTATTTGCTAACTTTGCGCGTGTTTCCGGAATAGTATCATTATGTGTTTATTTCATAATGGGCTGCTTGTATATATACTGTATATATACTGTATATATATATATATATATATATATATATATATATATATATATATATATATATATATATATATATATATACAGTATATACATGCACACACGCGCACGCGCGCACACACATACACACACATATATATATATAAATTATACATATATATATATATATATATATATATATATATATATATATATATATATATATATATATATATATATATATATATATATATATATATATATATATATATATATACATACATATACACGCACACACACACTCACATTCATAATGTTCTGTCCTTAAGATAAGAATTGCAAATTAGACAGCTCTCTTTCTTTTAATATTAAAAGCGACCCTACACCCAAAATGACTCTAAAGGGTAGAAACACTGAAGGGATATATAAATTTATATCAAAACTGACTGCGCATCCAACCAGACCCGAGGGGCAAAAACGAAAAGGAAAAGAAAAAAAAAATCGAGTCCTACATTTAACAGCGCGAGTTCCTGCCATAGCTGACAGGTGATTTTAATCATCAAACTGAAAAAAGAAGTCGATCCTTATTTCCCTCGCCGTTATAACATTTGCATAGATATTTCATTTCAACGGGACGCGTCAAAGTTCACTGGGCACTGAAAAATCGACATCGCGTGGCACTAATGGAAGGAATCCATTTTCTATGTGGCCGTATGGAAAACGGAATTCCTTTCTCCGTTTCATCAGCTGACAATGGAATCCAGCGAACTTTTCTTTGGCTTCCCGTTGAAGCTGGTTGAAAAGACACTGTTTGTTGTCTGTTGTTTAATATTTCTTTCCTTTTGAAACTTCGGTTACGAACTGGGGGTGGCAGCTAATCAGGTGGTTTATGTACTTTATGTTTTCATAACCTTAGTAGCTGAATTATAGTCGTTTCGTTAAAAGCATAGTTATTAAAAAAAATCTCCCAGGAGATTAAAGTCGTTAAAAGCATAGTTATTAAAAAAATCTCCCAGGAGATTAAAGTCGTTAAAAGCATAGTTATTAAAAAAATCTCCCAGGAGATTAAAGTCGTTAAAAGCATAGTTATTTAAAAAAATCGCCCAAGAGATTATAGTCGTTAAAAGCATAGTTATAAAAAAAAAATCGCCCTTGAGATTATAGTCGTTAAAAGCTTAGTTGTTAAAAAAAATCGCCCAAGAGATTATAGTCGTTAAAAGCGTAGCTATTAAAAAAATCGCCCAAGAGATTATAGTCGTTAAAAGCGTAATTATTAAAAAAATCGCCTAAGAGATTATAGTCGTTAAAAACGTAATTAAAAAAAATCGCCCAAGAAATTATAGTCGTTAAAAGCGTCGTTATTAAAAAAAATCGCCCAAGAGATTATAGTCGTTAAAAGCGTAGTTATTAAAAGAAAACTGCCCAAGAGATTATGGTCGTTAAAAGCGTAGTTATTAATAAAAACGCCCAAGAGATTATGGTCGTTAAAAATGTAGTTATTAAAAACAATATCGCCCAAGAGATTATGGTCGTTAAAAGCGTAGTTAGTAAAAGAAAAAATCGCCCAAGTGGTATTTAAAACGTTTTAGTCTGAAAGACGATTCTTCAGCTAAAGTTTATGTTGTATTGATAATTAAACGCAGTCTTTTATTTCTGCGATCTGGATGAATCATACGTCATTTATGACACCAGATTTAAAGTAATTCGACAGAACTTTGTCCAACACAGCTTTTTTTTTTTTTTTTTTTTTTTTCAGGACATTCTATCTCTTGAATATATCATGTTTGACTCGATGGATGCACATTTAAAGGCCATTGTTTTCATTTTGGAGAACATGTAAATATGGAGAAGCTTGAATTAGAATAGGCTCATACAATACAGCTATATTCTTTAAGCTGTCAAGGATATACTGACAACTTATTCAATTCGCTGAAATAACCTTTAAAGGGTTCTACACTATAAAAGGCAAGAAATATGGCAAATAGGAGAGTACTGATATATCAGTTGCTTTAATATAATTAATTGTCAAGTGTACGTGAACGATATTTAGCTAGATAGAAATGGTATCTTCTAAACATATGTTTAAAACTATTTACAAAAGGAAGTATTGATAACTTATTATTCTTTGGAATTTGGGGCATTGTAGATTTTAATAATATCTGTTTTATTTCTCCTAATTATTTAACAAAATACCTAACTGGATTCTGATAACTAATCTGCTCTCTCTCTCTCTCTCTCTCTCTCTCTCTCTCTCTCTCTCTCTCTCTCTCTCTCTCTCTCTCTCTCTCTCTCTCTCTTGGAAAGAAAAGCATATTCAATCCCGAATCTAGGCAGTACATACAAGTTTTATATTAAATAAAGTATTATCAGATCTGACCACAGCATCAAGTCTCTCTCTCTCTCTCTCTCTCTCTCTCTCTCTCTCTCTCTCTCTCTCTCTCTCTCTCTCTCTCTCTCTCTCTCTCTCTCCTACCAGCACGGGAACAGAATATATTCACTTTGGATTCTGCAGAAACGCTAACATGATTTTCTATTAAACGCTTTCCAACGCGGGAACAAAATAATAACATTGCAAAGAGGTGGACTAAACATATTCCATTATTACCAGGGTCCAGGAAACCAACTGCCTCCGAGTTTGGGCTGATTCCAGCCATTCCTTCACTGTAGGCATTTGGAAACTGTTTCTCTAATAAACTTTGCGAATATTGCACGAACTCTGATTTCAACGGCGAAAATAACTTTTCGTGAAATGTACGAGGAACTGACAGTCACGTCAGCGCAGGGAAGTAACCAACTGGCAGCCATTTGTGGTATTTATAGACTATTTGTTTTTAAATCTTCATATTTCAGATCAGTATTTAAATGCACAACCCTCTGAACATCATGTCTTTCAAAATGTGGTGCATATAAACAAACGCATAATTCATACCCGTGCAATTCAGAGGACGGCGCTTATTCTATTCACCCCAAAACCCTGATCCAGTATTATACCACTGGTGCCAGCAAGTAATAGAGAAACTAATCGCTCGATGGTCGTTTTATCACCCCGCAATTCGGGCGGCTGCATGCAATGAATAGGTAAGCAGTTTTAGACGGACACCTGCTGCTGGAGCTGACCAGCTTATGCTATTCTGCCTCGTGTCAGGTCGTGTTACTATGCTGCGCAAATAAGCTTACCTTGATCGGCAATGAATAGATGTAAAATTCTTTTTTAAATCCAGAAGGTGATTGAGCAAACGATGATATTCGGACGAATAGAAACACCGTTTAATGAATCTTTAAACAAAAGGTATTATTATTATTATTATTATTATTATTATTATTATTATTATTATTATTATTATTATTATCTGGGTCATTTTTGCCGTGTCATTTCTAGGTTAAATAAAGAGCAGGAATGAGGATATTGAGGCGGTGGGTGGCGATAAGGCCTGAGAGCTGAAATATTAGGACTAAATACCGAAAGGTTTTAGGGTTCAATCTACAGGACGTTTAAGCCAATGCCTTGCTATATGTTCCTTTTATACAGTAATGATGAGACTTAGGATTTTCCCACCCTGGAGCAAAACATGTTGAAAACACAGGTCGTAAATTTATCGCTTACATATCACAAACAGATTGAATACAAGTTAGATTTATTGGATACAAGTTTGACTTACTTGAAAGAAGTTAAACTTGTTGGCAGTCCTATTTCAGTGCTCCGTACGATCATCCAACATTTGCCAAGGATTCGTTTCCCACTTACTGTCGCTGATCTGTCTTCAACCTATTTATGATATGTATGCAACTAGTTGCCGACGTGATTCATGTCGTTTTACTGTAGTGTGGATGCAACTGCAACGGTCCGACTTTCATTAACAAGTGAGATATATAAGTTTAATGTTTGAATGGGGCATAATCTAGTATACTGTTATTTTGATTTCAATTCTGTACCATTATGTGGTGTTATATCTTGTTTTGCCTATTTTTAATTTAAATCTAATTAAAATGGCAATTTAACTTAATTTTAACAAAATAAGCAAAACAAGATAAAACACCACAGAATGGTACAGAATTGAAATCAAATTAACAGTATACTAAATTATGCACCACTCAAACATTAAACTTCATATTCCTCACTTGTTAATGACAGTCGGACTGTTTCAGTTGCATCCAAAGTACAAAAATAAATGTATAACATTTATTTTCAAGGATATTTCTCACCTTTGACCACGATGTTTTTTTTTCCAACACCCTTATGTTGCAGTGTTTACCTGTATGTTGCATTTGCTATATTCGTAGTTTGGGCTTAAACTCGTATTATCCCCCTTTTAAGTGGATTTCTCGTTCTGAAGGCCCAGCTGTCACACAGCAATTTTTTTTTATTTTTTCCATGCGATCATTTTTGAAGTTTGAGGCATTCGATGCATGAAAATGTCGTTTTTCTCTTAATTCTTTCTCTTTCATGTGTGAGGAACATCATCTTGTTTTTCACTCGTCGAAAGAGGAGAGCGGAAGCTGGAATGCCCCAAAAATTTTTTGTTCGACGCGGAAAGAGGAGGAAATGACATTTCGATGCAGTCGTCTCTCCTCCACATATTTCTAAGGCCTTTAAAGAGTCTGGTGAATTCAAGTTCGTCGTTGTGTCTACCTTTTGAAATGTCCTTCGGCTCTTAATTTTAATGGCATATGGTATTTCAATGTTTAATTCCGATAATATATCGTGTCTCCGTGTTGAATTATAAAATGATATGGCTTTTAAAGCTTAATTCCAAGAGTATGCCGCTTTTCCAAGCTTGATTCCAATAACATATCGCATTTTAATGCATAATTCCAAAATGATATGATATTTTCAAGCTCAGTTCCAATAATATGTAACATTTCAAAGTTTAATCCGAAAGTAAGTCCCTGAATTAACAAGTCACGTGACTTTTTTTTATCTCAGTAAAACAGAGCAGATTCTTAAATTAATTAGGTGTCATAATCATTCCATACACCCAGTCGTACTTTTCCCGCAGAAATGGTAATTAAATGCGGTTCAGTTACATTTTAAATTTGACATTATTTAGATTGAAGCATATTTTGTGATGATGGCAACAATTCATCAGATTACCCATGACGTCACCAGAATTTAGCCATTCACTGACAGTCGCCCAATGAGTATCTGCAAAGAATTTCGTCAACGCAATTGTTTGCAGAGAATTTCATCAAATCAATTGTTTGCGAAGAATTTCCTCAAAACACTTCTTTGCGAAGAATTTCATTCAAACAACTGTTTGCAAAGGATTTCATCCAAAAATTATTTGCGTAGAATTTTTTTCCAAACAATTGTTTGCGATTAATTTCATCAGAACAATTGTTTGCAATGATTTTCATGAAAACAATCGTTTGAAAAGAATGTAATCAAAACAAATGATTGTAAAAAATTTATTCAAAGCAATCGTTTGCAAAGAATTTTACCAAAACAACTGTTTGCCAAAAATACCATCGAAACGATTATTTGCAAAGAATTTCATCAAAGCAATTGTGTGCAAAGAATTTCATCTTTGTTTGCAAAAAAAAAATCCAAAAAAAAAAACATTTGTTTGCAAAGAGTTTTTCATAAAAAAATTGTTTGCAGAGTATTTAATCAAAGCAACTGTTTGCCAAGAATTCCATCGAAACGATTATTTGCAAAGAATTTCAGCAAAGCAATTGTGTGCAAAGAATTTCACCGAAACAACTGTTTGCAAAAAATTACAAAAAACATTTGTTTGCAAAAAAAATTTCATAAAAAATTGTTTGCAAAGCATTTAATCAAAACAACTGTTTGCCAAGAATTCATCGAAACGATTGCCTACTCCCATCTATGCTAGCAGAAGTAATGGGAACATTACAACAGACACTCGAAAGCACATAAACAGGACAGCAACCGACCCATGATCCTTGTAATTGAAATCTCAGGTGTTATTCGAGGGGGAGACACTTTTTTTGTCTTGTTATACAATGGACACGCTCTGTGAATAATATGACGGTGAAAATTGAGCACCAGGAATTATGAATTCAATTGCCAACCCTTTCCGCGGAAATGGTTTTA
>JANJGK010000045.1:22729642-22740428 GCA_039081455.1 Macrobrachium rosenbergii | reverse complement strand
GTCTATTTTCGTGATAATCACTTAACTCGACACTGGTGTGTAAATAATTGTATGTGTTGGTGTGTGTGTATATATTCGTGTGTATGTGTCTGTTTCTTTTATTTGTTATATCAGCTACGCCATGTGACTGAAAACAGATTATATATATGTATATGTATATATATATATATATATATATATAATATATATATATATATATATATATATGTATATATATATATATATATATATATACAATGTGAGCGTGTATAAGACTGTATGATTATGTATCTGTTTCCAACGTCTGTCTCAGCCATTTATAATTCCATTGGAAAGAAATCACTTTATGAATCATTTGAAATGACTGCAATCCTCCTTTCATTTCCGGTCATTTTGAAAGTAATGAGATTAAAAGGATCTCGCAATTGCCCAAGAAGATTTTTCCGATTAGATTATGTTTCTTGTCGTCAGTTAAGCCATAATCCCCCTTTTCTGCCTCTTTGCCATCTCTCGTTTCATGCTTGCGAAGCTATTTCATGCTATTTCACCTATCGTTTCTCGTGTATGACACTTTCACACTTAATTTTGCAATTGTTGTTTTCCGCACTTACGTCAGTTTCAGCCAGAGAGGAAGAGAAAACCTTTTAATATTCATAGGGACCAACTCTCTCTCTCTCTCTCTCTCTCTCTCTCTCTCTCTCTCTCTCTCTCTCTCTCTCTCTCTCTCTCTCTCTCTCTCTCAGTGAAATACTAGAATTAGGAATCTGTCTAGCATCTGTGACCTTTGTTGCAGCTGTGACGTCAGGGTAATGTATAATAATCACTTATTACTAAGAACATGAATACTAATCCTATAAGTAAGAGACAGAAACGGCAATGATAAAAGTCTTATATATATATATAATATATATATATATATATATATATATATATATATATATATATATTATATATATATATATACTATATATGTACACACACACACACACACACACACACACATATATATATATATATATATAATATATATAATATATATATATATATATATATATATATATATATATATATATATATAATAATATATATATAATATATATATATATATATGTGTGTATGTACATATATACTGTATATATATATAATTTTGTTTATAAAATACTATCATGCACTCCATGTCCAAAAAAGAGAAACGAAAAAGGTATAAAAAGTCAGATAAGTCCAAAAGAATATATTATTAAAATGCACTGCCTTTTAAGCTGAAGGTAACTGCTGAGACTTATTTTCTTCTAATTTAACAGAAGGTTCGACGAATTACTCATATAACATCCAAAAGGCAATCAATTAACGACTCATCAATCTCATCGAGTTCCTCTCTCTCTCTCTCTCTCTCTAAATATAAAAACCAAAAAGGTAGAGATCGTTGTCCACCAACATTTTTTCACAGCCAAACTTCCCCATTGTGAAGGTGCTTAGTTTAAAATTCTTGGCGTCATTGGTGACAGTACGACCACCTTTAAGCAAAAGTCCTAAACTTATTTTTCTTTCTTTTGTGTCCATTGGCCCAAACAGTGATGCACTCTTGATTGAATGATTTTCTGGTAAAGTTTTACTTCTATTTTTCTCATCAAATGCAATGTTAGAATTGTTTCTATATCAAGAACAGGTTCGATATTTGAATTATGTTGTGTGTATAATGCAGTAGATAAGTGAATATAAATATAAACATATGCATACATTTATATACTCACATACATACATACATATACATATACATATATATATATATCTATATATATATATATATATATATATATATATATATATATATATATATATTTATATATATATATACACATAGATAAATAGATAGATAGATAGACAGATATTTGTGTATATAATAATCCACCTTTTATTAATCATAGATAGCTGTTGCCATTTAAAAATACAAGGTTATGTACTTTTTGTGAACTAGATAGCACCCAGAACACCCAGCCGATGGACAGATTGAATGTTACATAAAACAGTGGATTCTAACATATGTTAAGTAAGAGCAAGCTCCAGATGTTAGGAAAATAGAGTTTTAGGGCTGTACTAGAAAACAACGTTTTCTGTTTACCGAATCTAGGTGCCTCATATATATATATATATATATATATATTATATATATATATATATATATATATATATATATATATATATATATATATATATATATATATTATATATATATATATATATTTGTGTAATGTATATATATACAGTATATATATGTGTGTGTGTGTATCAGTAAGAACTAAAAGGTAGAGAAATTGTGGTGATTACGCTTACAGAGGTTTACCTATTTTAGAACAGTGGCTAATGTTTGCAGATGGTTCGGTGATGAGGAGAGAATGGAAGAACTGAGGACGGTGGGTTGTTGAAAAGAGTGCACACTTCAAAAGTTTAAGGAGGAAGGAGAAGAGAAAAGACCTAGAAAGTGCTTGATAGATGAGTAAGAGAAATACTAGAAAGCATGGACCTCAACATCCAGGAGACGACAGATTGCGTGCAAGATGAAAGTGAACAGATAGTGTGTTGTACGTGCTTGTGTGTGTACGTATGTGTATGTGTGTGTGTTTTGTGGGTAGGTGGGTGGAGGTGGGGGCACTGTCGAGTTACTGATAAGCCTTCTGAGGCAGTTAATGGCATGTATTGCTCCTCTCAAATTCTGCCATAAATGTGCAAAATTCAATATTTTGTCTTTTTTTTTTATAAATACCGATATCTGAGAGAGCAGTTGACTGAACGGGTATTATTGTAATGTCGTGTGTTGTTCCTCTCAAATTTGACCAAAAGGAGCAAAATTCAATATTGTGTCTCTTTAAAAATACGGTGATTTCTGAGAGAGCAGTTGACTGAACGAAATATTATTGTAAAGTCTTAGTGTTGTTCCTCTCAAACTTTACCATAAAGTTGCATAAATTCAATATTTTGTCTTTTTTTTTTTAAATCATACGATCTCTTAGAGGAGCAGTTCACTGAACTGATATTAATATAATATCTTGTGTTGCTTCACGCAAATTTTACCATAAATGTGCAAAATTCAATATTTTTTTTTTAAATACGGCGATTTCTGAGAGAGCAGCTGAACTGAACGATTATTTTATTGTAATATCGTGTGTTGTTCCTCTCAAATTTTACCATAAAGGTACAAAATTCAGCAATTGCCTATTTTTTTTTTTAATCATACTATTTCTGAGAGAGCATGTGACTGAACCAGTATTAATGTGCTGCCCCTTACTGAGAGAACAGCTAATTAAACGCATATTTATTCCTGGTGTAATACACTGTTTTTTTTCTTTTGCTCCTTACAGTGAAGGGACCTTTTCAATTTGCGTTCGAGAATCGAGAAATTTTCATTTGCATTTTTCCGCTACCAGTCAGAATTAAGGCCTTTTTTTATTTATGGTACACATTTATGGTAAAACGATGATAATTATCACCGACAACCTGAAACTGTACAAGACCCATTTGTGCTCTTAAAGAACAAAGTATCTATATTAACTGTCAGGAAGCTTCTCCCATACACATGGGAATGAATGACACAAACAATTATGATTTCCTGAGATATCTGATCCACCTTCCAGATCGGTCATTCACGCATCTCTCATAAGAAATTAGCTTCGTCAATGTTACACCTACAACTAGAGGTAGTTACTCGGATTTGTGAAAAAGGAAAAAAAAAATTGGATTTTATATCGTCATTGAAAGCCTGTTTGCAAAGGGAGTCGTTTAACAAGAGTCCATTTCTTTAACTTATTCGCATGTTTTAACATTTCTATTAGTTTTAACTGCTTGTCGAGAGTTTGATTTCATGCGACGCTAAACTTTTTCCTCTTCTTGCAAACAGTATATAATCTTTTGAACTCTAATTTTTGTAATGTAACGCTTTGGTAAAATTCTTTTAACTGAGTGTAGCAATCAATGATGTTTTTTTGTGCACCTGATATGATCATTAATCCGCAATTCATCCCTCGTCTTAAATGAATTAGAACAGAGAAACTGGACTGGATTTAAAATCTGTGGCTTTTGATAATTTCATAATCTTTCACTTAAACAGACTTACTTTATAATGATTTCATTTGTGATGTATTAATATACGAGTAAGTATATGGGAGTAGCTATGTTATGTTAGTGTTTGTTAATTGCTGCAGTGTTTCCAGGCATTTAAACGATAATTATTGTGAGAGGGTTAAAGTGAAAAAGAATGGTGTTTTCTCAGGTATCAAAATAAAAAGCTTTGCAGGAGTGATAAGCCAAATAAGAATAGAGGTTATTACTTTTAAATAATTCATATATATATAATTTACATATATGATATATATATATATATATATATATATATATATATAGTATATATATATATTATATAGACAGACATATAGATAGGTAGATTGATAGATAGATAGATATACATTATACTCGTAATATGAGTATGTTTTGCGTGCCTGCCAAATACTAACTCCATAACCCACAATTGAAGAAAGCAAGTTAATTCTAACATCCATCAAAATATACCATTAAAGGAAAAACAACCACAAAGGAAGCAGAAGAAAACAGAGAACCGAGAGCAACTCACCTGTTTTGTGTGTGTTTGTGCGTGTGGGGGTGTTTGTGAGTGTGAAGCATGCAAGTCCCCACGCGAGAAGCCCACCTGTTGGAGGCAGGTAATAAAATTAACGGCATCAGCGACCATCGCCGTGTATTGAAAATGGCTGAATGAGGTGTGTCCACACTCAGAGCTGAGTGGAGTGTTTACTTGTCTTTATTCGGTATTTTTCTTTATTTTTTTCTAAGACTTGAAAGAACGTAACTTTATTTATTTTTTCTAGATTTTATTTCTACGACTAGAAATGACCGAACTTTATTTATTTTTTCTATATTTTTCTAAGGCTTTTACTCAATTTTATTCATTTCTTTTTTTTGTGAGATTATAATTAACCAAGCTTTATTTTTTTTTTTTTCTATATTTTTTCTACGACTAAAAAGGGCCTAACTTTATGTATTTTTTCTATATTTTTTCTAAGATTAGAAAGTAACTAAATTTTTTTTTTTTTACATTCTTCTGAGGCATTTACTTAATTTTATTTATTTCTGTTTTTTTTTCTCACACTAGAATTAACCAAAGCTTATTTGCTTTTTTTCTATATTTTTTTTATAAGACTTTGACTTAATTTTATTTACTTCTGGTTTTTTCTCACACTAGAATTAACCAAATTTTTATTTGCTTTTTTTTTTTCTAAGACTTTGACTTAATTTTCTTTATTTTTCCTATATTTTTTCTACGACAAATACCTAACAGTATTCTTTTTTTCTAAGAAGAAAAAACGTAATTATATTCTTTTTTTCTATATTTTTTCTAAGAAGAAAACCTAACAGTATTCTTTTTTATATATATTTTTTAAGCCTTGCAAGACCCTAAGGGAATTCTCAGATCTCATTTGCACGGTCTGCGAGATTGTAAATGAAAAATCATTATTTTACTTCATCTTGAAAATTCTAAAGGGATTCATTAAACGTCCATGCTGGCAAATTTCATGGGCAAGATGGTTTAAATTAATACATCTAAATTCATATATTAAGCAAGAAATGCACCATGCTCGGTGTAAAATACATTTTCGTTAAGCTGTTCTTAAAATACTGAATACTTCTGTCAGTAATTGCAATTTATACGAATTGATACCACGCCGTTCAGTCAGCATTTGTGACATGGTATCAGATGCCAAGTGCTCAAAGTAATAAGAAGCATATTCATATAAGACCAATGTTCTGAAAACTAGTTACAAAAAACATACTGTAATAATGGATATGTTCATGTCTGACCTGTGACGGATTTATGCATTGTAAATCGAAGAGCTAGAATAATTCAGCTTGTCTGTTATTGCGAACTAATTTCATATTCTTCACCTGTCACCTGAAATGATGGTTTAATTTAAAACGTAACAATATTCTTTTCCCTCATATCATTTCTTTCAGGGGCAGAAAATATTTGCTGAAATAAAACTGGGATTTTCAATCACTCGTTTGACGAGTTACTAAATTCACAAAGTTCTGTTTTCAGAATCGTTGCAAGATGATGTTTTCTTGCAACAGATATAACAAAAATAAAAACAAAATACTCCGTTAAATTCTTATCTGTTAATAGTAAAATCATTACACAATCCTATTTTTTTTATTTTTTTATTGTAAAAACTAATGTTTTCTACTAAACATCTAGAATACTGTATAACATACGTATAATTTTTTTCTTATTGAAACGCACACAAACGCATATACTGTATATATATATGTTATATATATATAGTATATATATATATATATATATATATAGAGAGAGAGAGAGAGAGAGAAGAGAGAGAGAGAGGAGAGAGAGAGAGAGAGAGAGAGAGAGATACATACTGTATATTTATAACCACTTAGAGTGTCTGCGGTAAAAGCGAATTGACTAAATAATACCGAGATGCGTTCAGGAAGGAGACCTGATATATAGAAATACATGATTTTTATAAGTCGACTCTCCATAAGTAGAGCAGAGAAAGAAGAACCAAAAAAGTACAATAAGGTTATATGTAGGTTATATGGGGGATTAGCACAGAGGTAATGGAAGAATAAGATGCCTTAGAAAACAGTATGAAAAGCTCAAATCTATAAAGAGAGAGAGAGGAGAGAGAGAGAGAGAGAGAGAGAGAGAGAGGAGAGAGAGAGAGAGGAGAGAGAGAGAGAGAGAGGAGAGAGAGAGAGCAGCTTACGCTAAAAATGTGGGCGAAGAACGGAGAGAATTCAAATTACACACACGGCCAGGAATCTTTCTGAGAGTCGGAAAACTCATTGCTGGGCCTTTTTGGCCAGAGAGAGGAGAGTTTTGGAGTATGCCATGGTATGGTGGAATGTGATTAAATAAAATAAAAACATAGTTGTCCATCTGCAAAGGATGTACTGTCAAATATTCTACCTAACTTACACGTGTAGATTATAAATACGCAAATTTTCAAACGAAATGTAAAAGTAGTTCGACCTCTTTTACGCCGTATCGTAGGCTATGTATCTCATATAATTTCTTAAAAAGGTTTTATCCGTTCAAGATCTTTTTTACACTACTTGTTGTCGCTATATCTTGAGATCTCTAAAGTCTTTACTGAGAAACTCGTATGGTTCCTACAATCTCTGGAACTCACAATTAATCGTTTACTCTCTACTCCCTGCAAGGGGTAGTGCCGTCAGTGAACCTCCCGCGTGCACTGTAGGCACCACTTAAAGTTCTTTGCAGTGTCCTTCGGCCCCTAGCAGCAACCCTTCATTCCTTTCACTGTGCTACTGTGCATATTCCCTTTCTTCCATCTTACTTTCCACCCTCTCCTAACAATTGTTCATAGTAGAACTGTGAGGTTTTCTTCCTGCTACACCGTTCAGATATTTTACTCTCAGTTTTCCCTTTCAGTACTGAATGATCTTATATTTCAAATGCTTGGTCTTGACCTAAATTTTATATGCCCTTCCATCCCATTTACTTTCTATTATTGACTTTCCAGATTATCATTCCTCTTCCATCTCTACAGGTGATTGCGATTGTCAGTTGTCATCTGTTCCTGTCCCCAATTTCTATCCAAGGACAGAATTGGGACAGGAACAGATGACAATTGACAATCGCAATCACCTGTAAAAATGGAAGAGGAATGATAATCTGAAAGTCAATAATAGAAAGTAAATGGGATGGAAGGCATATAAAATTTAGGTCAAAAGCCAAGCATTTTTATCCATGGACTCTTCATGCATACTCCTTCCTTTATTTGGCATCTATTTTGTATTTCTATTTTCTATCTGCGTTTTCATTCAGTCTCGAATGTATCTTCCCTCCACAGATCACCTCTGGGAGTTAGCGTCTATCGGAATGGAGAGATACCAGTAATTAAATCATGCTTAGTGGTCCCAAGGCAGTTTCTACCTCCTCTCCATTCTCTCGTCAGTAATAGCATTGTTGCGTTGCTTGCAGCGCAAAACGAAATGTACACAATGAATACGTTTAAGTGGCATCTCTGAATTTTTAGACACCACTGTAGAAACTGAGAGATTCTGTTTCTAACTTGTATTTCTCTTGTATATTTTTTTCCTTATCTTCGTCACCATACCTTGATCGTATTAGCTGTCACTAGTGGTCTATTGCTCCATCTTTTTTTTAAATGAATAATCATATTATCACGACTTTTCCCCTTTCTTGTCCCTGGATTCTCTTTATTTGCTGTCTCTCTTGTACAGAAACACTGGTTTCGAATTCGACATTTCACTCCAGGTAATAGAAACAGGTACCTGTTTCTTTTCTCCACCAACCCCCCCCCCCCCTTTGTAGAGGGATAGTGCCATCAGTGCATCTCATGCGGTGCACTGTAACATCACTCAAGGTTCTATGCAGCGGTCCCTTCGGCCCCAGCTGCCACCCCCCTTCATTCTTTTATTGCACCTCTGTTCATATTATCTCCTTCCATCTTACTGTCCAACCTCTCCTAACAATGGTTTCATAGTGCAACTGCGAGGTTTTCCTCCTGTTACACCTTTCAAACCTTCTTAAATCTTAGTTTCCCCTGTCAGGCGCTGAATGACCTCATAGGTCCCTGTGGCCTAAATTTTATTCTCCAATTCCAATTCTTCTCCCGCCCACCCTCCTTCCAACAGACACCACTGCCATCCTTCCTTTAGTACGCAGCCTCATCCTATCTTCTCAGTCTTTCCTACTTTATTGTTACTCGACTTACATAGCGAAGGAACGGTTAACAGCGAATAGCAAAGAACACACTGAAGGTGGTGCGCGACCTTCTACAATCCCAATAATAAAGTTAAAATGAAAACGCGTCCTTTGCCTATAAAGCCACAGTAATATGTAATGTTGGTTACGATATCTTATAACACTTGAAAGTCTAAGTTAAATGACTCATATCTAAAAGTAAATCCACGCGCATGTGTTGTGTACGTATATTCATACATATACACATGTTTATTATTTATATACATACATACATATTTGTGTGTACATATATTTATGTATGTATGTATGTATGTATGTGTGTGCGTGTGTATTTATGTATTTATATATGTGTGTATGTGTATGTATGTATGTATGTATATATATGTGTGTGTGTATTTAAGTATTTATATGTGTGTATGTATGTATGTATGTATGTAGGTATGTATATATAATATATATATATATATAAATATATATATATATATAATATATATATATATATATATATATATATATATATATATATATATATTAGTCAACTTGCGACTAACGTAATACTGAGTGATATTAGAGGAGATTCTACTTGTAATATTGCTGGCAGCTGTAGGCATAGTGATTTTGATACAGTAATCCCAGAAAAAAATATTATCATTATTTCATTACAGTAGTTATATTTCAGGCTCAGACGAGGAAATAATCTACTGTATTACACTCTCCTCGCTTAATTAATCTTTTATAAAGAATAAAGCAATAAGCCCTTTGGAAAATCCCCCGTAGGTAAATGTATCAGCAATGGATATACATTTTTATTTTGAAAAATGTTTCCTGACTGATTTAATCCCTGCTTACATAGCTGTTACCGATTATTATTTAATAAAAGAAAACGACAATTCTGCTTTATCTCCTGAGCTAAAGTATCAATGTTTCCTCTCGAAAAAGAGCGACAGTTGTAAGGACAACCCTTACCAATGCCCCAACTTTAAGTACAAGAATATAAAAATGAAAGGAAAATAAAAAAAAAAATGTGGGGCTTACTGCAAAAAGAAGCACAAGACTAGGTTCCTTCAAGGCAAGACTGCTATGGAAGCCAAGAAAAAACTGGTTTCAGGGCTTTGCACCAGATGGGGCCAAGAAAAAACTGAGGCATTAGGACCGTGGCCAAGAAAAAAACTGATACATTAGGCTGGTTTTAGGGCTTTGCACCAGATGGGGCCAAGAAAAAACTGAGGCATTAGGACCGTGGCCAAGAAAAAAACTGAGGCATTAGGACCGTGGCCAAGAAAAAAACTGATACATTAGGCTGGTTTTAGGGCTTTGCACCAGATGGGGCCAAGAAAAAAACTGAGGCATTAGGCTGTTTTCAGGGCTTTGCACCAGATGAGGCCAAGGAAAAACTGAGGCATTAGGCTGGTTTCAGGGCTTTGCACCAGATGGGGCCAAGAAAAAAACTGAGGCATTAGGCTGATTTCAAGGCTTTGCACCAGGTGGAGCCAAGAAAAAAACTGAGGCATTAGGCTGGTTTCAGGTCTTTGCACCAGATGGGGACAAGAAAATACTGAGGCATTAGGCTGGTTTCAGGGCTTTGCACCAGATGGAGCCAAGAAAAAAACTGAGGCATTAGGTTGGTTTCAGGACTTTGCACTAGATGGGGCCAAGAAAAAAACTGAGGCATTAGGTTGGTTTCAGGACTTTGCACTAGATGGGGCCAAGAAAAAAACTGAGGCATTAGGCTGGTTTCAGGGTTTTGCACCAGACGGGGCCAAGAAAAAAACTGAGGCTTTAGGCTGGTTTCAGGTCTTTGCACCAGATGGGGACAAGAAAAAACCGAGGCATTAGGCTGGTTTCAAGGCTTTGCACCAGATGAGGCCAAGAAAAAACTGGGGGCCTAGGTTGGTTTCAGGGCTTTGCACCAGACTGAAGAACAATCACAGTTCTTTGATTTTAGATTAAGCCATCATTGGACTGGCACGGGCTCTTGCCCTAGGACAGCCCGCAAACAGTCACCGAATCAGGAAGTCACAGGATTTC
>JANJGK010000045.1:22717142-22724642 GCA_039081455.1 Macrobrachium rosenbergii | reverse complement strand
AAGCGGTCTCGTACCTTAGCAGATGGGTCTATATCCTCCCAATTTCTCATTCTGTTCGTAATTTCCGTGACATCCAAACTCACTCACTAGGCAAAAGGTTCTGCTTTTTCCCACTAACGCAAGGAGTGTGTGTGTGTGTGTGTGTGTGTGTGTGTGTGTGTGTGTGTGTGTGTGTGTGTGTGTGTGTGTGAAGGTAGGTAGGTAGGTAGGTGGGTGGGTGGGTGGGGGGGTGGGGGGGGTGGAGTTTGCTCATCGAAGTAAGAGCAGCACCATCCATGAATAAGTAATATTAGTATTTAGCGCGTTCAGCGTCCAGCATTCATAAATGTCAGTTTAGCGATATGGTCTACTCTAGGAAATGCCAAGTAAACAGGACGACCTTTATTTCAAATAGCTTATAACTGAAGTCGATTTGAACTTTACATCTTGTCTTCAGTCAGTTTCGGTGACAGCCGGAAACGCATTGCGAAAGTAATAACATTTGTCCCGGCACGGTATGTAGTTCATCGGAGGGAGATTCAGCGTCGTCGTGCAATAAGAAATCTATAGATGAGCGAATGTTAGGATAAATACGCGTTTTCCGTAACTGCTATTCTGATGTAATTATTTCCTTAAAGTAATACTGAAGAATTAAGGAAATTACTGATGAATATTTTTAAGCTGTCACTAGAGCATATCGCATTTTTTTTTTACTTTTGCAATTAAAAATCATTAGAATAATAAAAATGACTTTATAATTAAAAACAATGAAAATCATTAAGATATTTTATACTTAAAACAATTAAAAATATTAAAGTAATTTCTTTCGTAAAATAATTAAATTCATTAAAATAACCCTTTTTTCATACGAATGATTTAGCAAAGAACTACAAAGAACAACGGTAAACATCAGCAAAACTTACCACTTTAATTCATCCAATTTCGATGAGCAACGACCGAACAATTACAGCTGCGGACATAAGCAATGTTGTTGTGCTATGCAGCGAAAGCGCAACAAACACTGACTGAAACAACGGATCTCAGACGAACATCGGGTAAATATCAGAATCCATCACACTGAGTTCGGGAGGGGACCTGTGAACAAAGTTCACACGAGGTTCGAAAGTACCTCTGCATGTGTTTCGCTATTTTTTTTTTTTTATTCATTCGTCGTAGTTATGTTTTTTGTCTTATATTTTTCTCTTTTTAGTTTTCTGTAAAAGAAAACTATTGTGCCGGCTTTGGCTGTCCGTCCGCACTTTTTCTGTCCACATTATTTTGTTCTGTCCGCCCTCAGATTTTAAAAACTACTGAGGCTAGAGGGCTTCAAATTGGTGTGTTGGTCATCTACCTTCCAATCATCAAACATACCAAATTGCAGCCCTCTAGCCTCTGTAGTTTTTTAATTTTATTTAAGGTTAAAGTTAGCCATAATCGTGCCTCTGGCAACGATATAGGATAGGTCACCACCGGGCCGTGTTTAAAGTTTCATGGGCCGCGGCTCATACAGCATTATACCGAGACCACCGAAAGATAGATCTATTATCGGTGGCCTTGATTATACGCTGTATAGAAAACTCGATTGTGCCGAAGAAACTTCGGCGCATTTTTTACTTGTTTTTTTTTTTTTACTGATTCACCTTATTTGTTTCTTTTGTTTTGGTTTTTATTACAAATATATTACGATGATTTGAATTTTCTTCTGAATATATATGGCTTATTAGTGTTTTTTCCTACCAGTTTAGATAGTGGAGTAGTAGGAACCTGATTTTAAAAATGGCGTAACAGTGGTGTAATGATAAGAGCGGAAGTTATTTGATTTGAGAGACAGACAGAGATGATCACTACATTGTACATATGAATACTAATCACCTTAATCTCTATATAATGCGCATGTCTCGACACGTACACCATAAAATACATAATATTAAAGAACTTTAATATGACCTATTTAGCACCGCATAATTCATTTGAATAACTTGGCCACTCTGGATCAAATACTATTACTGAACTTGATGACTTTCATTAACGTGAGAAAAAAAAAGCAAATGGCCTTCTGTGAATATATGAATGTATGAATACATCACCTGATACCAGCAGTCATAATTTACAGAGGAATTGAAAATCAATACGTATCCAATACTTCAGGCATATTCTTAAACATATACCTGAGGCAATTTGGTCAGATCATGAATAAAGAACAAGCGTGGAGGTAGAACCCGAAGTTTTACCAAATATTCATGACCTGTTTGAATTTATGAGAGAGCGTTGCACGGCTTTTTAGCGCGTAGAGCTAAAAAGCTCTGGCGGATATACCTCCTAAAATGAGCAATTTCAAGAAGGAAATATCCACTAAACACATTTAAAGATTGCAGTGATAAATATAAAACACATCAGTCACTGCCAACGCATGCCGTAACATAACAAACACGCCTTACACAAGGATGAGAATTGCTAAACATTTCTATACATACCCTACACTAAATAAATATATCCAGTAACAACTGTTGCATAAAATGTATTCCAACAAACACAGCAAACATCACATGCAAATTGAAACACAATAAACATCATGCAAACATTTAAAAAAGAACAAGCAGGACTGTAACGCGATTACACAAATAAAACGAACATTGCATAAACATTTCAGTGCACGGTAAACATTTCCCCACAAACATTCAGGAGGCACAGCAGGCATTCCACAAACACTGCAACCACTTGGGCCTCAACTCCGGCACTCGCCTGGAAATGAAACACGTCGGTTTGGCTGTCTTAAGCAAACTTCATCACGTGTAATTAACTCGTGAGAGCTGTGTTTGGAGAGAAACTTACTGCTGTTATCATTCTTGTCCTTATCTGTTCATTATGTTGAACAGAAAATTATGCGTCTCGGGAAAGAGAACTTGAATTGATACATTAGGTATTTATTACTAAGAAAGAATGTGGATGGTTCACAGTAACGAGGTAAATAAATAAATGTATATCATTAGATAGTTTTCTCCTTTACAAATATATATATACGTATGTATATATATATATATATATATATATATATATATATATATATATATATATATATATATATATATATATATACTGTCAAGTACAAAACTGTCTAATGATATAAATTTATTCATCTACCTAATTCCATTTGAAGCATCCACGTTATCTTTTAGTAATAAATATCTAATGCATCAATTCAAATCCTCTTTCCTGACAAGCATAATTTTCTGTTATGGTCTGTAGAACCTTTCTTAAATATATATATATATATATATATATATATATATATATATATATATATATATATATATATACATATATATATATATATATATATATATATATATATATATTGTATATATTATATATATACGTATATATACATATATAAATATACATATACATATACAACAAATGATCTACTGTAAAACATTGTCTCTCTCAAGATGCGTGCACCCGTTCAACATGACTCATGTTTAAATACTCAAAGAAATTTCTTCAGTTATATGAAACTAAACGGCTTGTTTATTTGTAGAGCACTTGTAAAGTCCTTTGCAAATAAATGCTACTGAATGAACAAAGCGAAAGCGAAATGGTAACAAAATATTTTCCCAGCTATCACGTGCATCACCGACAATGGCCGCAGCAATATTTAATAAACATCAATATTCAATATTTAATAAACATTAATATTCACTGGGCGTCTCTGTTTACTAAACATCAACATGAATTCTGCAGAGCATCAAAACAGCATCAAGTGTTAATATCTGATGATGAGAATTTCAGAACGCTGTACTAAACAGTAATATCTCTATTCTGTTTAAATGAGTTTTTACACAGATTATCATTTAGTTTCTTTTAAATTCGTAAGTTTATTCTCTCAGTCGCCAATTCTTTTAATACACAAAAAAATATATCACTAAAGTGTATCTGTCAGACAGAACTCTTAATACACGGGTGATGTAACTGCAAGGTAATTTCATCGATTTATTTCATATAAGTTTGTAAATTGAATAATGATTCCATTTCATTAAATTTTGAACGTTAGTTTTCAAAATTGTTCACTTTTTTATTACAAACCAATTAAAATATATCAGTAAATTATAAGTATCCGACAGAACTCTTTATTACACAAGTAATGCAAATGCAAGGTAATTTCATAACTGTATTTCATGTACGTTTGTAGATTGAATAATCGTTCCGTTTCATTATATTCTGAACATTAGTACTCAGAATTGTTCACTTTTTTTTATCACTAATCAATTAAACTATATGAGTAAAGTGTAACTATCCGACAGAACTCTTTATTACACGAGTAACGTAACAGGATTAGTATGTGTAACAAAGATCTGCGAAAATTTATCACCTGATCAGATCCCAGAACCGCAAATGATAAGTAAACACGCTCTGCAAATGGACAATTAGTTGCCTAAATAGTGGGAATTTCCTTATTCTCCAGTGCGGTGTAGATATTCAAAGAATTCGCAATGCTCTTAATTTAAATGCTAAATGATCATGTGTACACAATTCCGGGCAATTTTCATATTAATTGGAAAGTTTCATAATTAATGAGAGCAAATTTGTAATAACGCGTTTAACTGGGCTATACGAGTTTTATTATCGCGGATCTTTTTGAGCTCGGCGATATCCATTAGACCTTGGGCTATTTACCAATTCAGCATCCTTTCCTTTAATAATTACGCTTGTTTGAATTACATTTTTTCCAGCATTGTTCGGTGTAATTGAGCATCGCTTATTGCCATAAATACGCATAAAAACGGCCGCACGAACATATATATACACGAACATATATATATATATATATATATATATATATATATATATATATATATATATATATATATATATATATATATATATATATATATATATATATACAGAATATATATATATATATATATATATATATATATATATATATATATATATATATATATATATATATATATATATATACAGTATATATATATATATACATACATACATATATATATGTGTATACACACAAACACACACACACACATATATATATAACTGTAATAGCCCTTAACTTCTCGAATTCTTCGCACTTTTTTGGATACGCTTGTCACTACAAAACCTTAAGATCCAAGTGCAAGAAATATGAAGAAATTGTGATGTCCGGTAGCGGAAAACGAACCCGGGTTCCATAATCACAACTAAGTCACGTTGCCGACCTGAAGAATTCGAGAAGTTAAGAGGGCAGTGTGGCTATTACAATTACACATATATCTGGTAAAAAGTGACCAGTTGCATGCACTAAGCTATGGCGTGGCTTACAACATCGTATCAGTTGCTGATGTAAGCCAGGGCTACTTTATCACAAACGGAAGCTAAGTTCCCAAGGAAAGCTATAGCCAGCCCTCATCAAGTGGGGAAGGACGTGACGTGATGTTACTCCAAACTAAATAGAAAAGACATTATTCTTTATCCGATGAGTTTCACAGAAGTCTTTCATTTATGACCTGCACCAACCCTTCGTAGACCTT
Organism: Macrobrachium rosenbergii; assembly: GCA_039081455.1. Lineage (NCBI taxonomy): Eukaryota > Metazoa > Arthropoda > Malacostraca > Decapoda > Palaemonidae > Macrobrachium > Macrobrachium rosenbergii. The sequence goes on along the minus strand of JANJGK010000045.1, from coordinate 22,719,132 downwards.
TGTAACCCAAAGCGTAAGGATTTTAAGTCCCTTTAACATTCACAATTGATCCCTGATCCCCTTTTCGTGCCGAGAGTAACCAGATTCGCTGAACAGCAGCACCAACAAGTAGTAAATGTGCCTCCAACAAGTAGTAACTGTGCCTCCAACAAGTAGTAAATGTGCCTCCAACAAGTAGTAACTGTGCCTCCAACAAGTAGTAAATGTGCCTCCAACAAGTAGTAACTGTGCCTCCAACAAGTAGTAAATGTGCTTCCAACAAGTAGTAAATGTGCCTCCAACAAGTAGTAAATGTGCCTTCAACAAGTAGTAAATGTGCCTCCAACAAGTAGTAAATGTGCTTCCAACAAGTAGTAAATGTGCCTCCAACAAGTAGTAAATGTGCCTCCAACAAGTAGTAAATGTGCCTCCAACAAGTAGTAAATGTGCCTCCAACAAGTAGTAAATGTGCCTCCAACAAGTAGTAAATGTGCCTCCAACAAGTAGTAACTGTGCCTCCAACAAGTAGTAAATGTGCCTCCAACAAGTAGTAACTGTGCCTCCAACAAGTAGTAAATGTGCTTCCAACAAGTAGTAAATGTGCCTCCAACAAGTAGTAAATGTGCCTTCAACAAGTAGTAAATGTGCCTCCAACAAGTAGTAAATGTGCTTCCAACAAGTAGTAAATGTGCCTCCAACAAGTAGTAAATGTGCCTCCAACAAGTAGTAAATGTGCCTCCAACAAGTAGTAAATGTGCCTTCAACAAGTAGTAAATGTGCCTCCAATAAATAGTAAATGTGCCTCCAACAAGTAGTAAATGTGCCTCCAATAAATAGTAAATGTGCCTCCAATAAATAGTAAATGTGCCTCCAACAAGTAGTAAATGTGCCTCCAACAAGTAGTAAATGTGCCTCCAATAAATAGTAAATGTGCCTCCAACAAGTAGTAAATGTGCCTCCAACAAGTAGTAAATGTGCCTCCAACAAGTAGTAAATGTGCCTCCAACAAGTAGTAAATGTGCCTCCAACAAGTAGTAAATGTGCCTCCAATAAATAGTAAATGTGCCTCCAACAAGTAGTAAATGTGCCTCCAACAAGTAGTAAATGTGCCTCCAACAAGTAGTAAATGTGCCTCCAACAAGTAGTAAATGTGCCTTCAACAAGTAGTAAATGTGCCTCCAATAAATAGTAAATGTGCCTCCAACAAGTAGTAAATGTGCCTCCAATAAATAGTAAATGTGCCTCCAATAAATAGTAAATGTGCCTCCAACAAGTAGTAAATGTGCCTCCAACAAGTAGTAAATGTGCCTCCAATAAATAGTAAATGTGCCTCCAACAAGTAGTAAATGTGCCTCCAACAAGTAGTAAATGTGCCTCCAATAAATAGTAAATGTGCCTCCAACAAGTAGTAAATGTGCCTCCAATAAATAGTAAATGTGCCTCCAAAAAGTAGTAAATGTGCCTCCAGCAAGTAATAAATGTGCCTCCCCGTCGAACTTCTCAGTTCCAGAGGTCCTTTATTCCTCACACCGCTGGACTGTGGAACAGCCTCCCTGAGGATGTAGTGCAACTGGAACTTCAGAAGTTCAAGCGAAGATGCAATGCATTACTACCCTAATACGATTCTCCTTGTGTTTTAATAATTTATTTGCACTCTTTCTATTTATTTATCAATTTGGTTTTTTTTTTAATAAGTGATCTCTTCTCTCTGTATTTCCCATTACCTTCTGTTACTTCTTTCTTATGAACACCATATTCTTTGGAAGCTTGTATTTCAAGTCAGTGGCCCCTGTGGGGTTGTTTCATGTGAATGAGGTTCATCTTCTGAATAATAATAATAATAATAATAATAATAATAATAATAATAATAATAATAATAATAATAATAATAATAATAATAATAATAATAATAATAATAACAAAACTGAAGATTCTTGCAATCTGGCATAAAACATTTAACACCGCTTCACAGCCTTTATTCTGAAACAAATCTCTTCTCTTCAGGAACCAG
>JANJGK010000045.1:22704642-22712142 GCA_039081455.1 Macrobrachium rosenbergii | reverse complement strand
CAGTGTCAGTCTACTCATGTCAAAATATCTGCTTGCTTTGCTTCAAGTAATTACTGATTATAATATCAATTTTCTATCCACAACAGGACTGAAAGATCGATTCAAATGAAAGGCACAGCTCTTACAGACTTTAAATTAAAATCATTCATCTTGAGTTAAGATATATAAGACATACAACAATATTAAACAAATATAATGAAACTCTTGTCTGAAGAGTTATACCCAAAGCGTATATTATACATTTCACCTCTCAACTCTATTGCATAGTGTTACTTATGATATTCTGGAAACAGAGTTGTAAGTCAGCGAAGTGACTGCTTTCTCATTTAGTCCTTAGTCTCTGTTTGCATAAATTTTATATAATTTGCATTTTTATTTTTTAATTTTACCGTAACTTTTTTTATCCCAACCCCTTAGCCTTGTTTTTTTTAAATTTAATTTCACAAAGCTAGGTTAATTTATATTAAAAGTTTTATATATATTCGTTTTATAGATAGACTTAAACTTTATATCAGCATATCAAAAATATCACAGGTTTACTTCGGTTATAGTAAATAATTCATTTCGCGTTTCATTTGCATACGTTAATCCTCGCGCGCGCGTGTGTGTATGTGTGTGTGCGTGTGTGTGTGTAAGAGAGAGAGAGAGAGAGAGAGAGAGAGAGAGAGAGAGAGAGAGAGAGAGAGAGAGAGAGAGAGAGAGAGAGACTCTAAACTAACGGTTCTAATCTCCCCGGCAATTGAAACCGTGGCAAACCTGGACTCTGGAATGCTGAGCGCAGCTCCACGTGACAAATGTACCTGTAGATCCATCAGAGATTTTCCCGCGAGTCAGCGCAATATTTTTTATTATTATTTTTCTTTTTTTACTCATAAAAAAAATAGACCGCGCTAGACGGCAATGGCCCTGTAAAATGTTTTAGTCAGTAATGCCGATTAAGACTATAAATCTCGCGTTTAAATGTTCCGCGCTGATGACTTCCAGGTTCGGCCAAAAATATTCTAGCCCATCAGGCCATTATGGAAGAGATCATTTCGGCCGGTTCCGGTATTTTCGGAGTGATATTTTTCGTGTCAGTGTAACACTGCGGCGTGCAGAAATTAAGATACAAATTCATTCCTGTCATATGTTACGCACACACAAACTCCAGCTGACGCGCGCACTCGCACACACGCAAACACACGTACACACACACACATATATATATAATATATACACACAGACTCAAGCTGACGCGCGCACTCGCACACACGTATATGTATATATATATATATATATATATATATATATATATATATATATATATATATATATATATATATATATATATATATATATATATATATATATATATATATATATATATATATATATATATACACGATGCATGTCCTATTATTAGACATACCGAATGTTCCATAAAGACTAATTAAGATAAAAAAATATCATGTAGCAGTAACAATAATTCAGTTCACTGAAAATACAACAGCTCCTTTTTCATCAGAGGTGATTGGGAAAGGCCCATAATCATTATAACTTTCCCATTAGCTCACTCATACCCTCTTCAGCTTTCGGTATATCCACAAAATTATTCCTCTCATTTTTCTTAATCATAATGGCTCTCACAAATGTATTTTATTCTTTTTGTCTCCTCGACTATCGATACTTCATTAATAATTCTGTGGGCTACCCTAACACCGGTGCATACGTGGCATAGTAGGCGTCATCGGCCTATTTTTCCAAAATATCTCTCGTGTATCTTCTTGCCTTTCATTTGACCTCATTTTCTGGACTTGGATTCCTCTGTGTTGTTTGCCTCATTCCTGAAATTGTTCTGCAAGTACTTTATGCTTTCGTCTATTCCTAATTGTATCTCATGTCTCATATGAGATCTATGGCTTTGGTCTTGTTACCCTGTTTCCTAGAACTTCATTTTCCTCAAATTGATACACTCAGTGGTTCCCAACCTATGGGTAATTACCCACTAGAAAGACAATGAAAGCTGTTGTTGGTGATATGAATGCAAAAGTTGGTAGGAGCCATGCAAGTACAGTATGTAGGATGTAAAAGTAAGTATACCTTAGTTTTACCAGACCACTGAGCTGATCAACAGCTCTCCTAGGGCTGGCCCGAAGGATTAGACTTATTTTACGTGGCTAAGAACCAACTGGTTACTTTAGCAACGGGACCTACAGCTTCTTGTGGGTAATTTGGATAATCTGTGTGGGGTAATTTGGATAATCTGTATGGGTAATGGAAGGCTACTGTATTATTTATAATTTGTATCTTAAAATTTATAAATTGAACAAAGACATGATTTGGCAACTGTGCCTGACTGGCAGACATTATTATTTACTAGTGACTTTTACAAGGGATAATAATTACTGTCGCTAGAGTACTCAAGAAGTGACTATACTGATATCAACTCGTTCTAAAAAAAAAAAGTTTCTAGAACTGCAAATCTATTTCAACACCCCGTCGTTGTCAACTTCGTAATTAATGGCTATGTGATCCATATTGTTCCTATGACTACCATCTGGAGATGTATCCTTGTGTTGAATAAGAGTACCCGCAGTTACAGTATTAAATAAAGCACTAAAATGAGTTAATTTCGCCCCATTTCTGCTTGAAGTCTCTCCCTACCTTCCTTGTCCATTACATCCTACATACTGTTCCTCGTTAGGCGGGTCGGTAGAGTTGTGGGCTAGCAATCGCTAGGCCCGAGTTCGAGTCTCCGGCCGGCTAATGAAGAATTATAGGAATTTATTTCTGCTGATAGAAATTCATTTCTCGCCATGATGTGGTTCGGATTCCACAAGAAGCTGTAGGTCCCGTTGCTAAAGTAACCAGTTGGTTCTTAGCCACGTAAAATAAGTCTAATCCTTCGGGCCAGCCCTAGGAGAGCTGTTGATGAGCTCAGTGGTCTGGTAAAACTAAGGTATACTTACTTTTACATCCTACATACTGTACTTTCATGGCTCCTCCCAACTTTTGCATTCATATCACCAACAACAGCTTTCATTGTCTTTCTAGTATTTCATCTATATTTTCATGGACAGGGGACATAAATTCCTATCCAAAACTAAATGAGAAGTTATTCCTTGCCTCAGTCTAGCACTGGGATGAATGTCTACCCAAGACCACTAAGCTGGAGCACTAGATCAATAAGCTGTCATCCTAAAATTAATGGCTGGAACTGACTAGCCATTAAAATTCTAGGCCGGCAAAGGGGGCATTCGTGTATATTAGTGTAATCTTATCGATGAACTGTTCTTCTACTTTTTTATAGCCAGTCTAATTCTACCATGAAATTTGCTACGGCTCTTATACTTGTCATTTTCGTATGAATGAGAGAGAGAGAGAGAGAGAGAGAGAGAGAGAGAGAGAGAGAGAGAGAGAGAGAGAGAGAGAGAGAGAGAGAGAGAGAGAGCGAAAGTGCATGCATCATGATATGACATTTTATGTTGAGTTCATCAAGTTAAGCGATTCTTTTATCAGTACCATCAGGTCATATGAAAATTTTATTCCACTTTTTATTTCAATAAATCAATGATTCATTTTAATGGCTTCGTAAAAGCTGCATATAGACGCAATCATTCGTTTAGCATTTTAAAAATGAACTGCTAGTCTATAAAAAAAAATCTGTAATAATGTAAATGCCACTTTTGCAATGCTGTTATTTGATTACCAACTGCTGATGATCGGTGAAGGTATGAAGACTTGAAGTCACCTGCTTTACAAATACAATCATCTTTTTATTACACTGGAAGGGCAGTTTGGCGAGCGATTCATGCAGTATTCAATACTATTAGTGCGATATCGATTCATCATAGCTTGAGCTGCTGGAATGTGAACGCTGAGTGACGAAAACATCTGAAATCTTAGTATTGGCCATTTGCTTTTGTTCCATCGTACACAGTCACCTGGATAACTCAGGCAAAGATGAAATATATTGCAGTTCTTTTAACCAAAGGAAGCGTGATGACAGAATATGTTTCAAAATATACAGCAGTGATTAAAGCCATTTTTTTTATTTCTAAAATATTGTTGGGTGAGAAGCAATCGAATAACAGAAAAGTTTTATAAAAAATAAAGGGCCAAAACAATATAATTAGAATTGCTTATTTGTAGAGAAAACAACGATCAGCTAATTACAGTCCTACGTTAAGAATTTATGGAAATATACAGTGAAATTCGTTAATTGTAAATTATCAGCAAAGATAGCTACAAATTCTAAAGTAGAAACACGCCATAAAAAGAATCATCCCCGTAGTGGGGTAGTGCCATTAGTGCACCTCATGCGGTGCACTGTAGGCATTACTTAAGGTTCTTTGCAGCGCCCCTTCGGCCCCTAGCTGCACCCTCTTTCATTCTTTTTACTGTACCTCCGTTCATATTCTCTTTCTTCCATCTTACTTTCCACCCTCTCCTAACAATTTTTTCATAGTGCAATTGCGAGGTTTTCCTCCTGCTACACCTTTCAAACCTTTACCCTTAATTTTCCTTTCACGCTGAATGACCTCATAAGTCCCAGCGCTTGGCCTGTGGCTTATATCTTATATTCCTTATTTTCCTATTAAAATAATCATATTGATTATTACAATTTCAAAGTACATGGAAGATCTCTATACTAATGTCTTAAGGTGCTGAGGAGTTAAATCCAAAATACCTGGATGACTAAATGAGACTTTATAATCTCATACCTCAAGTTGGAAAGCAGAGAGAAAATATATTCTTATCGTCGATACATTTTTTTTACTTTTTTTAGAAGGTTAAAAACGACAGAAATGAATCATTCTTCGAAGGAGCAGACTTTAATAATCGAGTTTTCTGTACAGCGTACAATGCTGTATGAAACTCTCAGCCACGGCTCATGAAACTTTCAGCCGCGGCCAATGAAACTTTCAGCCACGGCCCGGCTGTGGCCTGTGTTGTTGTCACCTATAGCGGTGCCAGACGTACGATTATGGCTAAATTTAACCCTTAAAAAAATCAAAACTACTGAAGTTAGAGGGCTGCAATTTGGTATGTTTGATGGTTGGAGGGTGATGATCAACATACCAATTTGCAGTCCTCGAGCCTCAGCAGTTTTCAAGATCCGGTCCTGGTCGTTTCGGCCGTGAGTCACTTAGGCCGTAACATCCAAAACAATGTAAGACGTTATGTTTATGGTATTTACCGTTATTATTTTATGTTTTACGTACATCCCCAAGGGGCTGGTACTAAACACGGGGCCCATTTTGCACGCAAACGTGCTTACGGCCTAAATAACTTACGGCCGAAACGACCCGAACTCTTAAGATCTGAGGGCGGACAGAAAAAGTGCGGACGGACAGACACACAGCCATCTCAATAGTTTTATTTTACAGAAAAGTAAAACTAGCTTAACATCAAGGGATGGAAACCAGTAATATAAATGTAATCACGAATAAACAAAGGCTCTCCAGCTATCATTAGAATACGAGGTCTAGAATATGAGTAAATTTTTCAATGAGATTGTGCTCGTTCGGCATTTCCGTCACCGACGAAGCAGGTGGTGAGTACAAGGATCAATATCTACCTAATTCGCAACAAAATGTCACTCGATCTAACACTAAAATAAGAAAGCAGTCATGGACAACAGTTACTGAGCTGCATGGATTCCTCTAAATGTTAAGCAAAACATACGACATTCACGTCTCACCATCTGCAACTACAAGTAATCTTATCAATCGTGTCTTCTGAATTCTTGACAAACGTTCGCCGACAGCGACTGTTTGCAAGTTTTAGCGTTGCTGAATTGTAAGAAAACAAGTAAAAAATGCGCCGAAGTTTCTTCGGCGCAATCGAGTTTTCTGTACAGCGCATAATCAAGGCTACCGAAAATAGATCTGTCTTTAGGTGGTCTCGGTATAATGCTGTATGAGCCGCGGCCCATGAAACTCTCAGCCAGGAGCGACACCAGCGGCCCGGTCCTGTGTTGTTGCGTTGCCAGAAGTACGATTATGGCTAACTTTAACCTTAAATACAATAAAAACTACTGAGGCTAGAGGGCTGCAATTTGGTATGTTTGATGACTGGAGGATGGATCATCAACATACCAATTTGCTGCCCTCTAGCCTCAGTAGTTTTAAAGATCTGAGGGCGGACAGAAAAAAAATGCAGACGGGTAGACAAAGCCGGCACAGTAGTTTTCTTTTCAGAAAACTGAAAATGGTCAAAGGGATTCGATTCATAACACTAACAGCTTCTTAATTTATTCAAAAAGTCTAAGGAGAGAGAGTTTGTTGAAGGTTGCAATGATGGAGTCACCAGGCTTGGTTTAGTCACTCAAATTTGCATTTGGCATTGAAAAATTCTTCCTCTGTCTCTCTCCCTGTTAAATACAGTTTGTACACGTCGTGTATGTATGTATGTGTGTGTGTGTATATATTATATATATATATATATATATATATATATATATATATATATATATATATATATATATATATATATATATATATATATATATATATTGTTTGTTGTATCAAACGAAGCCACTCCAACATCTTCTAAAAACATAACAGACACCTCACACGTCTTGACTGTCGACCTAACCCTGCAACGTCTCCTCGCTGCTGGGAGAAAGGGCGCTGGTGACTGGTACAATACACGTACATACGTTACCGGGGTCTAAGCGATGGCAGGCAGGGCAGCTGATCGAGACTACAAAGTCTACCCAGAAGCCAAATCAAAGTCCTTCAAAAGAAGGCATCGTGCTTACCCCATACAAATGGGAAAAAAGCACGTTAAAAAAAGATATGTGTGTATGTATATATATATATATATATATATATATATATATATATATATATATATATATATTATATATATATATATATATATATATATATATATATATATATATATATATATATATATATAGTTTGTATGTGTTTTTTAAGCGGATGAGTTTTTAAACTGAATAGTCGAAGTCAACCAGAAATGGGATTTTTATCCTTCCCGACAGCAGAATGAGCTGAGTGGTAAGGGATCCCACCATGAAAGAACCTATTCATTTATTTGCCATCTGAATTCAAAACGTGAAGTGATAAGAGTACCCAAAAAGAGTGGGGATATCGAGAAGTTAAGGCGCCATCCAGGAAAAGAAGAGAGAGGAAGAACTTTAAAATTATACCTAAAGGGAACTTCAGCGTCATCCAGATGTTCACCGGAAGAACTATTCAGAAATCGGGCGAGGCTTTGCAGAGGTTAACTTACGGCAAAGAAGGAACTTCTCAACATTTTGCATTAGCTACAAAGCTCTATGCCAGGGCCATCCAAGTTGCTTAGTCTGAGGGGCCACTCTTGAAAAAACAAAAAGTCATGCGGGCCACCCGCGTGTAAGTATATAAAAAATATAAATATACTTTTACTTATTTTTCTCTGGCGAGCCACTTTCAAAATCAAACGGGCCACTTTTGGCCCATGGGCATGGCGTTGGACGGCCATGCTCTATGCAAACCATCCCCACAGCGT
>JANJGK010000045.1:22689642-22699642 GCA_039081455.1 Macrobrachium rosenbergii | reverse complement strand
CTGACTAGCATGGATGATTGCTGGAGGGGGCCACTTCTTTAGATTTAGTTATTTGCTTGTTTGCTTATTCATTTAGTACTTTATTTATATGTTCGTTTATTCATAATTTTATTCAAGTGTTAGTTATTTATTTATAATTGTATTATAAATACTATTAATTTATTTATAATTTTGCGTAATTTTTCATTTGTTTATACTTATATTTAATTACCTATTTACAGATAATTATATTTCTTTATTTATTCTTTTATAATTATGTTTATTATGTATTTATAATTCTGTACCTTTATTTATTTATTTATTTATTAACTTGTCTATTAATTTTTAGTTAAATTTATTTTTTTATATATTTATTCACATATTCGTTTTTTGTTAAATTTATTTCTTACTATATTTATTTATTTATTTATAACTATATTTTTTTACTTAATGACTTATTTTTACTTCGTTTTTTTTAAAGCAAACACCATTACAATCATCACTACCGCCTCCACCGAAGTGGGACGCAAATGGCCTGTGTAAAATTCCGCCACTCATGTCTTTCCTGCGCTTTATCTTACTTAAATCTCAATTCATCTCCAGCCTCCATTCTATTAAGTATTATCCTAGTCGGTATGGTGCCCACAGGAGCCCAGCTGATAATGCCATACACTATTTATTCTCCCTGGGGTTGGTCGAAGGACATGTCCAAGCCATCTACAAATACACCTCATGATTTTCTCTCATCTACTTACTGAACTTCCGCAATTTCCCGGATGGTATCATTTTTAAGTCAATCCTGCCATCGGCTTTCCAATAGTTTATAAAAGCTTTATTCTCAGATCGGTTTTTAATTGTCCAAAAACGGACACTTACCACACAAAATTATTATGACAGTCATTTATATGATGAGAAACGGCGCCTGTAATCATGTGGTTAGGAGTTGGCCGACTATTTTAAGGAATAACCTTTTTTATCTCATATTCTTCATAAACTTGCATGGCACCCAATCTGCTGAACTATTGTGGAAACAGTCATTCTGTTCTTCTATCATAATGCCTAAATTCATTTACGGTTTATTCTTTACCACACACACACACACACACACACATACATATATATATATATATATATATATATATATATATATATATATATATATATATATATACTGTGTATGTGTGTATATATGTACATACATATACATATATACAATGTTTATATATATATATATATATATATATATATATATATATATATATATATATATATATACACATATATAATATATAAACATTGTATGTACACATCAAATTTGTGGATATCTCTAATGCCATTGATTCTATATTTCAGCACATTAATAAATGTTTATTGCAGTCCAATAAACCAATAAACCGATTCCATCAAGATTTTACGATCCCTTGGAAATAGCCAGATAACCGACTTTGATGTCTATATATATATATATATATATATATATATATATATATATATATATATATATATATATATATATATATATATATATATATATATATATATAATTTCTGAGAGCATTCCTGGATTCACCTTTATCTGATATATTTCATAATTCATTTTATCGTGTTGAGAAATTGGTTTTCTGAGAGAGAGAGAGAGAGAGAGAGAGAGAGAGAGAGAGAGAGAGAGAGAGAGAGAGAGAGAGAGAGAGAGAGAGAGAGAGAGAGAGAGAGAGCATTCTAAAAATGTTTAACCAAATATCGCTTTATAATTTTTCACTTCGCTCGCTATCCTTTAATAATCACAGTCAATCGCGGTGTCGAATGCATGCAATGATGGTAATTTCAACTATTTATTTAAAAAGAACTTCACCTCTGACAAAATGTTCTTCCAGCAAACATAATGACTCCTCGTCATTCCTAGCAGGACTTCCAAAACGTATAATCACTTCACAAAATTCTACTCTCCCGTTCTTTATACATTACCAAACCTGATTTAAAGACACCTCCATCTTTTCAATTGTGTTAATCTTATTTAATCTTATCACTTCACCAATAAACACTCTTCACTTTACGGATGAAGCTCGTGCAACTTACGTCAACAATTTCCATTATTTTTCCTTCCAATTACCATCATCAACCAAACTTCACCTGCATTAAATAGGGAACGGGCAACTTAACTGTTTTCATTTGTGTTCAAGCTTTTCCAGAGTACCGCAGCTGTATAATAACGTAAGCTCTTCGTTGGGAGAGTCGGTAGAGCTGTGGCCTATCACTCGGTAGGCCCGAATTCGAGTCTCCGGCTGGCTGATGAAGAGTTAGAGGAATTTATTTCTGGTGATAGAAATTCATTTCTCGCTATAATGTGGTTCGGATTCCACAATAAGCTGTAGGTCCCGTTGCTAAGTAACCAGTTGGTTCTTAGCCACGTAAAATAAGTCTAATCCTTCGGGCCAGCCCTAGGAGAGCTGTTAATCAGCTCAGTGGTCTGGTAAAGCTAAGGTATACTTAACTTGTATAATACTATGAGACTCCATTCTTTGCAAACAGCCCTCATTAGCAGCATTTTATAATCGGGGCAGAGACCTTAAGAATTGCTCTAAAATACTTTCTAAAGGTTTTAAAACACACATCAAAATGAAAGTAAATGGTTATATGATATAACTTTATTGACTTGGGAAACGCAGTTATATACCTTAATCCATAATCGTTTTCATAAAATCATTAATGTCCCCTGTAACTTGATGTAAATGATCTTAAATACAATAATTTTAAAAAAGAATGAATATGCTCAACCATTCAAATTTCTATAGTGTCACACGTTGCTGGTATCATCATCAATATTATTTTAAAAACTCTAAATTGTATTTACTTCACGTTCCTAAATTTTTAATGATGGAACAAGATTCCTTTATACTCATTAGAGCCAGTAACAGAGCACTCGACTTTCTGCATCCCTTACATTAAACCTATTATGATTTTGTAAAACTAATGATGAAGTTTAGACCTAAGACGAGTAGACCTTGGTAGGCTGAAACGAAGGTCGAAATAAAGTTAAAGTTAAAACAAAAAGATATTAGAGGTAATTAGTGGTCCATAATATTTGAAAACTGCAGGCCTAGCTTACATATATATATATATATATATATATATATATATATATATATATATATATATATATATATATATATATATATATATATATATATATAATGTGTGTTCATAAATATACATTATATATATATACACTTGAATTTTTTCACTTATATACGAGTGGCTTTCACTATATTCGCAAATATTGACCCGCAAACATTGAATTCACTACACCTTGAGAACTACTTAGCTTACACCCAAAGAATTATAATAGATACGTGTATCTGCCCAGAATAGGATTTCAACCTTTCATCTGATATACCCCTTTTCAAAGAACAAAGAAGGTTCTTAATCTCAAGCAATTAGAAGATAAGAGGTTCATTAGGCCCCAGCTAAGCCGAGATTGTAAGGAGCTTTCATCTTTAGAACAGAATCTGGAACTATATGGTGCAAACTTATTTGATTTCTATGAGCCATGTGATATATTCATGTTGTTAGTTTTCGTAATAAATGCAGTCTCGAGTATCTGACCTTTAAAACGACACATTTCATTGATGGTGCATCTCATTTAATGTGACTGGTTCTACTCCTATGATTTAAATGACAAAGTTTGGATCATTATTATTATTATTATTATTATTATTATTATTATTATTATTATTATTATTATTAAGAAGATGACCCCTATCCATATAGAACAAGCCCACTGGGGCCACTGAACTGAAATTCAGGCTTCCAAAGAAAAAGGTGTTCATTGGAAAGAAGTAACAGAAAGGAAAGGGAAATGAAGAAAGAGGAGATCAGATATTAGAAAAACAGATAAATTAACAAATAAATAAATAAATAAAATTTTAAGTGAATTTTAAAATACAAGGAGAATTGTATTACGGTAGTAATGCATTGCACCTTCGCTTGAACTTCTGAAGTTCCAATTGCTAGGGGTCCAACGGTGTAAGATGTTGGGAATCTTACCGATAATAGGTAGAAACTTCTACAAAATATTACATTTTCTTTTGTTTTATTTGCATGAACATTTATCATCGTCCTATATTATGATATATTCACTTATTGTCACTGGGAATATTTACTATTGCTACTACGACTTCTTTGATGATTTTCCGACTCAAAATTTCCTTTTCAATCCATCGTCTCCTCTCTTTGTTTTATTTGTATGGACATTTATCATCGTCCTTCATCACACAATCACTTATTGCCACGGCGAATATATTCTGTTATTACTATGACTTCCTTGATGATGTTTTGGTTCTCAAAACTTCTTCTCCAACCCTTCCTGTCTCCTCTTTGTTCTGTTTGCATCGACATTTATCAGCGTCCTTCACGACAGAATCACTTATTACTGCAGAGAATATTTTCTATTGTTACAGCGAGTTTCTTGATGATTTCCCGATTAAAAACCTCTTCTTCAATCTATCCTGTCCTCTGTTTTATTTGTAGCGACATTTATGGGCGTCCTTCATGACAGAATCACTTACTGTTACGGCGAATATTTTTCTCTTGTTACAGTGAATTTCTTGATGGTTTCCTTCTTCAATCCATCCCGTCCTCTCTTCGTTTCACTTGTAAATATACTTTTCATCATCATTTGTAATATATTCATTTGACTGTACAAGTAATCTTTTTCTATCAGTACCAAAACTTCCTTGATGAATCTAACCCAAAACCTCTTCTTCAATTTACCCTTTCAGGCGGAACCGTCATGGCTGGTGCCTTACCAGGTCATCGAGGAGTACGGGACGGGGCTGGAAACGTCCGTCTTAGGCCTGAGATTCCCACTGAGACCCAGATTGCTCCGGCGGGGAGCGGTCATCGTCAAATGCACGGCAGCAATCAGCAATCTTTACTGGGAGAGCAACGAAGTCCTCATACCGGGGGACCTCCCCTACCACGCATCCATCATGGAGGGGAGAGCGTCAGCAGCAACAGGTAATCTTAACAGTTCAAAGGTTGTGTGTGTTTTTTTGTGTGTTTGTTTTGGATGATTTTCAGTTGATATTTATTTTTTAGAAATTATTGATATTTCTAAGAATTTTCGACCTATATTCGTCAGGTTGCGTCTTTACTTTATTTTTTTTTTTTTTTTTGTATGATTCTCATTCGACATAATATCTTGTACAATTTATTGAAAATTTCAACATTTTCATTTGACATAATATTTTTTACAATTTATTGAATATTTAGAAATTTTTGGGACTAAACGCGTCAAAGAAGAGTTTCTCCGATTTTCGTATGAATCTGATGTTGATCCAGATCCATGACATTTATATTTATTCAATATTTATTCCTTTTCCTAATATATTCTGTTACAGATCCGTGTTATTCATTTTCTCATTCAATCATTCATTCTCCAGTAAACTTACGCATCAATGCATGACCAATTACTTCACTTGTCGAAGAGTTGATCCGATTTTCATGTGAACCTGAAACTTGATCCAGATCTATGTTATTTATATTTATTCATTATTTATCCATTTTCCTGATAAATTCTGATCCAGGTCCGTCTTATTCATTTCCTCATTCATTCAATAACATCAAGTACTTCACTTGGTTGAAATTTGATCCAGATCCACGTTATTTATATTTATTCATTATTTATCCATTTTCCTGGTAAATTCTGATCCAGATCCGTCTTATTCATTTCCTCATTCAATCAGTCATTTTCCAGTTACCCTTCACATCAATTACTTCACTTGTCGAAGAGTTGATCCGATTTTCATGTGATCCAGAAGTTTGATCCAGATCCACTTATTTATATTTATTCATTATTTACCCGTTTTCCTGATAAATTCTGATCCAGGTCTGTGTTATTCATTTCCTCATTCATTCAATCATTTTCCAGTAAACTTACGCATCAATGCATGACCAATTACCTCACTTGTCTCTTTTAAAGCAAACTTCCCTGACAGCCACTATCAATCCAGCGTCTGAATTGACCATACTTTCAGTAGCAAATACAAAAAACAAAAAAATAAAAACTTTCAGATTAGAAACACTTATTTACGGATAGCTTGTCATTTCTCCATAGATGAAGAGCTTGTCACATCATTCAGTGTTCTCTTTTTGTGATGCTATTACGTTAGTTACTTGTACTTGATGTCGACCGACCATTGTGTATGTATTTATGTTCTGTTGTATTATGGAAAATTCGTTAGTTTCTTACGGAAGTAAACTTTTGTTACTGAATTAGGAATTTTTTTATTTACTTTCTTTTCTTAGAAGTTGTGATCACAAAATCATCTCTTCAGTTTTGTTTCACTTCGGTTTCGTTTAATATTATCGTGTTTTCTGATACTTCTTTCGCTGAAAAATAAAAATCAGTCTGCAAAATTAATATTATATATGTATATATATGTATGTGTATGTATATATATGTATATGTATATATATATATGTATATATATTATATACATATGTATGTATGTATGTATGTATGTATGTATGTATGTATGAGTGTGTGTGTGTACTCGTGTTACATTTTAATATGGCGGGATGGTTTAGATTCCAGATTCTTTAATTTACAAAGTACAACCATTCGAAGCCATGCAGTCTTCTTCTTCAGGTACCGAGGCAATACATCGGTAACTGAAAAAGATGATTACATGTCTTTGGAAGCTTGCACTTTGTAAATTAAAGAATCTGGAATCTAGGTCATCTCGTCATATTGAAGCTTAACACGAGAAATATGAATATATATATTTGCACAGTGGAGTTGTGTGGCTGTTTTGTGATGTGTGCATGTTTGTGCGTGTGTGCGTGTGAATATGACCATTCAAAAAGAAAGCATATACATCGATTGTGACTGATCAAAGTTTCTCTATTTTCAGGTCTACCTTCAGTCAAAGGTCACCTAGCGGTTCTCCTGGTGTCGAAAATTTTGACCCGAGTGATATGACACTAGAGTGGGGAAAAAAAAAAATAAGAAGTAAGAAAATAAAATTTCATGTGTTGAAACTTAATTCAATGTAATCGTTGTGTTTCGTGTATTTTTATATAAACTTCGTCGTCGTGAGCTGGTGACTTTCGTTGCCAAACCGAAACATTTTCTTCGTTACAGAAAATTTTCGTTCGGAGCTAGTCTTTATGAACCGTGATGAACACGAACACAAAAAAATATTGAGTAAATATTCCGTAATTATTGGTAATATTCCTGGCTAGTGTGAGTGGAACCGCAAAAAGTAAAAAGTGCATTTTTAAAAAACAATATAAAAGTGCATCAGACGCTTGAAAATGACCCAGTCACTAGACTCGTGAAAGAAATCAGAAATATTCACAATATGAATAAAATTCTATTCCCTAATAAGTCCAGGAACTCCATTCTGACTCGAGTCCTGAATAGGCCTATGGACATCATATCATAATTCCAGCTTCACGTCTATATTTAAATAAGGATTTCAAACGATTCCTTTTTTTCTTCGCTGTGAGTATTTTCTTAATAGAGAATGGAACCGTAGAGGTTGTGAAGTTTATATGGCAAAAAAAAAAAAAAAAAATCGCTCATACACAAATGTAGGTTAAAGGTAGTCCATCTGCGTAGCTACCCGAGTGATGATAGACTTCTTCAGCATCGTCTCAAATATTTATTTTGTCATGATCTCCGTCATCGTGAGCGTTTTAGGAATTAATGGAAAAAGGAAGTGATTTTTTTTTTTGTTGTTTACAAAAAAAAAAAAAAGAATGGCAAACTAAGAAAAAAAAAAACATGCAGCGAAAACAATTCCTTATCGGTTCTTCATACATTTTAAGTAATATTCTTCCTACTGAAAAAAAACTCCCTACTGACAAAAAAACATGATGACGAAAACAATTATAGTGTAAAATTAAGTATATAAAATAATGAAGAAAATTGTGGATACATATTTCACAGATACAATAACAAGAAAAGTTTGGAAGGTTACACAAACAAACGCGGAATAATGGACAAACTTTACCCAACAGTATCCGAAGACTGAGAAATATTATCAACATTAAATGTTAAAAATAGTGACAAATTTATAAGAAGAAAAAATTTGTGAAATACTGTTACTGGTCCCTTAGTAACAATAAGAGTGAAGATGGCATTAAACTGCATTTTCCTAATTTATTAACAGATCAAAAGTCGTAATGGAAATGTCAAGTCATGAATAATCCACTGAACGTTATTTTCGTTCAAGATGAAAGTGAATAAGTATTAAAATATGAAAGAAAACAGGTTGAGAGAAAATAAAACCACTAGAAATGCATGGTGTTGTTATAGAAAATCGCGATGTAACCTTTTGTTAAAAATATCTTTTTATATATATATTAGTATAAAACAGGTTTTGAGATAGAAATGTACGAAACCTTGAACACTAGTGGAGGAAAATACATAAAACACCCACAAACGTGAAACCAGGATGCTGATTAAAACGCAAATGAGTTTTAGCCAGTAAAGCAAAACTCACTGTATGTGAAGTGTAAATTTTAAATATCAGGTAACTATATATATATATATATATATATATATATATATATATATATATATATATATATAATATATATATATATATATATATGTATACATAATTATATATATATATATATATATATATTATATATATATATATATATATATATATATATATATTAGTGAAGAAAACAGGTTTGGGAGAATATTTCTATTGTGATTGATACTATGCTGATTTTTCTTAAAACCATTTTTCATTAATTTGTTTGTCATTGTAAGACCCTTTCTCATTAGGTCATCTATCTATCTGTCTATCTATATATAAACATGTATATATATATATATATATATATATATATATATATATATATATATATATATATATATATATATATATATATATATATAACCTAATGAGAAAAGGTCTTACAATGACAACCAATCAATGAAAAATCGTTTAAGAAACATCCACATAGTATCAATCATAATAGAAATATTCTCCCAAACCTGTTTTCTTCACTACTGATCATAAATCTTTTGTGACCGTGAAAGTTTTTTTTTATATTTGACTTTTAAATTATTTATAATAGCACCAGATTCCTTGATGAAACATTTTATATTAAAACGAAAGTCCAATGCTATTCCGTATTAATATAATTACTCACAGCGAATCAAAGTTTTCAGTCACCTGAAATATGTATGCACCAGTTCTATCACATAATAATGTGCAGATATAATTCAAGACCCTGAATTATATTATTTTTTTTTTCTGAAGAGAAGACGAATATGTTTCTCGTATAAATTAAATGTAACTGGAATTTCCAATTAAATTAAAATAGAAATTGTAAAAAATATAGTAAAAAAATTTTTAGTGTGGTGTCACGTCAGACTCTACAAGATAACCCTTCATAAGCAAACAAATTACTTCCTTAAATATTAAAAGTAATGTTTGGCGAAATTATGTGATGAAAAATACAATTTTCTATTATATAGGGCTGTAAGAGTGACAAAAAGGGAATCTGGTGCTTCCACCAGTGGGTCACAATGAGACTGTAAATCACCGGATGGAATGTGGAAGTGACGGAGTATAATTGTGATTTAGTTTTAATTTGTGTAGATGTTTCTACATACATAGTTACATGTAATTATCTTACGCCAATAAAAATAACGTTGTAGTCAGTCAAACTGCAAAGATGAAAAACAACAAATATAAATCACTTCTCCATTGTATAACAGTTTGTTCCCAAAGTACTGTGGGGTCAGTTAACATTGCCGTCTCTCAGAAAAAAAATGGCCACATCTTAGGTCATACGCAAGCCAACAGCTTCATTATAAATCCAACCAAGAAAATCCTTAATCTGCAACAGATATGTACATTCATAATAAAAGTCCAGTCGTTGCTCCAGTCATTAGCTTTTTCCTTCATTAGTTAATCAATTCATGTGGTTGCACGAAGTCGTGTAGATGTTAAAATGGAAGTGACCTTCAATCTTCTGTGATAGATTGGGTC
>JANJGK010000045.1:22672055-22689542 GCA_039081455.1 Macrobrachium rosenbergii | reverse complement strand
AATCTCCCCTGTAAAGAAAGTGGAGTAATCACGCAGTCGAAGTGAAAATTAAAAAGAAAACATCGGTTGTCAGTAATCACAATTAATCGCATACAAGCTCTTCGGAAACCTCGCCGTGATTACTTCCCTGGTATTTCAAAAGGCACCGCTTCCTTTTCATCAGCATTTCTTTTCGTATCCTGTTGGGTGTAATTATGTCTTTGCCACATGAGCTTTATAAAATAACGTTGGTTCCAGACACAGAAAAGTAATCATTGAAAGCAGAGTAACTATTCATATATATATATATATATATATATATATATATATATATATATATATATATATATATATATATATATATATATTATATATATATAATATATATATATATATATATATATATATATATATATATGTAGAATCTACTGGTCACTTTTACCAGACACATATGTAGGCTAATTCTAATAGCCATAATGCCCTCTTAACTTCTCGAATTCTTCGCGCTTTTTTGGATATGCTTGTAACTACGAAGCCGAAATATCCAAACGGAAGAAGAAATTGAAGAGCCTGTGAACGCCGGTCGCGGGGAACGAACCCGCATTACCATATTCACAAGGAGGTCTCGTGGTCAGGTCGGCAACGCGACCTCCTTGTGAATATGGTAATGCGGGGTCGTTTCCCGTGACCGACGTTCACAGGCTCTTCAGTTTCTTCTTCCGTTTGGATATTTCGGCTTCGTAGTTACAAGCATATCCAAAAAAGCGCGAAGAATTCGAGAAGTTAAGAGGGCATTGTGGATATATATATATATATATATATATATATATATATATATATATATATATATATATATATATATATATATATATATATATATATATATATAAATATATATATATATAATATATATATATATATATATATATACATATATATATATATATATATATATATATATATATATATATATATATATATATATGTATATATATATATAATACATACATAGCTCTTCGTTGGGCGACGTCGGTAGAGCTAGGCCCGAGTTCGAGTCTCCGGCCGGCTGATGAAGAGTTAGAGGAATTTATTTCTGGTGACAGAAATTCATTTCTCGCTATAATGTGGTTCGGATTCCACAATAAGCTGTAGGTCCCGTCGTTAAGTAACCAGTTGGTTCTTAGCCACGTAAAATAAGTCTAATCCTTCGGGCCAGCCCTAGGAGAGCTGTTCATCAGCTCAGTGGTCTGGTAAAACTATGGTATACTTAACTTACATATATACATATATTATTTGATTTAATAATGAACGTGAGCACTCATTATTCTATCAACTTTCAAATAATGAGTATCAGCTTTCATTAAATTCTCTGCAAAATTTACACTAATGGCAATTTAAGGACCGTCCCTACTCTCAAGGAACCTAACCCTGTCATTTGCATATTAACGAAGCTTCGAGTCTCAAGCACCGTAAACCAAGAGACAACTGTGTAAGGATCACATGAATGTGACGTGTATTTTTACAGGAGAACAAAGCATAAGATAATTACAATGGTCAATGACTCTAATTACGCTTTGAAAGTCTTAAGTGAGAATAAATGTCTGCATCATACCTCTATAGGAAGCTTTATTTCTTAGTTGCAAGACACATTATTTAGAAACACATTAACGTTGATACTTAACAATAAATGAAAGTGCTCTCATTTCCAACACTCATACACTTCAAGTGATCACGGGATAGCTTTCCTCTGACGGTTTCACATTTATTGCTCTGGGCACTAATTACTGTGAGTGCAATTAGTGCCACGAGTTACAGGTGTGAAACCAGCGGACATAGGAAGGCTATCCACTGATCAGTTGAAATGTATACATGCTGGAAATGAGGGCAATTTTTTTTTGTCAGGTATCTTCGTCGATATTATTCTCTGGCGTCGCGTCCTTCAACTTCGAAATGAACAGTTTCTTATTGAAATAGGACAGAAAGACTTACATTCTCACCTCAGAAATTCAAAGCGTAATTGGAGACAATTATGAGTATTCCACTAAAATACTGAATCCCTAACAAAGAATTCCGTGAAGGCGTAAACTTTCCAAACTCTCGTGCATTTGCGCGTTTCAGACATTGCTACTCCAAAGGGAAAATTAATTTATCAATCTCTTGTACCACTCATTTTCAAAATTAGGTATTTCCTGCCTTCCAGTGTATTTGTTGGATTAATTCAACCTGTCATTTTGATTCAAGAGTGTCCGCTGTCGCCATTAACGAATGAAATCCATTAGAATTATTCGTTTCTTAAATAATATTGTCGCAAACAGTAAACTCAGTCATGCTTTTTTGTTATGGTTAAAAAACCTACATTTGTATATAAATATACATAGTGGTACTTATATTTCGTATAATCACAAATATTCACATGTATATATGAAACTCTGGATCTTTTAATAATAATAATAATGATAATAATAATAATAATAATAATAATGATAATAATAATAATAATAATAATAATAATAATAATAATAATAATAATAATAATAATAATAATAATAATAATAATAATAATGGGTACGGACAACAGAGCTCAGCTATTTTTAACCACATAAATAACCATAACCACAGAATAAACTGGAATATGTCTCGTATAATTTATAGCAGCAATTGTCGGTTCAAAAGCCAGAAGGTGGAATCAGCTTTGATTAAACAAAGAAGCACCATGAATCTTTCAAGAGCTGCGTGGGATTCAGATATTATAGATAAAATCGTCCTCCAACCAGCAATCAAGAAGATTAAAGAGAAATTGCCAACTGGAGTAACTTATCGGCAGACCTATGGATCTTCTGGTATAAATACCGCTTTTCTGTAAATTTTTCACACTCGTTATTTGCCTGAGGAGAGAGACAGTTCGGTCTCTGAAATATAGCTTTTATTTTCCGCATTTTGGCGTTTCTGTGGGCTCCCTTATATTTGATGGGATTCTGTTTTAACAGAAAATATTTCACGGTCATTTATATATGCTGTGTGTGTGTGTGTGTATATATATATATATATATATATATATATATATATATATATATATATATATATATATATATATATATATATATATATATATATATATATGTATATATATATATATGTGTGTGTGTGTGTGTGTGTGTGTGTGTGTGTGTGTGTACAGTATATATACTTAAACATCCACCCCACACAAGGAAATAAACGCACGCTCACGGACGATACGTGGCCTGCGAAAGCTCGGAGAAAAAAAACAAATGATGTGCTTGGGACAACTAATTACCGGCACAGGTGAATTAATGGGGATTAACGAGGCTGAATTAAAGAGGAGAGAGTAGATTCTCAATCAGAGCAGGTAGGAAAGTTTTAGAAAGTTGCTTTTATCAGAACAATGTGTACTTATGTAGAATGCAGACGGAATTTATAATACGACACCAAATTCGCTTGAAGAATTATTTGCAACGAAAATCCATTAAATGTAGGGAAATTCGTAAAAATTACTTATATTAAGAATCCATTAACTATAAGATAATTTGTATGAAAAATTATTTGTAATAAACCATTAAATGTAGGGCAATTCTTAAAAGTTACTTATATTAAAAACCCATTAACTATAGTGCAACTCTTATGAAAAATTGTTTGTAATAGTAATCCATTAAATGTAAGGGAGTTCACACGAGAAATAATTTTTTTTATAAAAATCCACTAAATGTAGGTCAGTTCGCATGAAAATGATTTATAAAAATCCATTACATGTAGGGCAATTCGTATGAAAAATTACTTATATAAAAAATCCATTAACTGTAAGGCAATTCGTATCAAAAATTCTTCTTAATAAAAATCCACTAAATATTGGGCAATTCGTAGGAAAAATTATTTATTTATAAAAATCCATTAAATGTAGGTATATTCGCCTAGCAAATTGTTTGTAATAAAAATCCTTTAAATGTAGGGCAATTCGTACGGAAAATTATTTGTAATAAAAATCCTTTAAACGTAGGGCAATCCGTATGAAAAATTATTTGTTTATAAAAATCCATTAACAGTGGGCCAATTCGTATGAACAATTACTTTTAATAAAAATCCATTAAATATTGGCAATTCGTAGGAAAAATCTATTATTTATAAAAATTCATTTAATGTAGGGAAATTCGTATGGAAAAATTATTCGTTATAAAAATCCATTAACAGTAGGGTAGTTCGTATGTAAAATTATTTGTAATAAAAATCCATTAACTGTAGGGCAATTCGTATGAAAAATTATTTGTAGTAGTAATCCATTAAATTTAGGGCAATTCGTATGAAAATTTATTTGTTTATAAAAATCCATAAAATTTATTTTTTATTAATAATCCATTAAATGTATGGTAATTCATATGAACAATTATTTATTAATAAAAATCCATTAAATATAGGTCAATTCGCACGAAAACTATTTGTTTATAAAAATCCATTAAATGTGGGGCAAGTCGTATGAAAAATTATCTTAAATTTAAAAAAAAAATCATAAAATGTCTCTCAGTTCAAAACAAGGTGGCTGGAGAACGTGAAAATTTCTGAATATCTATAAAAGGTTCCATAGATATTTTACGAAGACATTGGTAAGCAGCGTAATATGTTGCTTTCCATACATATTCCTCAATTATTAGCAGTCAGCACATTGGATAAAACCACCATGTCAAGAAAACGTGCAAAAATGAACAGCTCAGTGAAAAACTAAAATAATAAAGACTTTCCAAAGAAACAGTTAAAATCTTCGTTAGCCTTTCTCGTCATGGTAGTCTGGTCCTCCTCTTCTTTTTTTGGCAAGGGTCTAGAATCAAATTAAAGAGAAACTCGTTACAAGGAAATGCCAAGAGAGAAAAAAAAATATGAGCTGCCAAAAATGTCGTTTTTCTTTTTTTAAATTGAATCACAGAGTTTAACAAACTCCCAACATTTTGGACGCCCGGAATGAGAACGAGGTTAAAGAATAGCGTAATGGGAAGGAAGGTGGAATAAAAAACAAGAAATGTGGTTGAAAGAAAGTTTTGAAAGGACAACGGAATTGCAAAATTACTTGGCAGATTCGGGAGGGTAAAATTTACGGGAAGAAGGTTTAAAAAAAAACATGCAAGATAAAATTCAGAGAATATGGGTGATACAGAATTAGCTAGGTGTATGTATATATATATATATATATATATATATATATATATATATATATATATATATATATATATATATATATATAGAGAGAGAGAGAGAGAGAGAGAGAGAGAGAGAGAGAGAGAGAGAGAGAGAGAGAGAGAGAGAGAGAGAGAGAGAGAGAGAGAGAGAGAGAGCGAGTTACCTACGTATATATATATATATATATATATATATATATATATATATATATATATATATATATGTGTGTGTGTGTGTGTGTGTGTGTGTGTGTGTGTGTGTGTGTGTGTGTGTGCATATATAAATATGTGTGTGAGTGAGTGTGTGCGTGCGTGTCACATGACCGGTATGTACAAACAACGATAACTGTTATATTAATATAACAAGATAAAGGAAAGACCCGAAAAAAAATTAGGATAAATACAGCCGAAATATCTTTGCCCTCATTTTCCAAGTTTACAAAAATATATAAAGAATTTCATACGTATACGGAGACTGCTTGCAAAGACCAAGTATCAATAATATAACAAAATACATTTGAAAACATTCCCTGTTGATTTGTAATATTAATCCTCTTAGCAATACTTCCAAACAGTTCTTATTCATATTTAATGTTAATCCACAATAGCATTATTTTCTAACACCCCCTGTTCTTATGTAATATTAATCTCCTTAAATATGGAGAAAGCGGTGACCTCTTTTATAATAATATCACTATCCAACACTATGTTAACCAATTTGCTGAAGTTGGTTAATATATCCTTCAAAGACAATGAGTGAAATTCAATTTACTTTTATATCAGGAGAGCCTATCAAGCTCTAATAATAATAATAATAATAATAATAATAATAATAATAATAATAATAAGGGGGGAATTATTTAAATTAACAATAACAGTGGTAAGTAAAATCAAAGTGAAATGGGTATTGCATATGTGAGCTTGTTTTATGAACAAGGTTCATCTTCTGCATAATAATAATAATAATAATAATAATAATAATAATAATAATAATAATAATAATAATAATAATAATAATAATAATAATAATAATAATAAGTAAAAATCCACAATAATGTACATGAGGGATTGTGACTTTTTACTTATTATTTCCCGTCACATTATAGTGATGCACCATAGATTAATAATAATAATAATAATAATAATAATAATAATAATAATAATAATAATAATAATAATAATAATAATACCCATGGGTCCTCTTGACTGTATGCTTTTGGCTTCCTCTCGTCGAAAACTTATCGCATATTTATCAGAAAGAGGTTTAAAAACAAATCAACGACCGCTAGTGGAGAACGAGCCTTTAGCAAATGCTGGCTAAACTTAGGATGCATTGGTAGGTCTATCAATAAGCCGTATACAGCCTGGTCGCGTTCTGCGTATGACGTGTTTCACTGTCATGTGGACTCAACCTTATAACGGCATTTATTCATGACCTCAGGTATCTTTCTCTCGGCATTTATTCATGACCTCAGGTATCTTTCTCTCGGCATTTATTCATGACCTCAGGTATCTTTCTCTCGGCATTTATTCATGACCTCAGGTATCTTTCTCTCGGCGTTTATTCATGACCTCAGGTATCTTTCTCTCGGCATTTATTCATGACCTCAGGCATCTTTCTCTCGGCATTTATTCATGACCTCAGGCATCTTTCTCTCGGCATTTATTCATGACCTCAGGTATCTTTCTCTCGGCATTTATTCATGACCTCAGGTATCTTTCTCTCGGCATTTATTCATGACCTCAGGCATCTTTCTCTCGGCATTTATTCATGACCTCAGGCATCTTTCTCTCGGCATTTATTCATGACCTCAGGTATCTTTCTCTCTCGGCATTTATTCATGACCTCAGGTATCTTTCTCTCGGCATTTATTCATGACCTCAGGTATCTTTCTCTATGTTTTGTGTATACGTTTTTGCAGCGTCCCTTCGGCCCCTGGCTAAAACCCCTTTCCTTTCTTTTACTGTACCTCCTTTCATTTTCTCTTTCTTCCATCTTACTTTCCAGCCTCTCCTAACAATTGATTCGTAGTGCAACTGCGAAGTTTTCCTCCTGTTGCACCTTTCAAACCTTTTACTGTCAATTTCCGTTTCAGTGCTGAATGACCTCATAGGGCCCATTGCTTGGCCCTTGAACAAAATTCTATATTCAGTTCAATTGTATATATTGTTTTGTATTCTAATTAAGGCTTAAGTTTCCTTTCCATATTATACGTTACTCTAAGTATTGTTCGTCTGTCGAGTTATAGAAGACTCACAAAACCGTACAGAAAAAAAACATAGGAGAAATACTAGAAGTAACTAAAGACTTTATGATAAAAACCAGAAAAATACTATGTAAAAAAAAAAAAGCTAATTACAAACATAATTAAACCGAGCTCCCGAGATCGTGAGGGCGAAACTAAGTAATGCATGAAATCAGGGGCAGAAAACGTTTTACAACGTATTTACTCTGAGTTCCCGAGTTCCCTGTAATACAGACTACGAGGCATAAAAGGTAAACGAATGGAGGTGAGTAAAAGGCGGAATTTTTGGGGAACAGGAGCAGTACTCGAAAGATTTATACAAATAAAGTCTCACTGGATGTTAAACAGTCCAGTGGCACTTGTGTGAGTTTACGCGCACACACACACACACACACATATATATATTATATATAAATTATATATTATTATATATATACACAGTATATATACTATAATATTTATATATATATATATATATATATATATATATATATATATATATATATATATATACTCGTATATATATATATATATATATATATATATATATATATATATATATATACATATATATATACACACACACACACACAAAGCACTTGATTACTTCGTGCCCTTCACTACATCAAGCCACAGCCACAGACTTTGAGTAAGTCGTCCCAGTACTACTTTCCATGCATAGAAAGTTCGGCAGAAATGGACTGGTTAACAATCTGTGAGAGTTACAATTCCGGAGTCAATTATTTGGTACTTTTTTTTTCAGCTCGGAATTTGCAACTTTAAAAGCTTCCCGGCAAATGCCGAACCATTAATGCAAATTAGTTGAAGTTTATCCTGTGCCCTAATGCAAGATTAAAGATTAAATGGCTTTGAGCTCGAACCATTAAAAAACGGAAGAAATAGTTTTAACAGTATTCAGTTTTGTTATACACACATTGATAGACACACCTAACTGCGGGTGGCTCCATAGGAAAACATCGCGACTGTTACTACCACACTCAGACTTTATTTGCTGGATTTTCAGTAAACCACAAAATTATCCCCTTTATACCACTACACTGCAGGATCATCAGCAGTGTGCAGAATACCACTTAAACCACTGCGACAAGTAGAAAAAGAAGTGCTTCCGTTGATATCATGTCTTTAATTGAAAAGAAAATATGTTGATGCTATGCTTGAATGTAAGAAAAATATATCAGAAATATGTGAGACATGCAGAAAGGTAGGCATGGTTGTAAGAAGAATGGATGAGAACATTCTGAGGAAGTTTGGTCACATTCCGAGAATAGTTAAAGACAAGATGGTGAAAATGGGATATTTTAGCAGGAAGGAGATGAAGATCAAATGAGGTTTGGCTATATGGAATAGTAGAGGTGCTGGTACTGATTAGAACTGATATCCAAGACTTAGTGGCTGACTTGTCTGTCAGGACGAACGCCGTATTTTGGTAGTGCTGATAGTGCACCTCACGTGGTACACTGCAAGCATTTCCAGATTCCTTCGACCCCTAGATGCACCAACTTTATAGCCTTTCAATTTAACTCCACTCCCACTCCTCTCTCCCATCTTGCTGCCCAACCTGACTATTACAGTTACTTCCTAGTGCTGTCCAACCACTCCAACTCCCTATTTTCACTGTCTTGAGCTCTGAATGGCTGAAAGTTCCCCAGTGCTTGGTTTTAGGGCCTATATTTCATGACATTTTCATTCATTCAGTGTGTACATTCACATGGCCATTAAATACAGCTATGAGGCAAATTCGAAATGCAAATACAGGGTGAATTATCTTCCTTTCGCCTCTACTGTGTACGATATTAATCTATTAGTCACCGTAGGGCAGTAATGCCGTCAGTGCACCTCACAGGGTGCACTGTAGGCATTACTAAAGGTTCTTTGCAACATCCTAGCTGCAATCCCTTTCATTCCTTTTACTGTACCTCCATTCATATTATCTTTCTTAAATCTTGCTATCCACCCTCTCCTTACACTTGTTTCTTAGTGCATCTGCGAGGCTTTCCTCCTGTTACACCTCTCAAACCTACCTGTTCTCAATTTCCCTTTCAGCGCTGAATGACCTCATAGATCCCAGTGCTTGGCCATCGGCCAAAACTCTATATTCCATTCCATTTCACTAATCCATTGGCAATGCTCATTGCGCAGGACATACAAACAACAGAGCTTTCTTTAGACAATCCTATAACGCAATGGTAGGGAAAATTTTTTCATGAAATAGAAAAACCATGAATAATACCTTGGAAAGTTTTTTAACGCAGTGACAATAGGTGGATAGCTTGTACCTTAACAAGCCCAGTTTAAAAGGCATCAACGAGGGAAGGGGGTTATTCTAAAAGGAAATTATAATTATTATATCGCGCACTCTCCTAAAACTTGGTTGTTCATATTTCCCGTGTTAATAGTGTTGTTGGTAGCCGCATGAATTAATAACAAATCATTTATGCAATGATAATGGTACATAACTGATGACAGTATATGCTGTTTTCACCAGCAAAAAAGGCGAACTGAGTAAATAGCTTATGACTACATGCAATTTTAAACAGAAAAAAACAGAACTGAATAAGTTTTCTATCCAGATGGAATCATTATTGCTGCTCTCATATGATTTTACTTAATGCCCAAAGGTCCTCATTGGACTCGATAATTTTCTGACTCTATAAGAACATTTCTCCAAGAAAAACATCAGGCACTGAGGCACTTTCAGCCATTCAGGGATTAAGACAGGGAAAGTAGGGAGTTGGAGAATAGTTGGAGAGGTTGGACAGCTCGGTGGGAGAAAGGAGTGGGAATGGAGGTAAGGTAAAAGGATATAAAGTTGGTGTAGCTAGGGGCCGCAGGGACTATGCAATTAGCCTTTAGTAATGCCTTCAGTAACCAAATAAGGTACCCTGACGGTACTAACCCGCATTGGCGGTCTCATAAGACTTGTCTTCACATCTAAAAGTTCTATTTGAACTTGATCATTTCTGACTGAATAAGAACATTTGTCTGCGAAAGCATCAAACGTACGTATTTACTTCATATGCACAAAAACTCTAATAGAAAGGTTTATAGTGAAGTGGAAATTAAAAAAAAAAAAAACTACAAACATTATAAAATTGCCTCATTACCCTCACGTGTGATTTGTTGTAAAAAAAAAAAAAAGTACATTTTATGACCAAAGTTCGGTGTGATTTGGATGCAAATCATTGCCAACAGGTTAATCAGGATAACAATCACGTCTCTTCTATCGGAAAATGCGTACTCAAATTTTTACGGTTAAGTGAACAAGAATGTTTACAAACTTATATATATATATATATATATATATATATATATATATATATATATATATATATATATATATATGTATGTTGTAATTTTAAAGAATTTAACTGCCGTTTTTTAATTTAGCTTTTATTTTAAATTAGAGAATTAATGTGTATTTTTCAATTTTACAGACTGATGATGTGTTTAAGTAACACGAAACGTTTCTTAATAAATATGCAACTGTTTTGTTGACTGTCGTCTTCTTTGGACTCCTGCTTGTTTATATATATATATATATATATATATATATATATATATATATATATATATATATATATATATATATATATATATATATATATATATATAATATATATATAATATATATATATAAATGTGTGTGTGCGTGTGTTCAATGAGACGGGATTCTTTAGATTCCATGTTCTTTAATTTAAGCTTGTAGTACTCCGGAAATTAATGAATCTGAAACCTAAACAAACACGTCTTATGACGCCTATACACAGATGATTATCTATACACAGTGTATTTATTTGGATATATATATATATATATATATATATATATATATATATATATATATATATCCAAATATATCCAAATAAATACAGAGGTTAATTGTGTATAGATAGTCAACTGTGCATAGGCGTCATAAGACGGGTTTCAGATTCATTAATTTCCGGAGTACTACAAGCTTAAATTAAAGAGCATGGAATCTAAAGAATCCCGTCTTATTGAACACACACATTTATATATATATATATATATATATATATATATATATATATATATATATATATATATATATATATATATATAAATGAACATATATACCTTATGCATATATATATATATATATATATATATATATATATATATATATATATATATATACATATATACTACATACATATATATACAGCTGGTTCATGTTCTACTGTATAACACGTGCTATTTAAATATAGACAAAGGGAGTTTACTTGCTGCATCAAGAAAGGAAGTACAGAAAAATCGAAAATCTTTCAAGGGACAAGTTCTGAGCCTGCAGTTGAAAGGTGACTTGAATCTGGAGACTTGAGCAGCAGAGAATTCCCTTTACCGGGAGAGTAAGAGGATTTTTTTTTTCTCAGGTAAAAATTCCCTTTGCCAACAAATTCTAATTTTTTTTTTTTGTATCCCCACAGAGTCAAAAGACGAAGTGGACGGCCTAAGATACCATCTGAGAGGAGGATTATTTTTTCGGCTAATTTAAGAGGCTTATGGGCTCAGAGGGACCCGACAGAGAAGGTAGCATGGTTGCAGTACCTGGGATGATGATTCCTATGACTATTATTATTATCATTATTATTAATAATATATTTTAGTACATTAAATATATAAGCAGTTTGAGCGATGCACCCTTCCTTGTTAACAGGAAACATTATTTTAATATTTTAGTAGATTAAATATATAAGCAGTTTGAGCGATGCACCCTTCCTTGTTAACAGGAAACATTATTATTATTATTATTATTATTATTATTATTATTATTATTATTATTATTATTATTATTATTATTATTATTATTATTATTATTATTCAGCAGACGAAACCTATTCGTATGGAACAAGCCCACAGGGGCCACTGACTTGAAATTCAAGCTTCGAAAGAATATGGTATTCATTAGGAAGAAGTAAGAGGAAGTAAAGGAAATTCTGTGCACAAATAACAAATATGTTTTTTATGCCCACTCTAACTTGGAACAACAGTGCCAATAAAGAAAGCGCGTTAGTCAGAGACCCATTTACACCGTTGCAAGAAGCTGAACGGTGCACACAACAAAAATGTTTCCTGTGTCCATTTTAACTTGGCAAAAACGGAAATTCATATCGCTTCAAGAAGCTGGATGAAGCCTACCTATCAGATTTTCGTTAAGCCTTAAATTCGCCATACCATCATTACAATAACCCTTCTCGCGAGTTTCCCGACCAAATATGTGTCAGAACGGCGCTTGGAATCGACAGATAAAAGCGGAACTAGGGCACGGGACCACATGCTGCTGAAGCATTGCAATATTTGCGAAGAGAATTATTCTCCCAGTGTTTCATGGAAATATTTCTCCCCTCCCGCACTGGTTACGAATTATTGCGGGGGAATTCTTTCGCATTCAAGGGGAACCAGTATCATGAAGTTATTCATTACGGACACGATATACTGATTGTTTATTCTAATGCAACTATACTTTTGGTCTGAGCAAAGGTAATATAAGGGAAATACGAAAGAACACGGTGTGATTTTATTTCGTGTAAATTATCCAACACAAATATTGCTGCCTATAAAACTACTCTACTACTGCCACCATTGTTGTTAAAATAATAATAATAATAATAATAATAATAATAATAATAATAATAATAATAATAATGTGAGTAATAAAAATAATAAAAAACCACAATTACATAGTGAACTATATTACTATGTAAAATTATATAGTTTACAATATAATTGTCGATTTTTATTACACAGATTGTTTTTCAAGAGATTAACAATAATAATAATAATAATAATAATAATAATAATAATAATAATAATAATAATAATAATAATAATACAGAATAAAAAAACTCGGGCAAAAATCGCACACAGCGTCAAATTTTCTTAAACTTTTTACATGAAGTTAAAAGCGCAATAAAGTTCAAATTGATACGATATCCATATGAAGTCACGAACAAATCATCTGGTATTAACTAGCAAGAAATTCTTACAAAGATTCAGGCTTACAAAACGTATGGTCACGACGCTTACTTTTCATTTCGGCAAAATCACAATCGGAACAAGTTACGTCGCAAATCATTTCCCTGACAAGTTCACAGCCAAGATAGAAGAAGTAAAAAATGCGCCGAAGTTTCCTCTGCGCAATCGAGTTTTCTGTACAGCGTATAATCAAGGTCACCGAAAATAGACCTATCTTTCGGTGGTCTCGGTATAATGCTGTATGAGCCCGCGGCCCATGAATCTTTAACCACGGCCCGGTGGTAGCATGTCCTATAACGTTGCCAGCCGCACGATCATGGCTAAATTCAACCTTAAATAAAATAAAAACTACTGAGGCTCGAGGGCTGCAGTTAGGTATGCTTGATGATTGGAGGGTGGATGATCAACATATCAATTTGCAACCCTCTAGCCTCAGTAGTTTTCAAGACCTGAGGGCGGACAGAAAAAGTGCGGACGGACTGAAAACTAAAAGCATGAAATTAATGCATTTTGGAATTACCAAATTTGAAATACAAGTTTAATAATAGGTTAGCCCGTGAACAAACCAACATTAGTAGGCAATGAGCTTTCACCACTTAAAGTACCACAGACATTATTAAAAATGCAATTGAAAACACTGCAGTGCTTCGCAAATTTCACATGACATTTTTATTTATGTTCATAATTGCAGAGCACATTAATATCTGAAAACACAAAAGGCAAAGTCTGCCGGGGAATGAACATATTCTGTTTATGAGAAAACATAACAACAAAAAGGAAATAAAAATAAGTCGGTACAAAATGACTTTTCATTGTTATATTAACTAATGGCACTAAAATTAGGACGTTTGTCTAAGTGAATAATAAACACGACTACAATATGTCAAATGCTATGGTCCTGATATACTAACCAACTCCACTGAGAGTCAAGATAAGCACGATTCGTATTTCCAGAAATTTGTACAAGTCTTTCAGCTAGGAATACTCAGCTTCACGCATGCAAATCTAGCAAGAGAATAAAGCAATAAATATATATATATAATTATATATATATATATATATATATATATATATATATATATATATATACATACATATATTTATATATATATATATATATATATATATATATATATATATATATATATATTATATATATATATATATATATATACATACATATATTTATATATAATATATATATATATATATATATATATATATATATATATATATATTATATATATATATATATGTATATATATATATATATATATATATATATATATATATATATATATATATATATATATATATATTATATATATATGTATATCTACATATATCTACATATATCTATATATATATATATAATATATATATATATATATATATATATATATATATATATATATATATATATATATATATGTAGAATCTACTGGTCACTTTACCAGACACATATGTAATTCTAATAGCCACAATGCCCTCTTAACTTCTCGAATTCTTCGCGCTTTTTTTTGGATATGCTTGTAACTACGAAGCCGCGACATCCAAACACAAGGAGGTCACGTTGCCGACCTGGCTACGAGAAGCCAGGTCGGCAACGTGACCTCCTTGTGGTTAAGGTGACCCGGGTTCGTCTCCCGCGACCGGCAAATCACAAGTCTCTTCAATTTCTTGTGTTTGGATGT
This sequence comes from Macrobrachium rosenbergii, assembly GCA_039081455.1. Taxonomy (NCBI): domain Eukaryota; kingdom Metazoa; phylum Arthropoda; class Malacostraca; order Decapoda; family Palaemonidae; genus Macrobrachium; species Macrobrachium rosenbergii. The sequence continues at coordinate 22,674,428 of JANJGK010000045.1, read as the reverse complement.
CACGGCTTCGTAGTTACAAGCATATCCAAAAAAGCGCGAAGAAGTCGAGAAGTTAAGAGGGCATTGTGGCTATTAAAATTACAAATATATATATATATATATATATATATATATATATATATATATATATATATATATATATATATATATATATATATATTATATATATATATATATTAGATATATATAATATGAGAGAGAGAGAGAGAGAGAGAGAGAGAGAGAGAGAGAGAGAGAGAGAGAGAGAGAGAGAGAGAGAGAGAGAGAGAGAGAGAGAGAGAGAGCAACCTTTCCCTGAGGAGAGTGACAATAAATGTACGAAAATTAAAAGCGTGTCAAGAAAAAATTGAAAAATGCAGAACTGGAATTTACAGAAGGTAACTTACAATAAAAGAAAATTAATAAATCTATAAGCCACTTGTCAAATAAAATACAAACCCACTTATTACTTAAAGACAATCCACGGGAGAATCACTCCAGGTTTCTATAAAATAAAATAAAAATATTATGATTTATTATCATACGAAGAGTACTGTCTCTCATAAATACTATCATATACTTCTTTATACCAAAATATTGCTTTTCATAATAAATCAGATGTAAGAAAATGGTGGAAAAATATTACAGCATTTCATGACGAGGAGCGAGAGTCTATTTTTCCTTGAATTCTATTTCAATGTTTTCAATGCATAAAGATGTAAAATTATTAATACAAAGAAATCTTTGTAGTTTTCGATACTAGGGAAAATTATGAATTCATTTTTCTTTTTTGCATTTTTAGTTACAGAACCTGAAAACAATTAAAAAATATATATTTGTTCGTCCCTTTCATATCTGTATGAAGACCAATGCTCACTTTTTCGTAACCTTTTAGAGTAGAGAACTTTCATTCCACTCGATAAAAGCGTTGATAAAAAACCTCAGCATTTGAAAAAAACAATATTCATCTGACATGAGGAGGTAGAGGAAAATATGATTTAAAAGATATATGCTTAGAAGTAAATTTATGATGTTCACTAGCATCGTCCGTCTGTTTCTTTCAACATAGATTTACTTGACAAAATAGAGCACCCTCTGGTGAGACACACGTGAACCCTTTTTTTTTTTGTGAGAGCTGCTCATTCTTTAAAAGAAAGTTCTACAATGAATAACTTCGTTGTTCTTTAGGCCTGCAAGAGACGTGAACACATGTAAAATTCACATATGTATAATTCACATACATATAATTCATATAATTCACATACGTACAATTCACATACAGTGGTTGTGGTAATTTGCAGTGGCCTTAATTTCAAGCACAGAAGAATCAACCAATCCCCTGCTGACCATTATGACAAATGGGATTACTATATCTCAAATCAAAAGGTCAATATTGAATAACAGATCAATGATAATTCTACCTGCGCTCCTTAATACCGTGTTGTCTCCTCATTATCTACTTTTGTCAGATATTTTGTTATTCAACTAGTCTTCGCTTTTTAGGCCGAGGAAATATAGTTCATTTGATATTTTATATAACTAACTTACCCATGAACTTTACCATAATCTATACAACACGAGCCACACGAGAACTAAGATTTTCAGATACTTATTAGTTATTCTCCTTTATTGTCTGCATTGTCGTCGTATCTTAAACAACGTTGTTCGTTTCATACTATATTCTCATAAATCTAATTTGAGTCTAGTTCTCAAATAACTCGAACCATTGCATTCAAAGTGAAACCGTTGCCATACGATTCAGTCTAATCTATCATATGCTAAGATTCCTTGACGAGCAATACATATCCCAACGTATTTTCCTTTATATCTCCTCTTCCAAAAACAATCTCTCAAGTACTGAAATTTTAATTTGTGCCCATGACTCAAGTACATTATCGCCAAACTAATTCCATTTTAACTTGTATCAATAATGAATTAAATGCATTTTTTTGTTTGGTTAATTTTACTTTAAGTTTTAGAATGGTTGCAGTACTCAGCTGTAATGAAGAATCCGTTTTCCTTTAATTATACTTCCCAGTAGAGCTCTTAATTTATATCTCAAGAAGAAACTTTGTTCAGTTTTTCTTCATGTTGAAAAAAAAAACTTTCGAGTTGCCAGTACTCTTTGTACAAAGTTTTTTCTCCCTTAGGAAAACTGCGGTCTTTTTCATCCTCATCCGTTTGAGAGGATGCTGAGCTTCTACTCTGAAGCTATATATAATTTATCAGTCCTCTCTCCTAATGACATGGTAAATATTTCAATACCTGAGCTCTTCTTGGCCTTTTATATATTTAGTGAAGTTAGCTCTCCTATGCATATAATATGTATTAAAATGAAGTGCTCTTTTCTTAATGAACTCTATCATTTTGATTGGGAAATCTTAGAAATATTTC
>JANJGK010000045.1:22642055-22667055 GCA_039081455.1 Macrobrachium rosenbergii | reverse complement strand
CCTTCCCTACCAAAGCCGTAAGGGCTCTATATTCCTTGACTATTTCTCTCTCACACAACAAAACCCTGAGAGAAACAAATCGCCCCAAGGCTCGCAGCTTAAGAGGTTTCTAAACCAGTTTCTCTCTAGCGGGCAGTCCACCCGTCTGAGTTTGTACAAAGGGCTCGCGTCTTCTGGTGGCCAGTGCTTCAAGGTGTCCACGTTCTTTATTGCGCTTGGTTTTCCCCCCGAGTTCTATTGCGACCGATGCTCAGCTTCGTTCATCTAATCTGCGCCGCCACAATTTCGTTAATCTAATTTGAACCGCCACAATTCACCACCACAGCTTTATTCGTCTAGTTTGCACCATCACATTTTCATTCATCTGATGTGCACCGCCACAGTTTCGTTCACCTAATTTGCACCACCACAATTTCATTCGTCCAATTTGAACCACTACAGTTTTATTAATCTAATTTGCATCGCTACAGTTTCAATCACGTAATTTGCACCACCACAACGTATTCTTTCGTCTGATTTGAACCATCACAATTTCATTCATCTAATTTGCACCACCACAACATATTACATGTACTGTGCTCCAACAGGAATTGAATATTTTCTGTCCCATACTATACATATACAGGTGTAACTTGATGATGAATAATATTGACATGGCTAGATAGAAAATTACATCACGCAAGCTTCGGTGATGGATAACATCATCATCAGTCTGCAAGAAACGACAGAAACATTGAAACCTTTTAAAATAAAATTAAATATAGTGCCTTATCAAAAATTAATAAAGTGGGGAAAGAGTTCAAGATACGTTAGAAATGAAAGTTAAAAGTAGAATGTAGGAGTGAAAATATTAATAAGAGATGAAAGATCACAGATTACAAGCGAAAATGAAATTCAGCGCTGAGGCGAGCAAATGCAAAGAAAATTACTGTTAGCCTAGGTATACCTCTGGAGAAACAAATCATACAATTGTTAATTTTGTGTACCGAACAAACTGCGCGTTATTTTCATCACCAAACCACTGCAGCAGCATCTTAAAGTATCTGAAATTTGAAACATAATTTCTTATGTGGTTTGAAATGATAACCATATTCGAGATTCTAACTATTTCGTCTTTTGTTAATTTATATATCAATTTTCATTGACAGAGCATGGGCATACAGGTTCACGTAAGCGTATGTCAATCTACATTCAGGCGTTTGCATAAACAAACTCGACGAGCAAGCACTTAAAGCATTAACAATGGAAAGTTCGTGCATGTGTATTTATTCACACGTGTGCTTGCCTTACGCCAGGCGTCAGAGATAAATCCTGCTTTCGATGTCAAAATTTTTTCGATACAGATGTAACCTACTGTACTCCCGGTTTGCTGTAATAATTCTAAGCTTTGTTTTTTATTTCGTTTTTCCATTAAAAAGTTTATGATTCTTCTACTTCACACACACACACACATATAAATATGTATATGTATATGTATATGTATATATACACACACACACACACACACATATATATATATATATATATATATATATATATAAGTATGAATTTTTATCATATCATTGTGACATTTTATATACACACATTAAGCTACAATTGTCGTTTAATGTCCAATTCGCACCACTTAGGGAATATCACCGAAGGAGAATTATAAGTGACAAGTGGTTTGGTATCTAAGTGACTCGAACACCCGACAGTACCCTCCAACGACTTGGTGGTATTCCCGAAGTAGCGTGAATTGGATATTAAAAGACACTTGTAGCTTAATCTCTGTATAAAAAAAATATATATATATATATACATATATATATATATATGTATATATATACATATATATATATATATATATATATATATATATATATATATATATATATATATATATATATATATATATATATATATAATGTATGTATGTATATAATCAATATGACGTCTCTCTAACAAGGATCACGCCAGACAATAACGAAAAAACAGTAGCATCCAGGGTCATACTTTACCTGGTGAAGTACTGATCACTTCGTACATCTGTACACAAAGACTCCCCTTTTTCTTTCATCCTAGCAACATCTATTATATTTACCCACAAAATAAAATAAAAACACAAAGTTCCCATTCTTCCACCATTCTTGTTGGAATTTATGTCCAACTTCATGATTCCTACATATCATCCTAACAATCTAACTCGTGCTCACATTTATTGGTCAACTTTCACCTGCAGTCACATTCAAATTCTTCCATTAGTTTCTGCAGCTTCTCTGCACACATCAAAACTACATTCGCCACTGCAGTCATGACCCATTTTCTCATCCAGCACCTTTCTACCTACGTCTAATTTCTTTCCGTAGCGTCTTTCACTATTCCATACATAAACTTACAAAAACATCCATGAGACATAACATACCTTTATCTCAGACCCACATGTACAGTAAACCAGTCACTCTCCCCCGTCTTTGCATCCATTAAACAGTCTTATAATCACTCTCAGTAAATTACTTTCTTGCACCTGCATTCGCACACCCTCCACATCGGCGCTCTCTAAAGGTACTGTTCTTGGTCTATGTGTGCTATATGCAGCTTTTTTCCATCTGTTGTTAAACCTCTCCCATAAATGCCACATACCAAGCACTGGATCCTAGCAATCTTTTTTTAAACCTATACTGCTCTCTCCCAATCAATCATACGTTCTCTGTCTAACCTTCCTTATCAAAATCCTACAACCCTCTTGTCCACATAAAATGCTTGATTTTACGTCTCTCTATAGTCATTCCCATTATACAAACCAATCATCATTCTTTTCCTCCACATCTTCTGAGCTCTTATACAGACAACACTAGGGAAACCAAGTCAGCCACTCAATCAAACTTTCACTGCTATACCACAGAATCTCCATTTACTATCATGGCTACCTATTGCCGCTTAAAACAAACTCCTGATAGTAACGAGTTAATTGATTTGAAGATGGGGATGCAGTGAGCCCTGTCCCAACGTTTCCAGGGTTGGTCACTGAAGTTTTGGTGCGAACAGCGTCTAACCCTTTTTACACATAGCGTTCCTAAAGTTGCCTAACTAAACTCATCAGGAGGAATGAGTATAACCAAAATGCATCACGACCACGAGCAATACAACTTTGCTCTATTCAAAAGTAACAACCTCCAAAGCAATCTCTTTCCAGAAGGAAAAGCCCAGTTCCAGCACCGCCCTCTTCCAGGTTGAAAGACAAACGACCCTACTCTTTCAGTCACTACTCTAAAACGCCTTTAATATTCTCCACTGCAATCCTACCTTAACGAGGCCTGCAGTTCTGTACTTTCCTCTCTTCCCTCTTCCAGCACAATAGCAGGGAACAGCCATATCGTCCAACGGCTTTTCCATTAAAGGGCTCCAAAACCCTTTTTATTAAGCGTTGTGTCGGGTTCTGAATTTGTACCAAGGATTCGCGTTTAGAAGTACATGGCGTTTCGAGGTAGTCGTGATTTTTATTGCGGTTCAATTCTCAGGAAGTCTTAAAGTGCGTGTTGTTGAAATCATTGGCTAATCTCTCTATATGAAGTTTATAATATATATATATATATATATATATATATATATATATATATATATATATATATATATATATATATATATATATATACAGTATATACTGTATATATAAGCATGTATGCAAATGTATATCTATATATATGTGTATGTAAGTAGGTATGTATATATATATATATGTACATATGTATGTACACACACACACACACACACACACACACACACACACACACATATATATATATATATATATATATATATATATATATATATATATATATATATATATATATATACATATACATATACAGCATACGTGTACTTTAAATTTTCATTTAATTTTCCAAACGTAATGATCGTTCTACTTACACGCTACACGCAAAGGTACCGATAAATTTATAAAGGCCTTTGAATAATGGAAAAGTCTTCGAAATGTTTCAGCAGATTAGATTCTCCAACTTTTTTTCATGTTTAATGCATATCTCTTTTATCATTACTATTTTTTTTACATTTAATGCATATCTCTTTTATCATGACTAGGATGTCTTGGGTATTCGTAATATTCAACTGGATTATATTTAGACTGAAAACCTTCTTATTGCAGTTTTTCCCCAATCAACAAAATTATAGGTTAGTGCAAAAAGTCTAAATAAAATCATTAGGTGACAAATCACCCCTTCCTGTGACTGAAAAAAAAATTTTTCACCAGAAAATTGTAGATGTTACAGGAGCAAATGAAAGCTTGAAAGTAAGAAACTTGATGCGGCCTCACTGCAAAAGCGGAAGCTTTGACACTTGAGCACGTAACGATAACCAAAAATACAAAAATGTAGAAAATACACATGGAAAATGAGGGATAAATGAGTACTTAGTATTTTTCATTTATACAGCATATCCTTTATAAATACTTGAAAAATTGTTTACCATAGATCAGCTTATTAATTTTGGATGAACATGGTATTTAATTAGAAGACTTAAGATGAGTTTTTTTTTATTGAGAAAAACTTATGCTATTTTCATTTTCATTTTTAACCGATATCATTTTTCATTATGTCACTGAAGGACTAAGAATTATTTTCCCCTGTCGTTTCAACCCAAATATATTCACAATTAGATTAAGTGATTCCTTTTAGTCCTATATGTTACCACTATAGAAAGCACTATAAGAAGAGCCATTTTCCCAATTAAAAGCTAAAGTTAACTCTATTTTCTATCTATGAATTATTAGTCAGTTTTCATGTATGCCGAGTCACACAGTGTAAGTTTCGTGTTAATCTGAAATCATTTCAGAAACAGTGGCCTCAACCACACATAACTAGATCAAGGTACGTTTAATTTTCAGAAAATTTTACAAGGACTAAAATTATAAAGGGGCTTCGCTGAAAATAATATGATTTCAATTACAGCTTCTCTGACCTTTTCCAGGTTTGAATTCTGTGACCATTAAATTACCCTAATTATATTAAACCTGCGCAGAACTAGAGACTTTACCTTTCCGTATCGCCTCTTGCAAATCCCCGCCTCGCTCATCACCTACGCGCTGGCAGAGGGAATATCATATGAGAGATATTATTTTTACATCCTAAGTTCCATGTTTCATGTAATTATAAACTACAGTGTAACAATAAACTGCAATGCTTACTGCTCTTGATAATTCTGTTGCAAGAAATCCTGATATATGTGTCTGGAGACACCAAACACGTTCATGGAACGGAGGTATTCATGTATATAGTATATATTTTGGGTACGCAATAGATATATCCTCATCAGTATCGCAGGAAATTTACTTCCTTCCATCCAAATCAAGTTACCTTATGAAACGTTTTGACTACAAACGCATCGTGAGTTGACCTGTGATCTCTCTACCGGGGTCGATCAATTTGAGGCATATTTTTTTTCATATACGTTGCCACGCCATTTGCGCCCGACAGTAATGAAAATAGTTATTACACCCAACTGCCATATTTTAGCGAATATTCCTTCATGTGAATAATTCATCAGCATTTCCATTTTCATGCATCAAATGAAAGGTCTTTGCACTGCAATTGAATTTCATCGTTCATATCAAAAACCGAAATTACTTTTCGATCGTTTATGTGTACTGTGCAAAATGCAGCACTGGGTGAATTTTATATTATAATAAATTTCTCTGAAACATTTAAGGAAAATCTATTTATACTCGTTTTGATTTTGTGTTATAAATTTCCCTCGGAGATTTAAGGAAAACTATGTATTCTTGTCTTTTAAGATGAGAGATGTTACGAGAGTCACACAACCTGAAGAGAATTCTCACCAGATTCAAGTGTCGCCAGAAGACAGAAAGATAATGAGGACCGGATGTCGTCAGACAGTGGAAAATCCCCTTTACGGTACATAAAGATGTGAAAACGTTCTTCTGAAAAATATTTGAAAAGTTTTTGGTAAGTTTCCAAAAATCTTCCTTTTAAATGGAGGGAAAACTATGATTTGACCAGTTTAATGCAATGCGTAAAGCACACGTAGAGGGAAGGGAAGTGAATGCATTAACTTGCGAACACATCTGTTCGTTTAATGAAGAATGGTTCATATCAGTCAATTTTCTAACGCGTGAAGTCCAACCAGAATGAAAGAAAAATAGACTTTAAAAAATATAGATTTAAAATTATCGCCTCCCTTCTTCTTACTCAAAATGTATAGATATCCATACGCTGCAGATATGGCAAGTTACTGTACAGCTTGCGTCGGGTGAAAACCAACCTACCTCTCATGTTGGTCAAAAATAAACATACGCAAAAATGGTTTTGACAGTGAAATGCTCTCACTATAAGTAGTTATTCACAGAAGTCATCCTCACATACATAAATTACACCAATTATTTCCTTACCTATCCCAAACCTGAATCCCTAATACAGTAATATATATAGCACGGGTTCCGCTAACTGTTAATTCCTGTTCTTGATTCCCTTCATCACAAAGTGAGCAAGGCTTCTCTGTTCTGGGCGGCTGACTGACTGCATTGTCAGTAGCACTGGGAATACTGACCCGGTTGCAAATTCCTGAGATGTATGCTGGTAATGCACCAGATCCGCTTTTTTTTTTTTTGTGCCATGCCTCCTACGTTAGGTTAGGTTGGATTATGTTAGGTTAAATTAGGGCTTGCGAGATCATTTGGGTGTGGAAAATATAATGAGATTATTTTCAAGAAAATTCCACGGTCAGTTTTTGAGATCTGGCGTTCCGCTTTTGTCAGGGAAAGGTTCCGGTACTCGGTTACATCTCGGGGAAAATGCTACTGAGTGACTGCATCATCAGTAGCACTGGGAATACTGACCCGGTTCACGATAACCCTTACTTAGTTATATGACGGAATATTTATTTGTGTACAACAAAAAGTACAAAACTCATCGTGAAATTTAAATAAGGGCAGATTGTTGAAAACCTAAATAACTTATTTTTCATAATAAGATTTGTGTTAATATTTCAGTTTGTTAAAATAGAATACTTTGGCTAGTTCATTATTCACCTATGCAAATATAATTTCCTGACTGTGATTGTCTCCTAAAATGGACAAATTACTATCGGACATCAATTATTATATATGATTATACTCACGACATTATGAAGATAGGGAAACCACTGTTATCATGCCGTAGACCGGATAATCGGTAACTAGTCATTATTATTAAGATATGTCTTCATATATACCTCCTTTTACTTGATCACTTTGAATTAATAGTTTTAAAAGACAAATCTGCGCAGGAAAAAGCAGGCATCATACATTGGTGATATGATTTGTTCAAGAAGATTTGTCAGTGTTCTTTTTCTGGTAGAAATATAAAGTCCTAATGGGGTTATTTCCTAGTTTGTTTAAGAAATAGCATTAGAATATACAATGATATTTCTGGCATGATTCAGATTATCGTTAAAAAGCATCTATTATTCAAGGTATTCAATTACGATTATTTTCATGGAGGGCTGTGGCAAGAGCAATATAACTACAGTAATCTAAAAAAAAAAGACCAATGCAAATGAGGTCAGTCACAGACGATACAGTGCAATAGTTTTCATTTACTGACTTCCTGATCTTATCAGATACTTATATCGGTTTGGCAATTTTTGGTCTTGCTGCATATAATCGGAGAAAAGTTAGGATATATTCTTGATCCTATTATTGTCTTTTATTACCATAATGAAGATAGTAGCTATTTGTATTGATCCTCTAACAACAACAACAACAATAATAATAATAATAATAATAATAATAATAATAATAATAATAATAATAATAATAATAATATTTTGTTGAATATGATGGCAGCCTTGATTGCATTAATCTTGTAGATTATCCGTTCATCTCTTCTGATTAGCTTTTTTTCTTCTTCAGTAACAGAATTATATACTTAATTCTGTTACTGGAGAAAGATTAATGCAACCAAGGCTGCCATCATATTCAACAAGACATGTTTGAAAGAGGGCCTATACCCAAAGAATAATAATAATAATAATAATAATAATAATAATAATAATAATAATAATAATAATAATAATAATAATAATAATAATAATATCATGCTTTCTCTTCAATATCATACGTGTTAAAATCCCTGTTTCCATTTCAATGCATGTTTTGGTGTAGAGAAATAATATGTTGAACCATCGATGAAAAAAAAAAAGTTCCCCACGTCATTCTCTGAATCAGTTTTCAAAACATTTCTAAGATCACACTTTGAGAAATCATTATATTTGGTGCATTTTGCATGGTTCCCACTCCTTTTATCTATCTGGTTCCATCATTTGCTACAACCGCTCTCTCTCTCTCTCTCTCTCTCTCTCTCTCTCTCTCTCTCTCTCTCTCTCTCTCTCTCTCTCTCTCTCTCTCTCTCTCTCTATGCGAAAATTAACTGCAAGAAATATAAAAATAACCAAGCTTACAAGACTCATTTGGTCTTCATGTCAGTATATAAGACAGCATTTAAATATCATTTCTTTCTTTTCCGAACATTGTTGAGTTCCATTTTACATTAATAATTTAAACAAAACGATTCCCTTTAGTTTTTGTTACTGTCATACGCAAAACTAAAGTACAATCACCTATTAAAATAATTTTTTTTTTTTTTTTTTTTTTAGTGGTGAGCACTAGGCATCGCGGGTAATTTTCCGTGGGAGCATTCCCCTTTTTAATGGAGCGTAAATAGCACTGCTCAAATAAGTGGTATTTATGATTTGGTATAAAATGTGAATGACCTTTTAATGTAATTTCCCGTATATAAAAGTGCGAGTCAAATTTAAAGGAACTAACCTCATTTTTTTCAACCTTTGTAAAGGTAATGCAAAACACATAATTCCCTCCCCCACAAAAAATACTTTTGAAAATTTTCGTTCAAACTTAACAGTCTAATTATACAGAATTCTTTGGTAATTTTATTTACGGGAATGATCATAGACATATGTGGCGGAATGTGTTTCAATGAACAAAAATTATCCTTGGTATTTTGCAAAGCAGGCTTATGTAAAAATGCTGCGTCCCTTTTCATTTTAATTAGCCTTTAATCCCGACTCTGTTGAATACTTCCACCGGTGACCTCGTTTACGAACTGAAATAGGTTTTTCTTTACTTTATCCTAGATGGTTTTCAGTAGAATAAGCATTATTGCCTTGTTTGTGGGGGGGGGGTCAAAATTTATGACTGGAAAGGTATTCATGAACTCTATTATTATTATTATTATTATTATTATTATTATTATTATTATTATTATTATTATTATTATTATTATTATTATTATTAGTCAGCTAAATATACAACTTTTTATTTATGAATCACCTGTTTTGACTTTCCATTAAGCCCGAGTCCCAAACTGAAAGCTTTGAGTTAGTTTGAAATTATCTAAGAAAAAGTGGTCTCAGCTCATTATATAACTGTATCGAGATTCGCTTAACTTTCACAACATATTACAAGACATAAAATAAAAACTTTAATGAAAATAATATAGTTTCAGTTACAGCTTCTCTTACCTCTTCCAGGTGTGAAATCTCTGACAATCAAGATCGTAATTATAATAAACCGCACAAAACTAGATGTTTTACCTTTTCGTATCGTTTCTTTCAAATCCCGCCTTGCTCTTCACCTACGCACTGGCAGGGAGAATATCATACGGGAGAAATTATTTTTGCATTTCAAGTTCCACGTTTCATATAATTATTAACTACAGTGTAATAATAAACTGCAATGCTTGCTGCTCTTGAAAATTCTGCCGCAAGAAGTCCCGGTATATGTGTGTGAAGGTCCTTAACAAATGTTCATATAAGGTAGATATTCATGTATATAATATTATCGCAGGAAATTTACTTCCATCCATCCAAATCAAGTTACCTTATGAAACGTTTTGACTACAAACATATCGCGAGTTGACCTGTGATCTATCTATCGGGGTCAATCAATTTGATGCATATTTTTTTTTATATAAACGTTACCACGCCATTTGCGCCCGGCAGTAATGAAAATAGTTATTACACCCAACTGCCACATTTTAGTGAATATTCCTTCATGTGAATAATTCGTCAACATTTCCATTTTCATGCATCAAATGAAAGGTCTTTGCATTGCAATTGAATTTCACCGTTCATATCAAAAACCGAAATTACTTTCCGGTCGTTTATGTGTGCTGTGCAAAATGCAGCATTGACTTGATTTTATATTACTATAAATTCCTCCGAGATATTTCAGGAAAAAAAACAGTATATTTTCGTGTTCTAAAATAAGGGATGTTATAGGAGTCCCGAAACTTGAAGAAAATTCTCCACTGGTGAAAGCGTCACCAGAAGACAGAAGTATAAGGAGAACCAGGTGTCAACAGGTAATGAGAGATCCCTTCTTCCGGTACGCAAAGGTGACGAAACGTTCTCCATGAAAAACTGTTCGAAAGGTTTTGGTATGTTTCTAAAAAATCTCTTCTTGAAATGAAGGAAAAACTAAAACATAGCTGCTCGGTAAAAAGGAAAATAATTCTTTTTTTTTTTCTTTTTTTCAGACTCGTGAAGCCCAACCAGAATGAAAGAAATATACAATTTAAAATACTGATTAAACCTCATCACCTCTTCTTCTTCTTACTCAAAAAGTATATACATTTATTCATATGGAGCAGATAAAGCAAATTACGTTATAGCTCGTATAGGCGAAAGTTAACATGTCTCATGCTGGTCGAAAATAAACATACACATAGATGGTTTTTACTGTGAGGTGCTCTCGCAATAAGTAGTCATTCACAGAAGTAACCCTCTCTGACATAAATTACACCAATTATTTCCTTACCCATTCCAAACCAGAATTCCAAATACCAGCGAAATAGACATTACAAAACGGAGCTCTAAATATAGCCCGAGTTCCACCAACTGTTAATTCCTGTTCTTGATTCGCTTCATCACAAAGTGAGGAAGGCATCTCTGTTGTAGACTGCTGACTGACTGCATCGTCAGAGCCATTTGGAATACTGGCCAGAGTCTTGTTAGCACCTGCTTAATTACATGAGGGAATATTTACCAAACTCGTCATGAAATAAAAACGGGTAAAAAATGCGCCGAAGTTTCTTAGGCGCAATCGATTTTTCTGTGCAGCGTATGATCAAGGCCACCGAAAATATATCTGTTTCGGTAGCCTCGGTATAATGCTGTATGAGCCGTGGGTCATGAAACTTTCACCATGGCCCGGTGGTGGCCTACCCTATATCGTTGCCAGACGCATGATTATGGCTAATTTTAACCTTGAATTAAATAAAAACTACTGAGGCTAGAGGGCTGCAACTTGGTATGTTTGATGATTAGAGGGTGGAATATCAACATACCAATTTGCAACCCTCTAGCCTCAGTAGTTTTTAAGATCTAAGGGTGGACAGAAAAAAGTGCGGAGGGACAGACAAAGTCGGCACAATAGTTTTCTCTTCAGAAAACTAATAAGGGCAGATTGTTGGTGACCTAAATAACTCACTTTTCATAATTAGATATTCATGTCAATATTTCATTTGTTAATTCAGAATACCTAGGTTTATGTATTACTGACTAGCAAATGTAATTTTCGGTCTATTCTTTTTCATAAAATTGACAACTTTCCTGTTGAACACCAGGTATTCTTTATCACTGTACACATGCTATTTTGAAAAGAAGAAAATCACTATGACGCCGTAGACCGGATAATCGGCAACGAGTACTTATTGTTAAGATATGCGCTAATATAATACTTTAAGAGCATAAAAAACGGCTATCATACATTAGTGATATAATTTGTTCAAAAAATATTTTTCAGGGCACATTTTCGTTCTTGCAATGATGGTCAGCAGTGCTGAGACAAATATAAGATCTTAATGGGGTTATTTCTTAGTGGGACAAATATAAGATCTTAATGGGGTTATTTCTTAGAGGAACAAATATAAGATCTTAATGGGGTTATTTCTTAGTGGGACAAATATAAGATCTTAATGGGGTTATTTCTTAGTGGGACAAATATAAGATCGTAATGGGGTTATTTCTTAGTGGGACAAATATAAGATCTTAATGGGGTTATTTCTCAATGGGACAAACATAAGATCTTAATGGGGTTATTTCTTAGTGGAACAAATATAAGATCTTAATGGAGTTATTTCTTAGTAGATTAACATATACCATGAGAACATGCAGTGACATTTCTGGCATGGTTCAGATGCCATCAATAACCTAATTACTACCAGCTGATAACTAACAGACCATATTCAACATCTTTTGTTCAGCGGTATTCAATTACTTTTAATTAGTTTCACTGAGGGCTGTTGCAAGATCAACCGAAATACAGCAATTAAAAAAAAAGGAGCATTGCAAATGAGGTCAGACTCACAGCGAAGTTGCAGTGCAATAGCTTTTATTTGCTAGCTCTTAGTCATAGCTGATACTTGCCTCGTTATTATTAATGTTGTTCTTGCCATATATAATTGCAGACATGTTGGGAAATATTACTGATCTTGTTGTCTTTCAGTATTATAATGATGCTAGTAGCTATTCTTATTTTTCCTCTAATAATAATAATAATAATAATAATAATAATAATAATAATAATAATAATAATAATAATAATAATAATAATAATAAATTTACTCTGATAATATCAGAAATAATAATATTCGTATCTAATTTAGTGATGGTAGTAATAATAATAATAATAATAATAATAATAATAATAATAATAATAATAATAATCACATACGTCCTCTTCATTTTTATCAGTGTTGGAAACGCTGTTCATACTCCATGGCAAGTTTTAGTCTATGAAAATATTTTGACCCATCGGCGAGAAGGTTTCCCCTGTCATTATGCCAATCAAACTACTCCGATGGTCTCAGAGAAATTAATAACATGAAGAATTTTGCATATTTTCCATTACTTTTCATTTTTTTTTTTTGGCACTGTTTGCTACAAACTGTCTCTCTCTCTCTCTCTCTCTCTCTCACCCCTCTCTCTCTCTCTCTCTCTCTCTCTCTCTCTCTCTCTCTCTCTCTCTCTCTCTCTCTCCATGAAAATTACTTGCAAGTAGTATAACAATAAACACGCTTACAAGACTCTTTGGTCTTCATGTCAATATATAAGACAGCATGTAAATAAAATTTCATTTTTTGTCCGAACACTGCCGAGTTCCATTTAACATTAATACTCTGGACAAAATGATTCCCCTTTATTCTGTTAATATTATAAACAAAACTAAAGTACAATCACCTATTAAAGTAATTTTTTTCCAGTGGTGAGCATTAGGCATCGCGGGTAATTTTCCGTGGGAGCATTTCCCATTTTAATGGAGCGTAAATAGCACTGCTCAAATAAGTCGTATTTATGAATTTTGTACGAAATGGGAATGACCTTTTTAATGCAATTTCCCGTATAAAAAAAGTCCGAGACAAATTTAAAGGAACTGTCATAAATTTTGTTCAACATTGTTAAGGGTAATGCAAAACACAAAATTCCCTCCCCCCCCCAAAAAAAAAAAATATTTGAAAATTTCCCTTCAAATTTAACAATCTAATTGCACAGAATTCTTTGCTAATTTTATTTACGGGAATGCTTATAGGCATACGTGTCAGGATGTGTTTAAATGAACAAAAATAATCGGTGGTATTTGGCAAAGCAGGTTTATGTAAAAATGGTGCGTCTCTTTTCATTTTAATTAGCCTTTAAATCCTGACTCTGTTGAATACTTCCACCGGTGACCTCGTTTAGGAACGTTTCCGAACATCCAAAAAACTCAGACAAGTCTTTTTTTCTTTTATTTCTTCAATCATGATGGTTTTCATAAGAATTAACATTGCTGCGTTTTTGTTGTGGGGGGGGGCGTTAAAATTTTTTGAGCTAGAAAGGTATTCATTATTATTATTATTATTATTATTATTATTATTATTATTATTATTATTATTATTATTATTATTATTATTATTATTATTATTATTATTATTAAAGTAGATATGAATATTATTATTTTTGCTATTATCAGAGTAAATTTATTATTATTATATTATTATTATTATTATTATTATTATTATTATTATTATTATTATTATTATTATTATTATTATTATTATTGCTAATTTCAGGTCAACTGAACCCCCAGAAATTCTTTCTTCATTCATTCTCACACAAATCCCCCCAATCGCAACTTACTGCAACGATTTCTGCATTAAAACGCGTTCTGTTTGCAATGGACAAAACTTATAGGCATTCATATATAAGGGGATAATTTTCGTGACGTGGGTTCCCCCTTGAATTCGGACGAAACCCTATCCAGCCATAACTCACAACCGACGCAAGGGGTAGAATTATTCCCATGAAATATGGAAGAGCAGATTTCTGCTCGTAGAGATATAGCGATGTTTTAGCCATATAAGGCTTCCTTGTGTCGTGTGAAGGGTGTGATCGATTTTACCACGGGAGTCCACCATGTTCTCTGGACCGCCTTGTAGACACGTTAAATATGAGTGTTTGCATCATAATTATTCCATATTTGCGACTCAACATCAACATTCGAATGTGTATGTGTAGATATATATAAAAAATGTATACAAAAGGAGGATTTTCGAGAACTTGAAGAAGGGGAATCGAGCAGATCCTTGAAAGCTCTCGCTTTGTATATATTTTTAATATACAGTATATATATATATATATATATATATATATATATATATATATATATATATATATATATATATATATATACATATATCTTCTTCTTCTTCGTTTAACGTGCTTTTTCCCATTTTTTCATATGGGGTAAGCATGATGCCTTCTATTGAAGGACTTTGATTTGGCTTTGGGGTAGGCCGTAGCCTTGATCGGCTGCCCTGCCTGACATCGCTTAGACCCCGGTAGCACATGTGTATATGCCAATCCCCAGCTCCCTTTCCCCTAGCAGCGCGGAGACGTGAGCGGTTTAGGCTGGCAGTTCGAGACGTGTAAGGCGTTTGTTATGTTTTTAGAAGATGTTGGAGTGGCTTTGTTTGTGTGTGTATTAGTCTGTAACACCCATTTGCTTTCAGCAAACCTATCCGTTGATTACATACATAATCCCGGGGTGTCTACACGGATAGCAAAGTGTCCGGCCTCTGACCGGCCGGCTGCGGGTTTGAACCCGCGACACAGACTTCTTATGAAGTCCGAGTCCGCTGCTCTACCAACCGAGCCATTGAGGCTCCAGTATATATATATATATATATATATATATATATATATATATATATATATATATATATATATATATATATATATATATATATATATATATATATATACACACACGCGTTCACCATTGTGGATTTCTTCACCGTTTTAGTGGCTGATGCGATTATGAGATTCTTATGATTAGTCGAACTGCAAAATTGCTGGTCTTCTAGATTTCAACTCTAAATGTAAATATTCGTTTACTGAACTTGGTATTATCTGGAGGCTTCGCTGCGATAAATGTTTCCAGTTTCTGATTTATAATCGCTTCGCTGATAGTAAAGAATTTTTTTTTTTATTAGAACTGCTATGTGTTTGTACAGGATTGGACCGGATTGGATATAGAATTTAGGCCAAAGGCCAAGCGCCATGAGGTCATTCAGCGCTGAAACGGAAATTGACAGTAAAAGGTTTGAAAGGTGTAACAGGAGGAAAACCTCGCAGCTGTACTATGAATCAGTTGTTATGAGAGGCTGGAAAGTAAGATGGAAGAAAGAGAGTATGAAAGGAGGTAAAGTAAAAAGAACGAAAGGGGTTGCAGCTAGGGACCGAAGGCACGCTGCAAAGAGCCTTAGGTAATGCCTACAGTGCACTGCATGAGGTGCACTGACGGCACTACCTCCATATGGGGATATGTATTTGTACAGGCACAAACTGGCTCAACTAATATTCGAAAAACAGGTATCTGATTTCTTACGAGGAGGATTTTGCGTACATATATTTTCCTGAAAATTGTCTTCTAAGCATATAGAGAAAAATTTCCCTACATTCAAAATATGCCTCAATCTTCTTTGTTATGACCAATATATTCACCTCCCACACCCACCCCCTCCGCCTCCTCCCCCCTCCGCCCTCCCCAACCCTGTCATTAGTATAGTATTCTTCAGACCTAAGCTTTGTCAATACAAATTTCATAGGTCTCATAAGTCACTTGTTTACCGAATTGATTTCATGAATATTCGCTGTTTAGAAGTTATCATTTTTGGCCATTAACAGCAAAGGTACACCTAATAAATCATCGAAAATAGTAACGGAGGTTACATGGTATTCTTATCAATACGCACATGCAGGGAAAGATTTTACATGGAACAAGTTCTTAATGCAAAGAATTTCAATTCTGTTGTAAAATGATATGTAACTACTCTTGTTTATGTTCATGGCAATTAAGTAATTCCTTACCCCATATCTTCAAATATTTTTTTTTTTGGGGGGGGGGATCTTATACTTGCAAATCAACTTTTGCACAGATTTTCCACAAAAATGACCGCCGCTACGATGTCTAAAGCTGGAGGTGGAAATAACACGTACACACAACTACTTCCTTTCTCTAATTATACAAACAAACAAATATGTAGGCAACGTTAAAATTTTTGAGATTCTTATTGTAAGAAAACGTCAATGTTTCCATTAGGGAACTTATTGTGTACAATTCATGTCAATTCTGACGTTGTCGTTCGCCGAGTATTCCGTTACTTATTCCTGGGATGAGTCATCCCCGTAACTTTTTGATTGGAGCGATGTAGTGTACTTCAGGCTTCCCTTCAGGAATATAATTCACTGTATTTTGAACTATTATAATTTACCGTTAGCAGCGGGATTTAAAGTACATATTTATTTACGGACAAGACTATCTCTTCGGATAACAGAGACAAGTATGCTTTGCCGGAGAACACTGACGTTGCTTAAAACGCTAGTGACACCTGTCTTCTTTCTTCTTTGTCTTGAGTTTTGCCCATTTCTGTACAGAGTCGCTGTTTCCTGTGAGCCCTCTCCGCTTCCCTATTTCAGCAGCATCCTGACTTCTTAAACATCCGTAATAGGAATGAATTACATTGTAGCGAAGGCCGTGAGTGAGAGGCTGCGTCTACGAACTTACTAATTTATTCAAGACACCAAACAGACAGACAGGTCAAGAGCTCTTGCAAGCGGAAGCGTAGTGCCTGACACGAGGAGAACATACATTCAACTCTGTTTGTTTGAGAATAGAAAATGTTACATAATTCTATGTACAAGTTACGGACAGCGCTCTGATAAATTTAGCTAGAAAGCTCACATTGTATTGTTTCCAGTGGGAATGATACATTTGGACGTGACATGATTATGGACGATAGTATACGTTAACAAGAGCGTATGCTGCCAGTTGTGTTCTTATACACACGTGCCCGGCGGGCATGTCAGGAAATGTTCGCTGTGAGGAGTGGATGCCCGCAAGGTACGAGTTCGGATGGACAAGTAAGATGGACGATCATGTAGGTCCATGTGGGACCCTGCAACATAAATGTATAATTCACCAGCACCTCTTTCAAGGAACTGAACCTTGACAGAATGATACAAGTTTTATTCAGAAAACATGGTATTGTCTTCGATACGTCAACCTGTTTGATGGTGGAAATAGATAATCTTTTACTTCGCCGGCTGCCAGGCTTTTACTCTCAAATTCTCCCAATACTGTTCTTGACTCATAAATGCTCGTAATTACGATTATATTAAAGGTTGTCTGCATATTCCCTTGCGGCCCCTTGTACTTCACTCCTGTTCCTCACTTCCTGTCATCCCAGCTCGCTGTCCAACCTCCTCAAACTCCTTTTTACACGCTTAAGCGCTGAATGTCCGAAAGTGCCCGCGTAAATTCCTGTACGGAAACATACTGAAATTAAGTATGGCCTCCTTGGTGATGTTGGTGAGCGGACACACACCTGTTAAACCTCATTTTTTCCTTGCCTACCCGTGTGTTGCCAATGGGCTTCCTAGGTATTTCCGACCCGAAAGTTGAACAATAGGACCAGTCATTGCTTAGATGGATGGTAACCGAACAACGTCTGTTACCGTTTGCGTGTGCGCCCCTTGAACATCCATGAGGCTGACATCCTCGCCAAAAAATAAACTGATATATATATATATATATATATATATATATATATATATATATATATATATATATATATATATATATATATTAGTGTGTGTGTGTGTGTGTGTGTGTGTGTGTGTGTGTGTGAGAGAGAGAGAGAGAGAGAGAGAGAGAGAAGAGAGAGAGAGAGAGAGAGAGAGAGAGAGATGCCGTGTGATTAACAAATGTTAATTAACTTATACAGTCTGTCGTGGTTTATCCTTTCGTAGCTACGCACAAACGCCGCATTGATACGCCCGGCTCCTTTCTGGCAATTTTCAAATGTATTTCGCGTCCGAAAGAATCATTTGGGGCCGCGATAACGATGTTGACAATAATTTGCATGGAAATGACCCTTTACCTCAGGCATGAAATATACTTTTTGCAACAAATCAGTTACAAAAGGTAATGAGGCAATTTAGTCATGTTTGAATTTATTTTCCGATTTAATTTCCAGCTGGCCAAAGCATGCATTTGTTTGAATCATTTTATATATATATGCAAATAAATAATTAATCTCGATGCTTTGCATGAAACGAATACTTGCCGGAATTAAACTCTTATTCCGCAAAGGAATTAGTTTGAATTGGTATTTTTTGGAATGTAAATTGCATTAGCTAATCTAGTTTCATTCACTCCTCTCTTTATATATATAATATACTAATTTATGCACTTCTTTGACCAGAGCTACATCAGTGAAAAGATGCAGCGTAAATAATCCTTTTCCAACAAAATTATGCATTATAAGTTTTCTTCTTGTTCATGTTAAAGTATCTCGGCTTAAGACTCATTATTATTATTATTATTATTATTATTATTATTATTATTATTTATTATATATTTTTTTTTTTTTTTTTTTTTTTGTCTCTCACAGTCATCCTATTCGACTGGGTGGTTTTTATAGTGTGGGGTTCCGGGTTGCATCCTGCGTCCTTAGGAGTCCATCACTTTTCTGACTATATTATTATTATTATTATTATTATTATTATTATTATTATTATTATTATTATTATTATTATTATTATTATTATTTCAAACAACTGACCTTTCAAAGGTTATTCAGATGACGTAGAATCTATTGTTTTAAATAACGCTGGCCTTAGATAAGGACTTCTTCCATACTGTCATCATTATCGCTGTTGATAATGTTAGTTTAATCAGGTAAGAAAGAACGGGTGAGTAGCAAGAGACAAGAATAAGATTAAGGATAAGGCCCAAAAGAATTGAGGGTAGTCCAAAGGGACTCAGCAAAGAACGTGCGACCGTTCTTACAATGCACCGCGCAACAGACCGCAAGAAATACCCAACACTGGACAGCCTATCAATACACATACTTAAAGGACGCACTTCATCTAAATTATCATTCACTTCACTATTTCGACGGTGGTCTCTTATGAAAAATTAGTTATAACAGTAACAGTCAAACTTTCATCACTGGGGGAATACAGCACACACGTATCTTTAGAAAGCTCTTACCTTACAAAACAGCAAGACACGAAGATTAAAAAAAAATAAACAATGCACAGATTTTCATTGTTGATGTCAATAAACTCATATTCATGCTTCAAGTAAGACTAAAAAAGCTCTTTCATAATTTTCCCGCGGTAAGCCTCGACAGTTTACGGAATATGCAAGGAAAGTGGCAGATTAAAATGCTTTTATTAAATAAACAATGATGAGAATGGCGTGGAGATATAATTATTACAGCCCTAACGCATAAACTACAAAACAATGTAAATGTAGCCCTTTCCACGTTTACAAATAAAACTTGTATTAATCTCCCTAAGAGTCTTCTTTGTTGGTTATAAATGCAATATCACATCGCTATAGATGAAACTTCCCTATTCGTTCGGATTTTCATTCAAATTTTAGTATATATTTAATTTCAGTTCCTCAACGAACATCATGATTCATGTATTTGAAAGGACAGTGTCCTTTGAAGTTATATTTGAGATAGGTTTTGCGCAAACGTTGACTATCTAACAAACTGGTCTCAAAGTGAATTCAAATGGTAAGTTTAGTTCAGATCCGCTGCCCTGACAGGACACAGTCTTGCCAAGACTGATAAGCCTTCAGCAATTAATGGATTCTCACACTTACCGGACAGGCTAGACCCCCTAACGTTGTCTTTTAAACTGAGACCCCACTGCATATCAAAAAGGGTTGCTTACTTCCTAAGTAATATCTAGAGTATGTAACATACAGACACTGATATAATTTAATCTATAGTGCTTTATGTAGAAATTAATTAATCTTAACATCTTAACAGGGAAAATTGAAAATACCGTGAGTTTGTTTTTGTTTTCTTGTTCCCAAGGGCTACTAATTAAAATAAGAATGCTTAATTATTGCTGCTCAACTTTGTCATTCTGACGACCGAGATTTCTCGAGGTCATCGTACAAGGAAATTAATCGATATTAAAGAAATATTTTTATTAAGAATCTCATAAGATGACCGGGATTTATTTAAACTTTAAATAAATCCCGATACATCTTATGAGATTCTTTATAAAATTCTTTCCTAATACCAAGTAATTCCTCGTACGATGACCTCGAGAAGTCTCAGTCGTTAGAATAACAAATTGAGCAGTAATGAATTGTTGATTAAGCATTCATATGTTAATTAGTACCCCCTAGAACAACAAACGAACACATGGTATTTTCATTTTCCCTTTTAAGATGCTAAGATTAATTTCTACAGAGAGGACTATAGATTAAAATTACAACAGCGTCTATGTGCTACATACTCTGATACTACAGTACTTACGAAGTGATTTCCATCTAAGATGGCCTCAGGAATTCTCATTCATCAGAATAACCAAGTTGAGATGAAATTAATTATTGTTTTATCCATTATATTTGAATTAATGTTCCCCTGTGCAAGAGAGCGAGCTCATCCCGTACTAGCAATTTCTTTGTTAATATATATGAAGATTAATTTCTACATAAAAAAACTATGATTAAGTTTACATCAGTGTTTACATGCTACATTTTCTAATGATAGAATTACTATACTAAAATGTTTTTAAAAAGTAATTAATCCGTCTTGACTTAATGGAACCATAGAAGCAGTAGAATTTTATGAGTGAAAGGAAGTAACTGTTACGATGACAGAAAAATGAAAGGTGACGAAAAGAGTATACGAATCAAGGAAGCTCTCATAACCTTATAGGAGTCAAGAAGTTCTCATAACCTTGTAGGAGTGAAGGAAGTTCTCATAACCTTGTAGGAATCAAGTAAGTTCTCATAACCTTATACGAATCAAGGAAGCTCTCATAACCTTATAGGAATCAAGGAAGTTCTCATAACCTTATAGGAGTCAAGGAAGTTCTCATAAACTTATAAGAGTCAAGGAAGTTCTCATAACCTCATACGAATCAAGGAAGCTCTCATAACCTTATAGGAGTCAAGGAAGTTCTCATAACCTTATAAGAGTCAAGGAAGTTCTCATAACCTCTTACGAATCAAGGAAGCTCTCATAACCTTATAGGAGTCAAGGAAGTTCTCATAACCTTATAGAAGTCAAGGAAGTTCTCATAACCTTGTAGGAATCAAGTAAGTTCTTATAATCTTATACGAATCAAGGAAGTTCTCATAACCTGAAGTTCTCTTAACCTTATAGGAATCAAGGAAGTTCTCCTAACCTCATAGGAATCAAGGAAGTTCTCATAACCTTACAGGAGTCAAGGAAATTCTCATAACCATGTAGGAATCAAGGAAGTTCTCATAACCTTATAGGAATCAAGGAAGTTCTCATAACCTTATAGGAGTCAAGGAAGTTCTCATAACCTTATAGGAGTCAAGGAAGTTCTCTTAACCTTATAGGAATCAAGGAAGTTCTCATAACCTCATAGGAATCAAGGAAGTTCTCATAACCTTATACGAATCAAGGAAGTTCTCATAACCTTACAGGAATCAAGGAAGTTCTCATAACTTTATAGGAGTCAAGGAAGTTCTCATAACCTTATAGGAGTCAACGAAGTTCTCTTAACTTTATAGGAATCAAGGAAGTTCTCATAACCTTACAGGAGTTAAGGAAGTTCTCATAAATTTGTAGGAATCAAGGAAGTTCTCATAATCTTATATGAATCAAGGACGTTCTAATAACCTTATACGAATCAAGGGAGCCCTCATAACCTTATAGGAGTCAAGGACGTTCTCATAACCTTATACGAATCAAGGAAGTTCTCATAACCTTATAGGAATCAAGGAAGTTCTCATAACCTTATAGGAATCAAGGAAGTTCTCATAACCTTATAGGAATCAAGGAAGTTCTCATAACGTTATAGGAACCAAGGAAGTTCTCATAACCTTATAGGAATCAAGGAAGTTCTCATAACCTTACAGGAGACAAGGAAGTTCTCATAATCTTATAGGGATTTCTCATAACCATAGGAATCAAGGAAGTTCTCATAACCTTATAGGAATCAAGGAAGTTCTCATAACCTTATAGGAATCAACGAAGTTCTCATAACCTTATAGGAATCAAGGAAGTTCTCATAACCTTATTGGAATCAAGGAAGTTCTCATAACCTTATAGGAATCAAGGAAGTTCTCATAACCTTATAGGAATCAAGGAAGTTCTCATAACCTTATAGGAATCAAGGAAGCTCTCATAACCTTATAGGAATCAAGGAAGTTCTCATAACCTTATAGGAATCAAGGAAGCTCTCATACCCTTATAGGAATCAAGGAAGCTCTCATAACCTTATAGGAATCAAGGAAGTTCTCATAACCTTATAGGAATCAAGGAAGTTCTCATAACCTTATAGGAATCAAGGAAGTTCTCATAACCTTATAGGAATCAAGGAAGTTCTCATAACCTTACAGGAATCAAGGAAGTTCTCATAACCTTATAGGAATCAAGGAAGTCCTCATAACCTTATAGGAATCAAGGAAGTTCTCATAATCATAGGTTACTATTATTATTAAAGTAGTTTAACCAGACATAACCATAGGAATCAAGGAAGTTCTCATAACCTTATAGGAATCAAGGAAGTTCTCTTAACCTTACAGGAATCAAGGAAATTTTCTTAACGTTACAGGAATCAAGGAAGTTCTCATAACCTAAGTAAAAGTCATGCTAAGGGGAAAAAATGTCCTGAGGGGCATATTATGGAATGTATCAAGGGCCTGTTGTAAAATAGGTCTGTATATAAGAAGGAGTGGCTGTTTAACACGAATAAAGGTAGAACAGAAACTATCTTTGAAGTATGAGTTAAAGGCTGAGGGTAAAGGAAGGGTAATGTTAACATAAAAAAATAGGTTAAAAGCGGTTCAAAAATATTATGGAGATTTTAGGGTGGGTTAGTTATGCAGAGAATGTTCCTTCTAAAGGTGGGTGGATGATGTCGACACAGATCTGCACATACACACACACACACACACACACACGCACACGGATGCACAACACCCGCACATCCACACACACACACATATATATATATATACACACACACACACACACACATATATATATATATATATATATATATATATATATATATATATATATATATATATATATATATATATATATATATATATATATATATTACTAATGCACAGAACAATTGTGTATGTGATAAAGTTAATATATATATATATATATATATATATATATAATATATATATATATATATATATATATATATATATGTGTGTGTGTGTGTGTGTGTGTGTGTGTGTGTGTGTGTGTGTGTGTGGTGTGCGCGCGCGCGTGTGTGTGTGTGTATAGATAGATAGATAGATAGATAGAGATATATGAATATGAACGAAGTTACAGCCACGAAGGAAAGCACTTAGCATCTCAATTATTTCACTCTTCCTCCGTGGTTGTAAATTTGTACATATAATCATCACGTTTTTACCCTTTCTGTGATTTAAAATCAAACACACACACACACACACACATATATATATATATATATATATATATATATATATATATATATATAATATATAATATATGTGTATATGTGTCTTCGCGTGCGCGTGTGTCTAGAAAATATATACTGATTCAATTCGTATCTCTGTGTGGTAGAATGTCAAAATACAACTTCATTTTTTTGTCGTCTGTCAATATCGCCTGTAAACATCAAAGCTCATTCCTTGTGACGTATCTACAGCTATATTTCCTGCTGACAGCAAGATCTTTCTGTAGTAAAATCTGAGCCCGATATTTATGGTATTTCTGTGCGGGATTATCTGATATTTGCCAAACGCGACCAATGCAGATCTCGAGTCTTTAAGGAATGAAATATTCGATGTTCAATTACACATCAACCAGGAATCAGAAAATTACATAAAATTCACTAAGGAAGGGTCATTGCTTTAAGGAACTAACACTGAAAAGATTAGGCTACATTACCACATAAATGCGAATGTAAAGCAAATAATATTCGAGGTAACGTGTCTCCTATTCTGCTGAAACATACGACCAACGTCTGAATACATCCATTTATTGTAACTCGGTTCCCTGTAACGACCGAATGCGTTCCCGCTGGTAAATAAACCTTTCATATGCAACTCGGCTCCAATATTTTTGTGTCATCTATCTGGGAGATCTCTCAGAAATGTGTTCCGCCTGATCGTCATAGAAATTCTGTCGCTGAATCTGAGAGGAAAAATAAAGCAAATGGATTTATATTGTGGAGATTTGTTATATTGAACGATATGAATCATTTCATTCGATTGATTCTCTCTCTCTCTCTCTCTCTCTCTCTCTCTCTCTCTCTCTCTCTCTCTCTCTCTCTCTATCTCCAGCGCTCTATCAGTCTATTTTTCTACTATCTACCTTTTCAGATTATGCATACGTGTGTGTATTTTTGAGTGGGTGTTTAAGATAAAGCTATTTACTACTTAAACCAC
>JANJGK010000045.1:22628863-22634455 GCA_039081455.1 Macrobrachium rosenbergii | reverse complement strand
TGAATGTCGAAATGAGATAGATTAATCAAATGACCAAATAAATTTAACATTGACTCCTTAGGACGCACAGAAACAATTTAGTAGATTCAAGTGTCAAAGGAAACTCTTTTTAAATGAGAAATTACATTCTTGGGATGGAGAAAAAATAAAAAAAGAATAAAAGGAAATCGACAAGGTTCGATTATGCACGTAAATTATAAAAATAATAATTACAAAATGTTGTCAGTTTAATTTAGCACATAACGCATAGTAATATATATTAACAAAAACCCAGTTTTTGAGTCAATGTATTTTTTCCACCTACAATGGGAAATACATTGGGAAGAGATCAGTTATTAGAATAGAAAAAAATAAATCAACAAATTACTAAATAAATAAATAAAAATATAAGCAAATAAATAAAAATATAAGGAAATTATTATTTGCTAAGGAATTCAGTCTGTCTCCTAAAAAATAAATAAATAAATAAATTATTAAATAAAAAAATAAAGTTCGTCACCGATAGCTTTTATAAGTGTCCATAGTCACCATAATCTTCTTTAATAGATACAGTTTTGCTCCTCATTCCTGGTCTCACTACTCCCTTGCAGCGTAATCGCACGAATCCACGTGTAAGGGTTAATCTCACATGACTGATAAGTGACAAAAATTACTCGTTTTCTCTAAGTTCAAGAACCAAAACGAAATCTCCTCCGCAGGGGGGTAGTGCCATCAGCGCACCTCCCGCTTTGCGCTGTAGGCATTACTTTAGGTTCTGTGCGGGGTTCCTTCGGCCCTTAGCTGCAACCCCTTTCATTCTTCTGACTGAACCTCCGTTCATATTCTCTTTCTTCTATCTTACTTTCCTCCTTCTCCTAACAATTGTTTCATAGTACAACTGCGAGGTTTTCCTCACGTTACACCTTACAAACCTTTATTCTCGATTTCCCTTTCAGTGCCGAAAGACCTCAAAGGTGGCGTTTGGCTTCTGGCATGAATCTGATATTCCATTCCAATATTCCAGAACGAAATCTCAAAGTTGGAAAAGAAAGGCTAAAAAATGAAAATTATATGACACAACAGCCAATGACGACCTTAAATCAAATTTTGTAACTTATTTAACCCTATTTTTTCTTCTGGAAACAGAAGAACGAATTTCTGTATGGATTGAGAAATAAAGAGTATTTAAGACCGTAAAATTATGGAGGCCTAACCAAAGTCCCAACAGAGTTCATGGATTTGATAAGACACGGATAACACAGGCTTAATGAAGAAAGATATCTGATAAATTTAGATCTTCGTCTTAGATTATTGTCAAAAGAAGACTCACATTAGGGCATTCTAAAATCTGTCGTTGTTAATAACCGGTTCGTTATTAGATTATCGACCCTACAGTCAATTAGTTTGTAGCCAAATTAAGAAGAACAAAATATTAAAAGTAATTCTATATACAACGGTACTGCAGCGGATACTTTCAGATGGTCAAAATAGTAATGGCTTCATCGACTAATGGAGCTATAACACCACAGCCAGTGTACAGTAAGATTACAGAGAACATAAACCGCATTCCCTTCTGGAAGAATAACTTTCAATACTTTATCGGGAGCTCTAAGTGCCACTGAAACCAGCCTTGGGGGATCGAGAGGCCCACATACATAGTCGTGCACTTACACGCACGCACACATACACACGCGCACACACACACACACACACACACACACACACACACACACACACACATATATATATATATATATATATATATGTATATATGTATGTATATGGTGTATATACTGTATATATACACACACACACACACACACACACATATATATATATATATATATATATATATATATATATATATATATATATATATATATATAATATATAAAGACAAAAAGGACGCCAGTCGAAAGGCCTCGCAGCACTCCGGTCTTCCTCTTTCCTTTGTGGATTTTGTCTTTATTCATATATTCTTCACGTTCCATATTTTCGTGATTCAGTCATATACACACACATACTATATATATATATATAATATATATATATATATATATATATATATATATATATATATATATATATATATTATATATATATATATATATATATATATATATATATATATTATATATATATGAAATTTTTATCACACCGTGATTTATATACAATCATGAAGCTACAAATGTCGCTTAATATCGAAATCCACGCTACCTCGGTATATCTCCGTTGGAGAATTGTCGCCGAAGGGGAATTTATATAAGTGATAAATGAATTGGAATCGTGGGGACACGAACCCGCGACGAAAGCCTATTCAGCGACTCCAGTTGACGTATATTTTAGAAAGAAAAATCACTGACTGATAGCCTTTTAAGTGTTTTTTGTATCTTGCATATTTTAGAAAAACATGATTGGTGCTCTACTCAGTTTTGGATATCTTGCATATTTTGGAAAAGATGATTATTGGTACTCTATTAAGTTTTGTATCTCTCTTGCATATTTTAGAAAATCATCACTGGTAACCCATTAAGTTTCTTGTCTCTTTTGCGTATTTTGGAAAAAATCACCACTAGTACTCTATTAAGTTTTTAGGCTCTTTGCATATTTTGGAAAAAAAAATCACTGGTACCCTATTAAGTTTTTCATCTCATATGCATATTTTAGAAAAACATACTGGTACTCTATAAATTTTCTATCTCTTTTGCACAGACTTCAAAATAAGTCTATAAACCTAAGAGCTAAATAAAGTCCACATTTCGTAACAGAAGTAAAAATAATAATCGACTCTGCAGCGAAGACACTCCCCAATGTGTCCACAATTGCAACCCTTTAAACAATGTCAGTCTCAGGAAGGGAGAGTTTACAACGCCGCGGAGGATGGGGCCCTGCTGTCATTTGTCTCCTCCAGCTTTGTTTGAGAGAGAGAGAGAGAGAGAGAGAGAGAGAGAGAGAGAGAGAGAGAGAGAGAGAGAGAGAGAGAGAGAGAGAGAGAGAGTTTCTGAGTGTTCCAGAAATTCTTAGTTCCTTGGTAGTGGATAACAACATGAAAAACATGGAGAGAGAGAGAGAGAGAGAGAGAGAGAGAGAGAGAGAGAGAGAGAGAGAGAGAGAGAGAGAGAGAGATTCTAAAGGTTCCATATAATTCTTAGATCAATGGTGGTGGATAGCAATATGAAAAACATGGAGAGAGAGAGAGAGAGAGAGAGAGAGAGAGAGAGAGAGAGAGAGAGAGAGAGAGAGAGAGAGTTTCTGAAGGTTCCAGATAATTCTTAGTTCCTTGATGGTGGATAACAACATGAAAAACATGGAGAGAGAGAGAGAGAGAGAGAGAGAGAGAGAGAGAGAGAGAGAGAGAGAGAGAGAGAGAGAGAGAGATTCTAAAGGTTCCAGATAATTCTTAGATCAATGGTGGTCGATAGCAATAGGAAAAACATGGAGAGAGAGAGAGAGAGGGGAGAGAGAGAGAGAGAGATTCTAAAGGTTCCAGATAATTATTAGTACCGTGGTGTGGATAACAATATGAAAAACATGAAGAGAGAGAGAGAGAGAGAGAGAGAGAGAGAGCTTTCTATTTTCCAGATAATTTTCTGTTTAGGTAGTGAAAGAAAGCAACGTCATAAATATGAAGAGATCATGTACAGTACATGTGTGTGTTTGAGAGAGAGAGAGAGAGAGAGAGAGAGAGAGAGAGAGAGAGAGAGAGAGAGAGAGAGAGAGAGACAACAGAAGGATGAACGCCAGGTAGGTTGTGTCTCTCTGGGAGGCTGTCTGTTCTGGGATTTCGTGGGTTGGAGGCGGGGGGGGGGGGGGGGGGGATGACCACCCCCCGCAATAGAAATGGTAATGGTGGTTGCAAAGGAAACGAAGACATTGGCAGGAGAATTTGTCTTCCGGGAGCTAAGGCTCTCAATACGTTCTTTTTCCGTT
The DNA here is from genome assembly GCA_039081455.1 of Macrobrachium rosenbergii. NCBI lineage: Eukaryota > Metazoa > Arthropoda > Malacostraca > Decapoda > Palaemonidae > Macrobrachium > Macrobrachium rosenbergii. Next base: position 22,630,546 of record JANJGK010000045.1, on the reverse strand, counting down.
CTTATTGACTGCCATTTCTCTCCCCTCATTTAAAATTCCTTCCTGGAACTTTATCCACTTCAGCGCTGGTCCCCAGTTGCGTTTTACCTTTAGCTTTGATTTGGCCGAACGGAAATGGTTGGCCATTTGATAAGTATTGTCATGGTAATGTAATCTAGATTACCTTTTTTTTTGCTAGAATCAATTCGAGAATATCAGTTCCATGGAATTTTTTGAATGAATCAATAAATATTTCGGAACACAGTACAAATAAAAATTTCCAACGATAGTACATTCCCCACAGCCTTTTTAATTTCAGCCACGTGCTTTATCCCCACGCTCAAGTAGATATTCTTAAAATGTTTAAGATATAAAATCTATTAAAATGTTTAAGATCTAAAAATGTTTAAGATATAAAATATATTAAAATGTTTAAGATCTAAAATCTATTTAACTGTATCGACCTAAAGCATGTGTCTCTTTGTAACTACGTGTCTTAAGAATGTTATTAACTTGAAACCTTGTTCTAAACAGTTTCTGCATTGTATAGCATTTCACCACACCTGCGTCCGTGCATCCAAGCACTCTGTGAACTTCCACCCTATCTACATTTTTCATTGGCCAGGAGTCCGAAATCCTACTCCATATAGGCACCCGTCTGTGGAAAGGGAGCTTACAATCCTTCAGGTCCATCCTAGATGTAGAAGGGAGCCCCTACCTCGCAAGATTTATGTTAGATACTGATGTTGACCAAAGTGGCACTGAAACATGATGGAAGGTCAGGGGAGTGGTATTGACTGTTCAGTCAGAGTGGGAATAAATGGAAGTACGCCACTGAAATTCACGACTTAGTTGTTCTTAGGGAATGAAAGTCATCTAAGCACTTTAACTGACGATTTGGGGTTTTATTACTATTAAAAACAAAAAACCTTACCAGAAAAATCATGAATAATTTACAGACGCTCTAAGCAAGGAGCCTTTGATAACATAAAACCCCGAAGTCAGTATTTGCGTTTTCAAACAATTTAATTTTAACATATACGCATGTATATATATATATATATATATATATTCTCTTCTATTTTATGTACATATATATATATATATATATATATATATATATATATATATATAATATATATATATATATATATATATATATATATATAGAGAGAGAGAGAGAGAGAGAGAGAGAGAGAGAGAGAGAGAGAGAGAGAGAGAGAGAGAGAGAGAGAGAGAGAGCAAGCAACAATGACCTAAGGACTATTCTACTTCCCCCTTTACGTTATCACTACAATCCCATATCCGAGCGGAAAGTATATGGAGAAACATAACTTTCTCTCTCTCTCTCTCTCTCTCTCTCTCTCTCTCTCTCTCTCTCTCTCTCTCTCTCTCTCTCTCTGTATATGTACATAAAATAGAGCAGAATCGAGTTCGGAAACTCAGTGAGTCATGATATGATCTGTCTACGACAATGTTGTTGAGAGAGAGAGAGAGAGAGAGAGAGAGAGAGAGAGAGAGAGAGAGAGAGAGAGAGAGAGAGAGATCTACTCACTAAAACTCATTTGAGAAAAAAAAAAAAAAACAATGAAAAGGAGTTCTAAACGAGTGTTTATAGTTATGACCAAGAAAGTGGTTAGTCCGTATTTCGTCCTTATAGGAGTTCAATTGATTCTGCGTAGTTTTCCATTTCGAACTATTTCT
>JANJGK010000045.1:22583863-22623863 GCA_039081455.1 Macrobrachium rosenbergii | reverse complement strand
TATATATATATATATATATATATATATATATATATATCATATAGGCTATATATTACATATATTATAAACACACCCACACGCACACACACACACACACACATATATATATATATATATACATATATATATATATATATATATATATATATATATATATATATATATATATATATACACACATACATACCTTACATACATACATGTATACTGTACCCTGTCAGAGGCGATTTTCCATAAATATATCAATATATATTCCACATCTATTATTTGAAGACAGTACTTTCCAGTTTTCCTTTTCGGCTGAAGTTTTTAGTAAAAAGACAAAACTGCTTTCTGTGTTACTCCATTAATTTATTCATACGCGAATGACGCTTCAGCCACTAACTCGTGGCTATTGTCAGGGTAATTCTAAAATGAACCCTTATTACTTGGAAAGCTGTCTGCGCAGAAACGGAACATGCGAGACAGATGGTGACAAACAATGGAACATCACACCAAAATTATCACTTTAAAAAGAAAGTCGCCCACGGGACATCTTACTCACATGGACCAGATACCCTCCAGAGAATCACTGCCTATGGGGTAACACCGAAGGCGACCTATCTGAAGGTATAGCCGAGTCTTCAGGTGTCTAAACTTAACAGCTGCCCTTGTAAAGAACAGCTTCTCCCCCCGGCCAGTCGAGAAATCAAACAGCTTCTCTCTCCCTCAGGTTAACCAAAAATTCCAGAATCAGTATGGTTTACAAGTTTAATCATTCACAAGAGGTATGTAAAGCCCCTCAATACAAGCTGCATCGACGCTGAGCCTTTTACGTTCTGATAATTGTCTGAATGCGTACCCCAGCGAAAAATATTAATTACCGTTGATTTCGAAGCTTTCTTATTCTTCAAACCGAGTACGTTTTCTAGTTTTACTTTCGAAAAACACATGAAGCCTATTAAAGGAATGCAGATGAGATTTCGTTGTCGGTGGATGAAATTTGCTTTGTATCAGCTCAAATAAGTGGAAAAATATGACGATGTTTTCATACCATTCTAATTGGCATATCAGCTTCACTTGACGGGAGATAATTAACAGAGTCTCTTCTTGCATATCTTGGGGCTGACAGTCCTAAGTTTTCCGTAAATTGCATGGAAGAGTGAAATTACACTGCACAAGTTTTCCCCCCAAAACACCTCGTACTGAGCGGCTCCATTCTCTGAAAGCATTTACGAATTACCAGTCTGCAAGGCATGCAATGGATTAACAGAGATAGAACTTTATACCCAGCGTTATTCAACACCAGCAATCTGGTATGCTTGAGAAATCATCTTTTTCCGCCTGATATCAAATAATTAGGTAAAATATTTGACATTCCCATCTAAAATTTCGTTATTAATAATATATATGTATGTATGTATGTATGTATGTATGTATGTATGTCTGTATGTTCAGCGGCCAAAGATAGCTTGTGCAGCTGGTGGTTGATGGAACGCTGCAAACATCCTTTAGTACTGCTTGCAGTACACCATGCAATGTGCACTGACGGCACTGCCCTCGACGGGATCGTCTGATGTATATCATAATAAGCCTCCCTCTAAAACGGACATTACCTGTGATTATCATTTATCATTTCTTAACTTTATCTCTCGAGGCCCAACAAAAAAAAAACCCACTGAACGAAAATAAAAAAATAAAGAAAGAAAAAACTGACCGAATAATAAGGAAATCCATATGCAATGTTTAGACTGCGTAGACTTCCATCATAACTCCGTCTTCTCCTTAGCGCCATATCCCTTCCATCTCTCTGGAAAGCTACGCCGAACACGAGGGATTTTTCCAAGCTGTGCTATTTATTATGTGGAATTATCGGAGACTGTATTCATTTTCTACGCAGCCCGCTGTCCGCGCCTAGATGATGCAATCATGCATATGAATGTGTGATTCAGAGCTTTCCTTCCGAGCTGCTGGTGTAGAGCTAAAATCTTTTTATTAATCGAGAAATATATGTTTCCTGTCGTTGTCCCTGGTTTCAATCTGTTGCTATAACTTATATATTAATGATGTGGAATGCGTTGAAATGGTTTATAGCATCTATTCACTCAGAAAATTATCATACGCTTTAAATTTGCTTCAGATTGATATATTTAATACAATAGTTATTTCATGTTTATTTGTGGGTTGGGAGAGGCGTCATTTATGCACATTTACGCACGATCTATGGGGCTTTAATTCTAACTAATAATTATATTTGTATGTTTTTTTATCTTAATTATCACTTCGGAAAACTTGACAAAATATTTACAAGTCATTCGAAAGGACATATTATCCTTCAGAACAAACCAGAAGAGAAACCGTCTTCCATAAGGATGTGGACAATATTATCTTGATGGGACCGACGTCGATCAAGTGAATCGCATATCTCTCTCTCTCTCTCTCTCTCTCTCTCTCTCTCTCTCTCTCTCTCTCACCAATATTATTCCCATTCCTATTGCTTTCCGTTCCAGGCCATGTCCTCCTTCGCCACGGATTTCCTTTCTCCGGCCAAGTGAAAGTCCCATGAGACAAATCCCCTTAGGGCTTTCTCCTGAATGTCTGCTGAAAGAGGCTCAATAACTTTTAAGGAATAAAAAAAAAAAAAGTAAAAAATGCGGCGAAGTTTCTTCGGTGCAATCGAGTTTTCTGTACAGCCGCTACAGCGTAAAATCAAGGCCACCGAATATAGATCTATCATTCGGTGGCCTCGGTATAATGCTGTATGAGCCGCGACCCATGAAACTTTAACCAGGGGCTGGTAGTGGTCTATCCTATATCGTTGCCAGAAGCACGATCATGACTAAATTTAACCTTAAATAAAATAAAAATACCGATGCTAAAGGGCTGTAATTTGCTCATTTTGATGATTGGAGGGTGGATGATCAACATACCAATTTCAAGCCCTCTAGCCTCAGTAGTTTTTAAGATCTGAGGGCGAACAGAAAAAAAGTGCGGACGGACAGACAAAGCAGGCCCAATAGTTTTCTTTTACAGAAAACTGAAAACACTCACACAATTTAAAAACCAAAAAACAAACAAAATTATGACACTTGTCAGACTTAATCGACCTACTCCATGATTTTTAGTTTAGTTGCTCAGAATTAATGGGAAATCATTTAGAATTAAATAAATAATGCATTTACAAACTACTTATTCACATGAAACATTTTTCATGTTAAAAAGAAAAAAAAAAATTCATATGAAAAATTTTTCATGTTAAAAAGAAATTTAAAAAAAAAAATTCGCTCCTGGCAGACTCAACAGACTTACTCAAAATTCATAAGAAAAAATCAGATTTAAATAAATCATGTATTCATAAATTACCACCTCGAAACATATTTCATGTGAATGTTTTCAATGTGCATATTCAGAAAGTATTATGTTCTTACACGTATTTTTAATCTAGCTAAAACACTATATATTATTTTCTCTCAGATTTGATTCGATTTTTTATTAGTTGAATGTCCAAATGTTTTGCTGATTTTTCCTTTTCCATATTGAAAGTCCGTAGAAAAATTGTATCTATATCCCAAAAAATCTAGGCGATAAAGTTATATTATAAACAAGTAACTACAAAGAGAGAGAGAGAGAGAGAGAGAGAGAGAGAGAGAGAGAGAGAGAGAGAGAGAGAGAGAGAGAGAGAGAGAGAGAGATTTTAAGAAAAGGTAGTATCAGTAATTTTTTATGCATCCTGACGTTCTTTTGAAAACGAAAATGAATTCCCGACAAGCAACAAATAAAACACTATGAATACCATGGCTGTACAACAGACAGACGGGTAGGCGAACAAACAGACAGTTTACTTGTGAAAAAGATTATCTATGTTTCAGAAATCCATTACATTCTTTAATAAATCCCAATTAGCAAAATACAAAAAAAAAAAAAAAAAAAAAGTGGCCATCCTACGTAATTTTGGGTCACTTTCAGCCATTCAGCGCTTAAGGCTGACAACAGCAGGGAGTTGAAGTGGCTGGACAGCAGGAGGGAAGTCAAGTAAAAGGCTAAAAAGTTGGTGCAGCTAGGGGCTCAAGGGACGATGCTGACAACCTTTAGCAGTGCCTACAGTGCACCCTCCTAAGGAGAAATGGACAATGAAGACATATGCTATGAGCCAAAATAAAAGAACAAACGGATTCACGATAACCAAGCGTAACGAAATTATAACACTGAAACTATATTGATAACAATAATGATACTGCACAATTGTTGTTGTTGTTGTTGTGTCATTATTTATTTATTTTTTTTATTTTTATTACTTTTGTGATTTTCCAAAACTTCTTGCGGACCTCCTACTCTATAGTCATGGACCCCTTGTGGTCCGTGGACCCCCAGTTGAGAACCGCTGTGCCAAATCACTTAAAAGTTTTCGTGGCTCTCTTAAGCGTATTGCACTTACGGATGAACGTATCCCCAACAGCAGCTATTACATTATTTAAAGTTCTTGACAGGTCTTCGTTAGACTCTTGAAACCTGAAAGGAAGTGGTTGCTACAACCTCGATAATTCTAAGTATTGGATTGTCACGACTGAACGTATCCTCAAAGGTGGCTATATCACATTATTCAAAGTTTTTAAGAGGTCTTCATCACACTCTTGAAAAACAGCCTCGCAAATTCTAAGTAAGGGATTCTCACAATGTCAGACATTTCAAGCATATGATGGTCGCATGACAGGTTCAAAAGAAGTAGGTGACACTCCACTGAAGCTTCCAAATAAATGGTTTTCACAATAGAGGAAACAGAGGAAGTAAGGACATTGGAAATTTACAGTTACACGGTCGCCTTTGTGAGAACGTGAGTTGAGAGTGAATATATTTGGCGAGACCCTTTACTTTAACTTCCAGTAAAAACTACCCACTCAGAAGGAATGGCTAAAGAAGAATGGCCCTGATCAGGAAACAAAATTAATAAATCACACAAGAAACTGAAGTGATTCTAACACACTGAGGGGGGAAATGGTCCACACTTTTTCTTACAACTGCCATCGCTCCCTTTTCCAGACCATGTCCTTCCATTCAGACAGTTTCCTTGCGCTCTTATAACTCTCCTAGTGACACATGACCCCAAATCTTTATGATGCTTTAGTATTTGCTTTCTCATGTTTACCTCAAGTACCTTCTTTTCTTGTTAGTTTATGCTATCTTTTGTTCTTCCTTTTAGTTTTCTGTAAAAGAAAACTATTAAGATGGCTTTGTATGTCCGTCCGCACCTTTTTATGTCCGCACTTTTTCTGTCCGCCCTCAGATCTTAAAAACTACTGAGGCTAGAGGGCTGCAAATTGGTATGTTGATCATCCACCCTCCAATCATCAAACATACCAAATTGCAGCCCTCTAGCCTCAGTAGTGTTTATTCTATTTAAGATTAAAGTTAGCCACGATCGTGCGTCTGGCAACTCTATAGGACAGGCCACCACCGGGCCATGGCTGAAAGTTTCATGGGCAGCTGTACAAAAAAAAATCGATTAAGCCGAAGACGCTTCGGCGCATTTTTTACTTGTCTGTTTAAGCTGTTGCTGAGCTGACAGCCAGAAAGAAACCACTGCTTTTTGTGTCCCTCCAGTTATCAATATATTTCCATTTGCGCACGTTTTGAGGGAAACAATTGTCGATGGTCTACACACATTCATATATCATTCCATTATTTAGAATAACAAGGAATTATTAGGTTATATATTCGTTATTCTATAACTTCTGGCAACACCACTTGACCTGTGAAACCTTATTTATCATCCACGTTTATGTATAATAAATAAATATAGGCGAGATAGATAGTCTTGATTCGTTTCAGAATTGTATTATTGACGCTCTACTGCAGTTTCATGTACATAATTCGAATGGAAGGTGGTTCAATTGAATGTTTAGTACATGTAATTTTCTTTATAACTATCCTTACAATCGGTATATCTTCATCCATTTTACCAAATATTCCTTCCTACATCTCCTTCTATCTCTGGAATGATTCCTTCCCACCTCTCCTCTTACAAATAATTCTTCCAAGTTTTCTTCCCCCTTTCGATAATATTTATTATGTTTTTCTTTCCTTTCGCTGACATTTCTAACCTCTCTCTCTTTTTCTCACGTACAAATACTTCTTTAACCTTTCCTTTCAACTTTCAACTTTCAACACCTTTCTCGATTATTCTTTCTTGAGGCGTAATAACATTTCCGATTTCTAGCTGGATCACAACATATTTCCAGGTTTCCTTCTTTTGTGGCGCCGTCTCTCTTACTATTTCCTCCCTCTTTGTTAGCGTGGTTTTAGTTCCCATCGATTTCGCGCAGTGGAGAGAGTCTGCACAACTACAACTCTTTTTCGGGGTACGCATCAAACGTCTTGTTTCCTTAGCCAACCAGCTTACTGGCTTTTTACTGCCACCTCCTTCCGTTCTACTGCTGCAAACACTCGCTGCCGTCGCCGTAAACTAATCATGGAATTTTACAGACTCCCCCTCTACTGCTTTCACCTCTGTGCTTTTAACCCAAGCCCGTGCTTCATCTGTTTTCACCTTATGTGCTCTCCTCTTCACTTCCCTCCAGCACACATTTGCATCCACATTTCCACCGTTCTTCGACAATTTAAGACTATATCTGTCTTAGATTTCTTCCTCAGGCATAACTACGCATGCTCACCTTTGGAAACCATGTATTTCCTTCACTTTAACCGCTTCTCAAACACATTCCTATAAGGCTCTCCCCATATTCATTTAGTTCAGGAACTCCTCGTGCACCAACAATGCGATTTCCTTCTGTCACCTACCTTTGCTTTTGAATCTCCTCGCACAACCACTCTTCTATGGTTTCCAAACAGAGCTAAGCATTTATTCAGTCTCCCAGAACATCAGCTTTCGCTACCATTCTTATGCGTTACTGGGCATATTCAATCTTCATTTCTCGCTATAATGTGGTTCGGATTCCACAATAAGCTGTAGGTCCCGTTGCTAAGTAACCAATTGGTTCTTAGCCACGTTAAATAAGTCTAATCCTTCGGGCCAGCCCTAGGAGAGCTGTTAATCAGCTCAGTGGTCTGGTAAAACTAAGGTATACTTTTTTTTTTCAAGCTAGCAAATTTGCACCCTTTCATTTATCCCATGCTCCAAAAAAATTTCATAATTTCGCGACATACAGAGTGAAGAGATTGCTTAAAGTAGCATTTTCTCCCTCCAAGGGATCCACAACTTTTAGACTAGGCGGCCCCTGCCTTGAGGCGCACTAATTCTGTATTCAAAAACCTCACAAAATGCCTATGGAAATAATGCCTAGATTTGTACTGGCTACTATCAATGTCGCAGCTCCTAAGTACATAGACTGATCTCACTTAAGTGATTTTTGTTAGCCTTAGGCGAGAGTGGGGACTCATCCACCAATCAGGATTCATTTCCTTGAACAGACAATCCTGAATGGTGGATCAGTCCCCACTCTCTCCTAACGCTAACAGCAATCACGCAAGTGAGATCAGTCTATATACTGACGACTGCTACAACAGTGGTAATAAGCAGTACAACCTGGTCATTATTTCCATAGTAACTGTGTGAGGTTCGGGGATACAGATTTAATGTACGTACCTCATGCCAGAGAATCCCTTAGTCAAAGGGTTGTGGATCCCTTGGTGAGAGGAAATGCTATACTGATAGTAATCTCTTCACTCTGCACGTTACGAAATTAAAGAGACAAATTTGCTAGTTTGAAGATTATATATATATATATATATATATATATATATATATATATATATATATATATATATATATATATATATATATATATATATATATATATATATATATATATATGTGTGTGTGTGTGTGTGTGTGTGTGTGTGTGTGTGTGTGTGTGTGTGTGTGTCAACTCATAAACGTTCGATGAAGTTCTAGTTACCCTCTGAATCAGTCCCTATAGTTTTTTTTTTTTTTTTAGTATTACCGGGTTGTTTTTCGCCGCTAAAAACAGAGTCAAGAACCTACGAGAGAACATTTAAGGTTTCATCAAAGCTTTCAAAAAATGACACAATAAATACCTTGAATATCAGCCTAGCGTGCTATGCAAGTTTGTATTTAAAAAAAAAATTAACAATAATATACCTTGCGAATTAAACCCGCGAGCAAGAATGGAGGCAGAAAAAGCGCAGTGTATCACGAAACGTTTTGAAACTGAAATTAAAACTTAATTTCTTTCATTTCGCACGCTCTTTTTTTTTTTCTTTTTTGATACTGTGTTGCCGGAGTAGTGAAAAATACATCTGCATTCGATGTAATTACTGATTCATACGCATTTTAATTTTTTAACTTCTTGTCTAAAAAAAAGTGTTCTGAATTCTGTTTTTTTTATTTATGAAATCCAAATCCTATAGCGTGAACCTATTCATCAATACACAGTTTGGGGATATATCGAGTGCTTGGAGGAAAATAATCTACATACAGCCATTCATCTCCATACGGTGGTAATTTTTCAGTAGCAACTATGTACTGTAGTATTTACCTAACTGTAGACACAAGACTTCTAGATGTGAACTTCCTAACGATTTATCATTACCTGACAGGAAAGTCTATCTAAATATATTTGAATGACATATTATTTAAAATAAAATTTCATGGACATAATTTTATGTATAAACATAATGCATTATTACATTCAGAGAATTGGGATAGATCAGGGGCCACCAACCTTCGAAGCTAGAAGAGCCATTTATTTAGAGAATCATACAAATGTAGTACTGTCAGAACCGCAATGACAAAAAATGCTCTCTCTCTCTCTCTCTCTCTCTCTCTCTCTCTCTCTCTCTCTCTCTCTCTCTCTCTCTCTCTCTCTCTCTCTCTCTCTCTTGAATATTTAATATTTTCAGCTTAGAAACTATTTATATCTCCTTAAATAAATTAATCAAACTGATGCCTATAATATGCTGTTAAACATTCGGTTCCTGAACCGCAGGTTGGCGACCCCTGGGATAGATCACTGCGATGGTTGGTGAAAACTGCATCATGAACGGTTTCAAGAAATACAGACCTGTGAAGATCAAAATAAAATATATAGAACACGTCAGGAATGATGGAAAGGAGGAAGAGTTTTATATTATTGATAAAGTCAGTTTTTTGAGACAGGGCATTCAAGACACAGAATATGGCCAACCACAACTGACTAATTGCCTGGTCATTACTTCGTTTGTTTTTTAAGACAAATGGCTATTTTTTTCTATATTTGCTGCTTAGGATATCTATTTTTTTCTGAGAAGAAGCCTTTATATTTTACAAGTGTCCAAATATATTACTTGAATTGTACGTTTAGGAAAACTTCGCCAAAAAAAAAACTAACAGTTATTAAAGGTATATGTTGTAATTCATAGCCTTTATAAGTAGATTAAAAAGATAGAATACTAACCATTAAACATCTAAAATAGTATCCACAGTTAAAATTATAGATCAGAATAAAAAAAAAATACTAAGCGCAGATAATATCTTTTGCTTAACCAAAAAGTGGATAATATCTAGCAACCACTAATTATTTATAAAGTGATAAATAAAATCCACTAGATATTCGTTATGAGCATTCGTATCAAAGGCACAATCGAGAAAAAGACAAACAAATCGAGATAGGCTTCATTTCTTCGGAAAAATCAAAGCGATACAATTTCTTTGAAATGAAAAACAAAATCAAAGCGATAAAATTTCTTTGAAATGAAAAACTGGTAGGAAATTTTTTCGTTCCTTGTGAAATACCAAATGAAATCTTTACAAAAAAAAAAAGATCAAAGGAAAAACATAAAAGTTACAAATAAAACACATAAATGGGAAATAGAGGAATATCCAGTATAAATATTAAACTTTTATAACTTTAACATTCCTTTGGAGATAAAATCGCATGTTTAGAAGAGTATATATTTTTAATGGAAAATATTATTGGACAGTGACGTCGATGTAAATATTGAATAATACGGAATATGTATCCGCAGTACATTGAAAAATATATCAATCATAATTCAAAAACCACTCTAAATATATATTCATGCATGTAACGGTTAATCGGATGTAAGTTATCACATTATATATTTTGTGCCCGTGAATATCTGAATTTCTACCAACATTATTATAAGATTTTACAAACATATAACGACGAAACACTACGATTTCCAATTAATAAATGCTAAATAAGATAATCGGTTCCCTTAATAATTAAAGATATCAAAGTCTAGTTTTGCCAAAGCGCTCAGTCAAACCTTTATGTCATTCGCATCGTGAATATGAATTTTTATCTCTCAATTTTGGTGTTCATAATGGCCTAACTTTTTTTTTTAAGTAGTCTTTTTTTTGGGGGGAAAGGTAAGTTTGTTACCATTCAAAAGAAGTATAGGGGTTTAAGCATCTCCGGACTGAATATAAAATCTACTTTATTTTCGCCCTAAAAAGTTCTAAGATAAACGTAGAGAAGAAAAAGAGAAGAAAATATATAAAGAAATTCCGTATCTTTCAAAAATATTCTACAGAAACCAATAATAATATATTATAATGATAATACATTATAGTAATACACTTGCATTTGTTTTGGAGAATCACACTAAACCTTTAATAAAGGATTAAAGGGAGAAAATGAGAAGCAGGAACTAATATAAAGAACGGCCCCGTAGGGAGGTAGTGCCGTCAGTGCACCTCATGTGGTGCACTGTAAGCATTACTTAAAGTTCTTAGCAGTCTGCCTTCGGCCCCTAGCTGCAACCTCTTTCGTACCTTTTACTGTACCTCCTTTCATATTCTCTTTCTTCCAGCTTACTTTCCACCCTCTCCTAACAATTGATTCATAGTGCAACTACGAGGTTTTCCTCCTGTCACGCATTTCGAACCTTTTACTGTCAATTTCCGTTTCAGCGCTGATTGACCACGTAGGTCCCAGCGCTTGGCCTTTGGCCCAAATTCTATATTCAATTCAAAACAAAGAATGGAGTGTAATGTTTTTTTGCAGTAACAAAGCTGAACTTAGCCAAAATGAATCGTTCATTGAAATATATATATATATATATATATATATATATATATATATATATATATATATATATATATATGTATGTGTATATGTGTGCATATATATATATATATATATATATATATATATATATATATATATATATATATATATATATATATATATATATATATATATATAGATATATATATATATATATATATATATATATATATAATATATATATATATATATATATATATATATATATATACATATATATTTATATATATATATATATATATATATATATATATATATATACACATACACACTTTAATGCATAATTCTGTAATAAACATTTCTGCGTTGTGCAACCCTTAGCTTCACCACTTCACTATGCAAGGCATTTTGCAGAAATACTTACGATTTGACGATTTTGTTTTTATACAAAAACGATCACAGTTTCAGATGGCCACAATATATTGTTATTCGGCGTGATCAGATTATCGGTGAACATAAATATTTAAATCAGGTTAAATTAATCTTGTTCAATCGTTGCATAAGCAAATTTTGTGAACAACATTTTCCACATTCATTTTATCACTTCACAGAAGGCAAACAACCGAATACATGCATTAGTATCGCTTTTGTTTTCGTTCACTGGTTTTTAGACGATTGATCGAACTGTCATTCGTATAAAAGGCAGAAGACGAATAATTATTAGAAAAAATACGAACGATACAGGAATGGAATGGAATATAGAGTTTAGGCCAAAGGCGAGGCGCTGGGGCCTATGAGGTCATTCAGCGCTAAAAGGAAATTTGAGAGTAAAAGGTTTGAAAGGTGCAACAGGAGGAAAACCTCGCAGCTGCACTATGCAATATATAATCGTTAGGAGGGGATGGAAAGCAAGATGGAAGAAAGAGAATATGAACTAAGGTACAGTAAAAGGAATGAAAGGGGTTGCAGCTAGGGGCCTAGTAATGACTACAGTGCACCCCGTGAGGTGCACTGGCGGCACTATCCCCCTACGGGAGATACAGGAAAGGGAATTATAAATCACGATAGAAGTTAGGCATGTCAACGTGTTAGGAATTCTCATACCATTTCACCGCGTCCCAGACTTCACTTCCACGTGACAATCGAAAACAGTGGTATCTAATCACGCGAATGATCATCACCACATCAATGCGTAACTCATGCTCTTCGTGGAAATTTAATGTTTTGATAAAACCCTATCAGTGAAATTAACAAGCGCATTCGAATGTCCTTTGTTCCGTTTAATAAACTCAACAAAGAACATTACAGTAATTGCGTTGCGTCGTCATATACAAGTGCCAGTGTCAATCACTGCGACAGACATTCACTAGTTCTTTGAAATTGTCAGTCAAACGAGATACGATCTGAATTTACGTTGAAATGAAGCTGAAGTGTTTCCCTGGCGAGCACCGGAATGTTGGTGATTCGCCTTCATCGCGTTTCTGTTTGTTTTGCTTCTGTTAGGTGTGATATTTGTTTCGATTTATCGTTAGGTTTTTCTTTTTTTACATTCGACTTCATAGCTGCTTTTAAGTAAAAAGTAATTTTTGTTTTTTGATACCTTTTTTTTTTAAGTAATGACAGTTTTCTGATTTATCATTAGGCTTTTCTTTTTTGCCACATTTGACTATGTATTAGCTTTAAAGCAATAAATACGTTTGATTTTTTATATATTTTTTTCAGCGTAATAAAAGTTATCCGAAAGCCAAAAACAGCTTCGTTCGCTGCTTGGTGACTTCTGTGGCATTATCTGAAGCCATTGATTAGAGGATAATATAATTCGTTTTCAGATCCATAACTTCCAATCACAGCAAAGATACCTTGTTTGAGCCAAGACCTCTTTAACATCTTTTTGGATGGAGTAATTCGAAAAAATCAGGTAATGGACATGAGAATGGAGTTGAAAAGTTCTGGGATACGAAAACGCGCCGTGAATGGAGGGTGGACTAACTGTTTCTATACCGACTGGGACACTATGGAAGAAACTGGGGAAACTATTGAAATGTTTAAACCGCCTTGCAAGAGGAGATAATAGTGAGTATATGTGACCAAGGAATGGAATATAGAATTTAGGTCAAGGGCCAAGCGCTGCGCCCTACGAGGTCATTCAGCTCTTGAAAGGGAAATTGAGAGTAGAAAGGTTTGAAAGGTGCAGCAGGAGGAAAACCTCGCAGTTGCACTATGAAAGAATTGTTAGGAGAGGGTGGATAGCAAGATGGAAGAAAGAGAATATGAAAGGATGTACAGTAAAAGGAAGGAAAAAGCACCGACGGCACTTCCCCCCTACGGAGAAGAGGGCAAAGTTATAATGACGAACAGAAACCAGGAAGCTAGAGCTGAGAATGATGATCAGGGTGGTGGAGAAATGAAAGCTGTTGATTCGTGTGGGTATCTGAGTGTAGAATTCATTGGATGACGGTGGTATGAAAGAGGCGAGGTTACAGAATGAGAGGGACAAGGAGGGTAGCGAGGTGTGTGCACAAGATCTGCAAAAGACTTGGAGTTTTATTGCAGTTACGGAGGACTTGTCAAATCAACTCCCCTTCATGGAGCTGAAGTGGGATTCTTGAATGACAGAAAGGCGATGATACATAAAATGATATGAAGGTCAGTGTAGGCGAGGGGATGGATTAAAATGCTGTGGAATGGCTGAAACATGAATAGAATGAAAGGAGATATATTGGTAAAAAAAAAAAAATCAATTAAGGTATGCTATGACGGAGAAGGACCGGAGTATAAAAACGAAAAGTGCTGGATAGATGGAAACAGGTATTGAGAAAGTACCTCAATAACTACAGTATATGCAGGACTATATGGAACATTTTGTATAGGTGAATGAAATAGCTAATGTTATGGAAGCTTTCTGCAAAAAGGGGTCCATCCAAAATTCAACAGACTGAAGGTAAATGCTGGATGGACCGTTTATTTGTTTTTTCTCGCTTAAAAGTTGCAAAAGGTATTTTTGGGATGAGCTATAAATACCCATCCCAGCCAAAGTTGATACACTGCCACGCCCCTTTTTCAGAGCTGAGGTCAAAAAAGGGGCGGAACATGTTTCAGGAACCTCACCTGAATCGCATCCCGCATTTGAGACCGGAGCTAAAGCTAATGACTCTTCTTTGTACTACTTACCCTGGGGGATCACCACAGGCATATATATATATATATATATATATATATATATATATATATATATATATATATATATATATATATATATATATATATATATATATATATATACATATATATATATATATATATATATATATATATATATATATATATATATATATATATATACTGTATATATATAAACATACATACATACATATGTATATACATAGATATTTATTATATGTATGGATAAATATAAGATATATACATATATACACATATAAATATATATACATATATATATTGATTTCAACTTCATTCCCCATCTAAAGCCTATCACTACTACAACATCATAAAAATCGTAAATTGCCATTTTCCCAAAATTATTTATTCCCCTCGCCAAAGGTTTATGAATTATGGCTGACGGGAACTTTCTCCAGGACTCACTGCAAACTTTTAACAAAAAAATCATATTTTTCAAAACCTCCACAAATCAAGCGTATCTCTTTCTCAATTTTTATTTAACCTTTCAACTCCAAATGACCTTTTAAATGAATGACATTTTCGCAGTATTTGTATAAATAATTCACCGTACTTGAATATACTGTGTGTATTCATATACAATTTATATGAATATACGGTGCCTTTGTAAAGTGTAGGTGCAAATCATTGCTTAAACGATACTCTATGCATTTTCAAGGGCTTATTCAAATGTAGTACTAAAATGTAATGCAAGGAACTTGAGAGAATGATGAAAATTAAAAAAAAAAAAAATTATATTAGCAGTTACCATTGAACGAGAAATCCTCCCGGTTATAGTGGCACCCTTTAGTCTACAGATTTATTTTTCTATTATACTAGTGGACATTTAACTATGTTTGAATTTATCATTATTTACTATAGCAATTCGCAGTCATCATATTTTTTTAAGAAAGAGGATGTGCCCATGTGCGGAAAACTGAAAAGGAAATAATGTGAAAAAGTACTAAATTATACGACTAAACAAATATAATTGCTAGCATATAATGAACAATAAAGAGGCCAATATACTCGTATAAGCAGCATGAGCCAAGTTGATAATTCAAGCCAAAGATTAAATTAAAAAAAAATTCAACTAAATCATTTTAATCATAAAAATAAACAAGTAAAAATGGGCCAAAGTTTCTTCGGTGCAATCGAGTTTTCTGTACAGTCGCTACAGCGTATAATCGAGACCACCGAAAACAGATCTATCTTTCGGTGGTCTCCGTATACTGCTGTATGAGCCGCGGCCTGGAAACTTTAACCACGGCAGGTGGTGGCCTATCCTATATAGTTGCCAGAAGCATGATATGGCTAACTTTAACCTTAAATAAGATAAAAACTACTGAGGCTAGAGGGCTGCAATTTGGTATGTTTGATGATTGGAGGGTGGACGGTCAACATCCCAATTTGCAGCCCTCTACCCTCAGAAGTTTTTAAGATCTGAGGGCGGACAGAAAAAAGTGCGGACAGAATAAAGTGCGGACGGACAAACAAAGCCGGCACAAGAGTTTTCTATTACAGAAAACAAAAACGGGCAAATTACCTGAGAAACCTGCATTGTGAAAGCCGATGTAGAAACAACCGCCTCCTGCCAGCCCTAAACTTTCCCTCTTCGATACGAATTACGGTTCAGTGTTATGATATAACACCCTTATTATCACATTCTTAATACAACTCACAAGAATCACGAACAGAACATATAACTGTACCAACAACACTCACCTTATTCAAACCAGGATCGCCACAACCAGTTACAACTGATGACCAGTGGGACTTGATACTCTATCTTCACTTGCATTTCATAATAGTCGTTTGGTAGTTGAATGTATTAAAGCGCTTCTTTGTATGTGATATTTTTCATTACGAATCAAGCTGTGGTGTATTTTATGAGCTCATTTTCTTCTGTGGTCATTGTTAAACTCTATGTGTTGAAATGAAATTAAATACAGTACCTACACCGGTCAGCAAATTCCTGAGAAGTGGCCTATGCTAGTATTGCACCAACCCCCGGTTTTTTTGCCATGCCCCTAGGTTAGGTTAGTTTAGGTTGGTTGGATTTGTTATGTTAGATGTTAGTTCGTCAAGGAATTTGGGTGTGGGAAACATAATGAGATTATTTTCAAGAAAATTCTATGGTTTGTTTTTAAGATATGGCGTCCCGCTTTTTTCATGGAAAGGTCCCAGTACTCCGTCACCTATTGGAAAGATGCCACCGGTCATTACTTAACGCCCTTCAGACTTTCATAAATGATCTAATGGCACAGTGAGACCTTCTGAGCGCTTTGGCTTTAAAACGCTTTAAATATTCACGTGCACTCTCTGACAACTGCTAGACGTATTTCGGCAAGATAAAAAAATAACATGCGGTTCGACACAACGCCCTGACGAATCAATTATTTCCTATCAATCATCTCTCAACCGACGGACAGCGAATAAGTCTGGGCAAAACCGACCAGGAACTTTGCATAATTTCACGCAGAGAAGGAAAGGTTAGGTTGTGAGAATATGTACAAAGATGACATAAATGTCGTTTGAAAAACATGTGAATATTGTTCAGAATGATTTGTCTGGTCAATGTGAGAGAACGGATTGCGAGCAGGTACGTGAGCGGTACAGGAAAGTGATTTTGTTTGTGCATGGAGGTGTGGGGCTGGCGTGTTGTTAATGAGCCCCTAGTATAAATACATGAAACACTTGATATTGTAGGATATATATATATATATATATATATATATATATATATATATATATATATATATATATAATATATATATATATATATATATATATATATATATATATATATATATATATATATATATATGTGTGTGTGTGTGTGTGTGTGTGCGTACGTGCTGTGTTAAAACAAAGGTTTAAAACCGGCTTCATGGCAACCATGGACTACTTCTGTCTAAACAATATTAAACATTTGGAACAATACGTTCAAGATGCAATGCTACAACACATGTTCCTCTGTCTAGCAAGGCTGACGTTTCAAGGCCTTACTTAATGACTTATTCCCCACCAAATTACGCTATGTAGGTCATAAATGAATATATTTTGGTAACGAAATGCCTTTGTCTTATTAGTGTAGACAATACATTACATATCGTGCGGGAACCTTAAGAGAGTTTGGAGATATAAAATATTTCGATTTCATTCAAGTTTTTGGCTGGATATTCCATAGTCGTATCTAACTTATACAAATTATTTAATAATATATATATATATATATATATATATATATATATATATATATATATATATATATATATATATATATATATTAAAATCTCCGGTTTCGCTCAAATTTCTTAAACTTACTGTCAGTGTGTCTGAATATCATTTATAAAGTAGAATATTTAAAAGGTTCTTGTAAAGAACATTCACTGATTCAGAAACCCTGGTAATAAGCTTAGGAAATTAAAATAAGCTGGAGGTGTTGACAGATGGAACATAAGTCAGTTTTAACTAATATTTTCATATAAATATATAAATATTTATATGAATGAAACTGAAATTAGTTCTCGCATATTTTATAATTCTATAAAGTGAGCATTGCTTTTCACCGGACCCTAAGAATGAGGGTGAAAAATAAGAAAAAAAATGGCGCAAAGTAAATAGTGTGAAATAACAGAATCTTGCAAAATATGCTTTTAAGAAAGTACATCCGAATTGAGTTTTTTGTTATTTTCTTACCGGTATCGGAAACTACTCACAACAAGAACTCTCCGTTGCTGAGATCAAAATAACGCTGCAAGTGTTTACATTTAATCAGCGAGTGATGAATATAACGCAAAAAAAAAAAAAAGAAAAAGTTGAACATTTCTTTATTTCAGAAAAGATACATAAGTAATGCCGGAGATGAATTCCTGGAGGAATTATACGCGTGAAATCTCCCCCGTTCCTTGGCTGAGTTAATAGATTTTAATACTGTTGTTCTGAACAAAACAAAGACTTTTTCCGGATGCGATAAAGCACCGGCGGCTGCCGAATTTTTCCTGTTTAAATCTGCGACGTTCTTGCAGATTAAAGGTGTTACGGTGGCTTTAATTTCCTTGATAACCCTTAAGGGGTTAGTACCGTCCGTGCGCCGCATCACTTAAGGTTCTTTGCAGCGTGCCTTCGGCCCCTAGCGGCAACCCCTTTCGTTCCTTTTACTGTACCTCCGTTCATATTCTGTTTCTTCCATCTCACTTTCCACCCACTCCTAAAAATTGATTCAGAGTGCAGCTGCGAGGTTTTCCTCCTGTTACACCTGTCAACCCTTCTGTTGTCAATTTCCGTTTCAGCGCCGAATGACCTCAGAGGTCCCAGTGCTTGGCCTCTGGCCTAAATTCTATATTCAATTCAATTCAGTTCAATTCAATTTACTTGATATTTTTGACAAACATGAAACATTTTAATTATAAAATTTTTTCGGAAACATTAGAGTGCTGGAAATTATTTTGTTCATTTACATCAGCCTTGTGTGTTTTGAAGTTTTATTTTCAGTTATAAGACAACCGTAGCCAATTTTTCCAAAATTTAATACCTAAACGAAAATACCCAAACTGCAACTTATGGGAAGAGACAGTAATGTATAGAGCCTGCAGAAAATATATTTTTTTAAATTATGATACTCAGAGCAAAAAGACTGAGACTCTGACGATATTTTACATAAACTAGGTTCAACTTATTAGATATTCATGACTTTTTATTTCAAGGTAACTATGTGATGTTTTTAGCCCATGCTTTCTTCCATCATGCATATATGAATGAAGTTCCTTTTGGGAAAATAGGGCAATTTACATAAATATTTACATTAACCTTCCAGTTTATTTATATTTTCTATTTATATACATTCCTTTCTTATGTCATTTCACTTGACAACAAGTAAAAAATATGCCGAAGTTCCTCCGGTGCAATCGAATTTTCTGTACATCGCATAATCAAGGCCACCGAAAATAGATCTGTCTTTTGGTGGTCTGGATATAATGCCTTATACCCTCGGCCCATGAAACTTTAACCACGGTCCGGTGGTGGCATATCCTGTATCGTTGCCAGAAGCACGATAATGGCTAACTTTAACCTTAAATAAAGTAAAGCCTACTGAAGCTAGAGGGCTGCAATTTGGTATGTTTGGTGATTGGAGGGTGGATGATCAACATACCAGTAGTTTTTAAGATCTGAGGGCGGACAGAAAAAAGTGCGGACGGACAGACAAAGACGCAACAATAGTTTTCTTTTAAGAAAAATAATAACTACGCAAAGATCCATTAGACAGAAGGAAAGCAAACACAATTTTTTTTAACTGAAAGAACTTTTCCCCAGAAAAACTAAGGGTTACAAAACCACGAGCAAATGATGAAGATGTATGTGGGATCCTGGGTATTCCATGGCTGATTTAGAGGGTGAGCCATGGCTGATTTCGACGGTGATCCATGGCTGATTTCGAAGGTGATCCATGACTGATTTCGAGGGTGAGACATGGCTGATTTCGAGGGTGATTCATGGCTGATTTCGAGGGTGATCCATGGCTGATTTCGAGGGTGAGCCATGGCTGATTTCGAGGGTGATTCATGACTGATTTCGACGGTGATCGATGACTGATTTCGAGGGTGATTCATGGCTGATTTCGAGGGTGAGCCATGGCTGATTTCGAGGGTGAGCCATGGCTGATTTCGACGGTGATCCATGGCTGATTTCGAGAGTGATCCATGACTGATTTCGACGGTGATCCATGACTGATTTAGAGGGTGAGCCATGGCTGATTTAGAGGGTGATCTATGGCTGATTTCGAGTGATCCATGGCTGATTTCGAGGGTGATCCATGGCTGATTTCGAGGGTGACCCATGGCTGATTTCGAGAAAAGTGGTTTAGATAAATAATCGTTTTTACGTAGATATTAAGAAGAGCTCGAGGAACAAGCACAAGATTACTTTTCTGACGCAAATTTTTCAGGGAACTAAAAAAAAAAAAACATTTTTACGTCAGCGTGGAGAAATATTATTGCATCCTGTTACTTCAGGTGTCGGGAATGAATCGTAAATAAAATATTATTTCTGCATCTAGCAATGTCCTTTTGCACTGCTCTCTTTAAGAGTCACATAACACTTGCATCTTGTGAAGGAAAATGAGAACAGAAAATAAAACGTAGCACAATGAGAGAGAGAGAGAGAGAGAGAGAGAGAGAGAGAGAGAGAGAGAGAGAGAGAGAGAGAGAGAGAATCACACTGTATGATGATGTTGCATCACATGCAGGTTTTTAAAGTCAAGAAAATGTATGATTTAATGTTATATCAAGAACAATTTGAGGATGGTAAGGCTTTTCTACACTCTTACGACATTGGGGCTGTCATTAGCCTCGGAAAGAGGAGGCGGTTACATGTCAATTTTAATTTAAATTATGACAAAACAGAAACATTAAATATGCCTTGAGAGACAACCAGAGGAAAATGCACAGAGAGAGAGAGAGAGAGAGAGAGAGAGAGAGAGAGAGAGAGATTTATACTGGACATAAGCTGCTGGATTATAAACAGGTTTTTATTGTCACGGAAACAAATGATGTAAAAGGGGAAGCGATATAAACTTTTAATAAACGCGCAGAAAGAAAAAAAATTATGAGAGAGTGAAATGTGTATGATAACAGTTATCATTTTTAAAATACTTCTTTTGAATCAGAGTGACATATATATATATATGTATATATATATATATATTTTTTTTTATCATTAAATAGACGCATTCTGTTGCGAATGTAAATCCGATTTATTTTTGCTTTCTGTAACAGTTTATTTTATGCATTTCTCTCAGAATTCTGTTACGAATTTTTAGCGTGCACATTTGGCGGCACTTTCGGCTTCTTCGTTCGAAGTATTGCAGTTAACAGAACACTTTATGATGATGGAATATTCTGATTCTATTTCTTATATATATATATATATATACATATATATATATATATATATATATATATATATATATATATATATATATATATATATATATATATACAGTTGATGCTGGGAACAGAATGAAGCAGTGGAAGGAATTATACAAGAGTGTATGACTGTGAATGTATATACGTGAGAGAGAGAAAAAGAGGACCCTGTAACAGCTTATTCTAACCTAGTTCTCTTTTCATTTCATCTGAACGGGAGCAAACTCTCCAATATTTTTGGAAAAGCGTGTAATATGGGTATAGAATGTTTCCTATTGGATATCGAATGGCCTTGTCTATGAAAAAGAATAATCTGCAAGTATATATATATATATATATATATATATATATATATATATATATATATATATATATATAAATATATATATATATATATATATATATATATATATATATAAATATATATATATATATATATATATATATATATATATATATATATATATATATATATATATATATAAATATATATATATATATATATATATATATATATATATATATATAAATATATATATATATATATATATATATAATGCGTGTGTGTTGTGTGTATATATATGTATATGTATATATATACACCTTGTGTATATATAAGGAATTTAATATAATGCTGATATTAGAAACTAGGCTATACGTAACGCCGTACCTAGAAAAAGACGAACAGCACGCACTCAAAATAATAATGTTGAAGATTTAGATAATAACATAAATGAGTATAAAAACTGGAAAAAATAATAAATCTATTATATATATATATATATATATATATATATATACATATATATATATATATATATATATATATATATATATATATATATATATATATATGTATGTGTAATATGAAAATTGGTGGGCCCCCATGAAATTTTTTTGGATCCCCCAAGTGTTACAGCTGTATTTTAAAACAATTAAATATAACATTTCATCCATTCTTTTGTCCAAATAAAATATAAATAAGCAAAAGAAAGATATATACAACAAATTTCAAAGCAAGAAACAAAAAAAAAATTATTTCACAAGAGAGAACAATCCATGTGAACAATAAAGACACAAAGAAATAATATCCAGGAATCTCACCGACGAAAAAGACATATAAGAAAGAGAAATCTGTCTCACTTGTAAAAAAAAAAAAAAGGAGAGGCTGATTATCCTACCGGTCTGCAAGTCGAGACGGTGCAATGAAAATAGAACAGAATTTTCTACATCGAGCAGAATATGGAAGTCGCGAAGAGGAGAAACCTTCTTCTTCTACTTCTTCAGGATGGGAGTCATTTAGGAAGGTGAAGATTCATTCTCCTTGTGCAAAAGAGATAACGAAAAAGTGGGGAAAAGGTTACCCTTCCATCTTGATGGGGAGAAGTGGTAGAAACTGGTTATTGTTTAAGATGCGCCCTTTCGCATTTCGTAGTAAGAAATCACACGTGCTTACGTTCTCTCTCTCTCTCTCTCTCTCTCTCTCTCTCTCTCTCTCTCTCTCTCTCTCTCTATATATATATATATATATATATATATATATATATATATATATATATATATAATATATATATATATATATATATATATATATATATATATATATATATATATATATATACACAATGTATATATTATATACATACATACATATATATGTGTATGTATAAGAAAAGATAACTAAATACAGCCACTTTTAAAGCAAAAGTAAAAGTAATCTTCCTTATTAGGCTTCACAACATGTCTAAATCATTTTGAACTTTCCTAAAAGGTCATAAAATCAAATAATTCAACACCTTCTCACGTCAAAGACGTGCCTTGCATTTGATACTCAGAAGGCCAATCTAAATTTGTCGTCAACTCTTTCCTTCTTAGTTCTTGCAACAATTCGGCCTTGGTTGTTCATATATAACATGAATTCATTAGGTATTAAACTAATAACATCTCGCTTACTCACATTACCTATTATCGATGTTGCAAAGAAATCCTGATACACTAATTTTGCTATTACTGGAAAGCTCTCAATGAAACTCATATCTATGGTCAACGTTTATACCTTTTTTAATCTTCTGTAAAAGAAAACGATTGTGCCGGCTTTGTCTGTCCGTCCGCCCTCAGATCTTAAAAACTACTGAGGCTAGAGGGCTGCAAATTGGTATGTTCATCAGCCACCCTCCAATCATCAAACATACCAAATTGCAGCTCTCTAGCCTCAGTAGTTTTTATTTTATTTAAGGTTAAATTTAGCCATAATCGTGCATCTGGCAACGATATAGGACAGGAAATCACCGGGCCGTGGTTAAAGATTCACGGGCCGCGGCTCATACAGCATTATACCAAGACCACCGAAAGACAGATCTATTTTCGGTGGCCTTGATTATACGCTGTACAGAAAACTCGATTGCGCCGAAGAAACTTCGGTGCATTTTTTACTTGTTAATGTGGTGTAATCAACGAGCAAAAAACAAAACCAATCACTCTGCTCTCATTTATGGTCTGTCTTCCCAAATAACACATTATTTCTGTCCTTCCTATGTACTTCTGGTCTCAGTTCTATCAGCTGGACCTCTCTACATCCTTAAACTTTCAAAATAATTTGTCAGAATTTTTCATTTCGGTGTAACATTCTATGTTAATTATCAATAATAAGAAACTGCAAAAATCAAATACAGATTTTATATATTCATTGCAATTCACCTGTAATTAAAATGTCATTTTTTAAAGTAATTCTATGATTAGAATGGCATTTCAAAACATAAAAATAAATCCTCGGGGTTGAGTTCTTCAGACACGAATAATAAGATATGATATGTAACTTTCTTAAATTTTGTGAGAACAGTTGTAGATGTCAGTTGAAAATGAAGTTAAGGGTACGGAATTGAGAGAGAGAGAGAGAGAGAGAGAGAGAGAGAGAGAGAGAGAGAGAGAGAGAGAGAGAGAGAGAGAGAGAGAGAGAGAGTGGGTACAAAAATTCTCATGGTAATAAAAGTTTCATAAAGCTCCAGAGGTTACACGCAAATACACTTACAAGCACCCGAAGACGCTCTTAGACAGGCATTTTTGTTCATTGTACTTCGCAAATCCTCAAATGAACCACAAGTCTATGTATGTTCAGTTCATAATTAATGGTAATGGTGGATGCGAAAAATTCATGTAGAAAACAGGCACACACTCACAAATTATACATACATACATACATAACACACACACACACATATATATATATAATATGTGTGTGTGTAATATATACACGTATATATATATATATATATATATATATATATATATATATATATATATATATATATATATATATATATATTTGTGTGTGCAATGTGTGTGTGTCTTCTTCCTACCTGTTCATTCAGAGACTTGACAGGAAGTCATATAAAAGGAAAGGTAAACGACAGGTTACAGAAGTCGCTCTACGATTGCAGCCCTACAAAAAAAAAAAAAAAAAGAGAGAGAGAACTCACTGGAAACGGATTACCAGTACCGACAGAAAACTGGGATACGGTGACAAGCGCAACAGACACGAGGTAGGCTATGGCGATTTTTTTTTTTTAATTGTGTTAATTACTCTGTATTAAGATAAAAAAGGTATTTAACAAATAACTTTAACAAATAACTTGTTAAAGCAGCTTATCTGAAGCTGTCGAGATTGTAAAGGCGTCACTTGATCAAATTATTCTTGACAGTTTGCTATTGGATTGGACTGGATTATAGAAGCTAGGCCAAAGGCCAGGCTCTGGGACCTATGAGGTCATTTAGCGCTGAAAGGGAAATGGACAGTAAGAAGGTCTGAAAGGTGTACCAGGAGGAAAACCTCGCAGTTGCACTGTGAAACAATTGTTAGAGAAGGTGGAAAATCAGATGGAAGAAAGAGAATATGAACGGAGGTCCAAAAAAAAAGGAATGAAAGAGGTTGCAGCTATGGGGCGATGGGAGGCTGCAAAGAACCCTAAGCAATGCCTACAGTGCACCGACAATGCGAAAAAATTGCCCCAAGTACAAGTGGAAGAAATCTATTTATAGGAAACTAACCTTTTGCTAGTGTCCGTAATTTTAAACATTTAAGAAAAGGCATTTAAAATATGAGGATCGACAGTTAACTACAGGGTGAATAAGAGATAGCCCGGGCTCTTGTATGAAAAGAATTTTGTATGAGACTATTTAATGACGCGAGGGTCTAGTTAACTGATGTAGGAATGAGTTTCAGGCATACATGAGTTATGGCTCCATGTTTATTTAATATTTTCAAAGAGGGAAAGACTGTAGTAAAGTAGGGAGTCAGCGGATGTTTGCAGATTATACAGTATTAGCGTTACTGAAGAAAAACTGCAGGGGTTGGTGAAAGAAGTTGAAACTATTTGCAATAAGAGAAAGCTGAAAGAGATTGCTACCTATAGAAAGATTACGAGGGCCAATGGAACGTTAGGCTAATGAGGAATGAATCTGAATATGGGAGACATAGGAACAGAACTTGTAAATGGAAACAGGAACAGAACTTGTAAATTCATACAGACATCAGGCAGCAAATATAACAGACTATAGCCAGACGAGAAAAGAGGTGCATTACAGACAAGGATTAAAGCAAGATCTCCTCAGCAGGTGTGCAAGAGAAGTGTCATGTCCATGGAAGCTAATAAGAAGTGAAGCATGAATGCTAAATGCGAAATTTAGAAAAAAAAATATATGCAACATTAACATTAATTCTATTGAAAAAATATGTGGAGGAAGACATGTTGATCTAATAATATGGTGGAAAAGTAAACGCAATTAAAAAGATAGATCATGAAGCTTGAGATGGTTTGGTTATGCAGGGAAAATTGGAAACCGCAGGTTGGTAAAAAGGCTGCAAGGTTAAGAAGTTAAAAAAAAAAAAAACCAATAAGAATGGATCTAAAAACTTCTGGATGGGTGAGAGAGGTATTCAAGTGGAAGGGCCTTAATATTTAGGAAGATTGGCAGTGAGTGAAAAATATAGTCTAACTTGAAAGACTAAGTGAGGGGACGACGCGTTGTTGATGATCCTCCTTTGACGTATATAAACAGGCTGGTGCTCAGAAGTTCATCCTTTATTCAGCTCCTAAACTATAAATAACATATATGTATATATATATATATATATATATATATATATATATATATATATATATATATATATATATATATATATATATATATATATATAATGGTCTCGTCTTTCAAAGACCAGCAATTTCAAAACAAAAGACAAGCAACTGGGCTGGAATGACTGACGAAAGGTGACAAGCAAAGAAGGAGCAGAGCAAAACCACAATATACAGCCTTAAGATTAATTTATTGTACATACTAATTTACATTATATACAAGTGAGTCAGGTCCAGGAGAGGAAATACTTAAAATGACCCATTAAATAAACATTACAAAAAACAGGCAGCAACATAAAACTCATGTAATTAAATCTTCAGTAAGCGATAAACAATTCACAGACAGCATAATAACCTAAATAATACACTAGCAGCATAAAATAAACACACAGGCAACATAATAAACAATACATGAGCAGTAAAATGAATATTACAGCACAAATACAAAATCAAGCAGCATAATAAATACAACAAGGGCAGTAAAAGAAATATACCACTCAAGCAGCATACCACAAAAACAGACAAACCAGAAGAGTAGTCGAGATGGTCATTTGCTGCCGAAGGAACAAATCCTCACATCGATGACCAACAATGGTTGAGACATCGAAGCGTCCTCAGAAAACTGTGGCTGCTGTGTTCTCGACAGACCACTGGCGAGAACCTGCCGATCTGCTTTCGTAAACCTGACTTGCTGCTGCCCTGGACCTGACTGACGCTGTCAACGTCAGAGGCAAACGTTAACTCCTTCCACAAAGAAAAACAAGTACAGGATAGGAGGCAACAACCCACCAAGGGAACAATCGGCAAACGATTGTCCTCACAATATAGGCTATATATATATATATGTATATGTATATGTATATATATATATATATATATATATATATATATATATATATATATATATATATATATATATATATATATATATATATGTATATATATATATATATATATATATATATATATATATATATATATATGTATATGTATATATATATATATATATATATATATATATATATATATATATATATATATATATAATATATATAAATATAATATATATATATATATATATATATATATATATATATATATATATATATATATATATATATATATATATATATATATTATATATATATATATATATATATATGTAACTATATATACATATATATATATATATATATATATATATATATATATATATATATATAATTCCCATTTCAAAGCTGCAGCCATAAAACAAAATGATAAATATGAAAGTAATGCCTTGTCATCCCGACTTCGCGACCGTTAAATCTGTATTATTTACGGGTAATAAAGCAGCTGCCAAGTAAATTTATCATCGAACAGAAAGCGGATCATCAAACGAGAATTATAAGACAGCTCTTCGATCACATGAACATATTTTATGGCTGAAATAAGACTTAAAATATGTCTTATTTTAAATTAAGTCCTTTGTATGTTCGAGGATGTTTCAAGGCCTTATGCGCATGCGTGAATTGCACAAAGAAATGGAAATGTTTTATGTAGTTTGAAGTAAAACGTAAAATGTTTATTGTTTTAGATTCAACACCTTTTTACAACCGAGGAAATTTATGGCCTCACGCGCATATATATTTACACAAAGAAATGGAAACATTTTCTAGTCTGAAATAAGTCGTAAAATGCTTCTTATTTTAGATTCAACACCTTTTAATAACTGAGGATGTTTATGGTCTTATGCGCATGCGTAAATTACACGAAGAAATGGAAAATATTTTATAGCTTGAAATAAGACGTGTAATGCGTCTTATTTTAAATTCAGCTCCTTTATACGACAGAGGCTGTTTTAGGACCTTATGCGCATGCGTGAATTACACAAACAAAGAGGCGAAGATCAGTGCAACCCTTCTCATATTCTTCCCCAGGAAAATGTAATTGGCGCGCGTACCTCCGGCTAATCACGAAATTTTATTGTATTTGTTCGACTTGGAATGGCGGAGAATCCCCACTCCACAATAATTCAGAAATATCGGAAGGGGAGGAACGGCTTCGTCAGTTGCGAACAAATAATGTCATTCAGATGCAAAGCTTTGTTGCTGGGGGAAGGAATCCTTCTAGTCACGAGTAATAAGTAGTATTGAAAGCCATTATGTTAAATTTATGTGGAGAAATGCTCTCCTTCAAGCTCTCTCTCTCTCTCTCTCTCTCTCTCTCTCTCTCTCTCTCTCTCTCTCTCTCTCTCTCTCTCTCTCTTATACACATGCGTTTACATATATATATATATATAATATATATATATATATATATATATATATATATATATATATATATATATATATATATATATATCTATATATATATATATATATATATATATATATATAAAAGTAGTATGATTATACAATTAACAATAAAAAGTATTCTTGAAAATACTACCCAAAAGGAGGAGGAGGAAGGGGGAAAAGTAAATTATAACAATAAAAACGCGTAGAAATAATAAAATCCATTCATAAAACTATTACCGTAAATGAAGAATGAGGAGGAGGAGAATTAAATCATATTACTTAAAAAAAACCGCATGGAAATCTCTTATTACGCAAGAAGGAGAAGAAGAAGAAGAAGAAGAAGAAGAAAAAGAAGAAGAAGAAGTGTTCACGAATTATGACCCAAAAAAATAAAAAGAAAAGGGGAAAAAAAAGGGCAGAGAATAGTGAGCCCTTATTTCAGCGTGGACGCCTTTGTTTGTATTCCAGGGACCCTTTCCCCTGCACTCAAAGGGCGACGCGAAATTTATATTGAAGGATTTCGGATAAAATATTTCCTCGGTGTCAGACTTTAAAGCTCAAGTTTTATGCGAGAGATTTAATACTGGGGCCATTTTTCCCTCTCCCCTTCCGTCACTTCTGTTCTCTCTCGCGTTCTGCTCCGTCGCTGAACTTTACTTAACCTGTTTTGTTCGGGATGTAGGTTAACTTGTTGGATGAATATTCTGGAATAGGTATGTATGTAAGAAACTGTATATGTATATATATATATATATATATATATATATATATATATATATATATATATATATATATATATATATATATATATATATATACATATACATACACATACATATATATATATATATATATATATATATATATATATATATATATATATATATATATATATATATATATATATATATACTTATATATATGTATATACTGTATATACGGTCATTGCTGAGTCGGGAAGTTGGGGAAAACTCGCTGGTATGCAAGCAGTTAGCTTGCCCAGGTAATTCCTTGGGTGCAGTTGCTCTCAGGATCCAACTTCTTTTAGACTTGTGTGGCCTAGTGGATAGCGCCCTTGCCTTCCACTTGAAAGACCTGGGTTCGATCCCGACGTGAGTCAGAAATTTATTTCTGTTTCACACGTGATTGTGTGTTGATTATTTCTATCTTATTCACTCAGAAGGGATAATTCGAATGAAATGCTGTCTATTGGGTCATTGCTGAGTCGGGAAGTTGGGGAAAACTCGCTGGTATGCAAGCAGTTAGCTTGCCCAGGTAATTCCTTGGGTGCAGTTGCTCTCAGATTCCAACTTCTTTTAGACTTGTGTGGCCTAGTGGATAGCGCCCTTGCCTTCCACTTGAAAGACCTGGGTTCGATCCCGACTTGAGTCAGAAATTTATATATATATATATATATATATATATATATATATATATATATATATATATATATATATATATATATATATGCGTGTGAGTGAGTACGCCTGTGTCCTATGCAAATATCCATTTTTATAATGTCCACAGATATAATTTACGTCAAGACTGATAAATTATATGAATGCTTATACGAGTATTCTCTCTATCGAACCGTAAATCCGTTTTACGTCTAGACAGAAGAACCTACTAATGACTTCGCGTGTTACCAAATAACTCATTTTCAATAACCTTCACTATTTCCAGTTCATTGGCGTTAAAGGCTGTACAGGCAAGTTGTATTACCTTTGATGTCTTCCTCATGCTGAAGAGTCCCTGAATAACTCGTGCGCAATTCATCATTCTATAATTTTTAATATATTAACTTCACGTGAAGAAACTCGTGTTATTTATTATTATATATTATCAGACCTTTAAACAGAATATCTTTACAGTCTTATAGATACACCACTTCACGGTACCTTGGTGCAATAAAGAAAAACAAAAACATGAGAAAGGACTGAACTCCAGAGTGAGCCAAAGGTTTGATCTAGCTCTGTGTTAAATAAAAAAAAAAGGAAAAAAGGGAATAAAGGAAAAAAGAAAAAATTCTGGGGCAGAAAAAAAAAACAATGCCAAACAGTATAGGAAACGATAGGCGGGGAGGTAAACTTTGCTAGAAATCATTTTCAAAAAGTCACGCCCGTGACCCGGAATGACCTAACTGCACGCCGTCATGAATAGACGTAAGTGGGGGAAACATTATTATTTTCTTCTGCATACGACAAGCAAAGCAAAGCATTTAGAATTCTTTGCTGTGAATTTAATATTTGTTTCCTTCTTTAAAAAAAAACATTGTCAGCTGTTGTGCTTTCGTTTTTCTGTTATTTTCCTTGGTTTTTTTTTTTTTTTAGACGTTTAGGAGTTTTCATTTAAATTGCCCAGTTTTATGTAATATATTTCCTTATTCAATTCATTTCAGTTTTGAAGCATTTTCAATGATTTTACAGTTTTTTTTCTGTCTGTGCTTTTTTGGTTGTTGGTCTTATTTCGCTTGATTCAGAAAGATACATTTTTTTTTCATGAGCAACTAAAATAACTGGCGTTGCTTTTCTCTACTCTCTGTTTGTTGTGTAGTCTCTCTCCCTCTCTCTCTCTCTCTCTCCCTCACACACACATCCACAAACTCTCTCTCGATGGTTCTTTCTCTCTCTTTCTCTCTTCCCAACTGGAAAAAAAATCGTGCAATATTACTTACTAAAGCAACTGCCCTCCCTCCCCCGCCTCTCTCTCTCTCTCTCTCTCTCTCGCTCTCTCTCTCTCTCTCTCTCTCAGGAAGGTCCTTCAATATATGGCTGGAAGTTGTTTCTCGTCCTTTTATTCTCAGGATGCTAATCATCGTCTGGTTCGTTGGTTATTGATTATTCTTATTGTTTTCTCTGTTGGTTGTTCAGAATCCAAAGGTCCACATGAGGCCCATTTCTGTCTTTCACAAAGGCAAGGGTTCTTGCCGGCATAACAAGAGTTCAAGCGAAGGTGCAATGCAATGCTACCCTAATACTATTCTCCCTGCACTTCAATACATTTTTATCTATTTGTTAATTTACTATATATTTTTTTTCTTTTTTAATAAGTGATTGGGATCTCTTCTTTCTACATTTCCCTTTACTTTCACTTACTTCTTCCTAATGAACACCTTAATATTATTTGGAAGCATGAATTTCAAGTCAATGGCCCCTTTTGTGGGCTTGTTCCATATGGATATGTTTCATCTTCTGAATAATAATAATAATAATAATAATAATAATAATAATAATAATAATAATAATAATAATAATAACTAAGTCAATGCACAGCAACTTCTACACCTTGATACGTCCATTACAGTATGACCTGAGCGGCTCACTGTAGGCGGTAATGAAAGGTTTTCTTTTGTTTATCTTCTCTTCTCTCTTCCTCTCCCGCTGGTCTCTTCCCACGGAATTATTAAACTACTTTGATTTTAGCCATGTCATATTTTCACATATTCAGGAATGAAAGTCTAATGGAAGTCTTACAGGAGCTGAAAATGTGACTTAGTTGGCACGTTCAGTTCTATAATAATAATATTATTAATAATAATAATAATAATAATAATAATAATAATAATAATAATAATAATAATAATAATAATAATAATCTTATTATTATTATTAATATTTCCCTAATTTTCTTCAAGGAGCAATTTGCTTCTCACTTTCCTTTCCACTTTTATTCATCAGTATTAGATATAATTACTATCTTTCTAGAATACAAATGCTAAACTGGGCTCCTCTGACTTCTGTTTGCAACCTTTTGCACAAATTCCTTTTTCTGGCATTCGTTCCATTTAGTTTATTACGACGGTAAATCTTTCCTAAACATTTTGACATTGTGCTTTAATCATCATTATTCTTATTTGCTTCTATCTGCAATAATTTCTTTAAAGTTCATTTACATACAGACATCTTCACTTGGGCTCAACGTCTCATTTTTTATTTTTACTTTTCACAGATTTCAAATATTATTTTTTACCTTTTTCTGTGCTTGCCTGTGTGTTTAGGTGAAAAATGCGGCATTCGCTCAACTTATATTTACATAAATTTGAATATAAATAGAAGAAGAATTATTTGAATACTGAATAACTGCAGAATTTACCAAAACATTCAGAATACGGTTTTCGAAGCAATGGCGTACTTACTGAAATATTCTTTAAGAAAAACATGAGCAAAATGTGGCGTTTCGGCTCTACACTCTGTTGCAAGATGTCAAAATTAACGAATGTTTGTATATCGAACGAACTGTTTCTTTTTTAGTATATTACAAACGACTGTTGAATCAAAGGAACATCATACCAGAAAGTACACACATTCTTCCCGACTTAACAACGAGATATTTCACGATTAATCTCTCTCCATCATACAGCAAAACGGTCTGCGAACTTCGCTCGGGTATTCTCCAGCGATAAAACTTTTTTATCTCCTATTCCTTGATACTCCTTGGGAGAGAGGGAGGGAGGGAAAAGTTAGTTTTATTTCCTTGGGGAGAAGACGAGAGAACAGGGCGAGGACCGAAGGGAGGTCCTAATGTTCTTCCAAAGTGGGTGCTATCAGAAGGCAGAGTCTTCTGGACGCTAATGCTAAAAAATGACGAGCAACTTTTTTGCCGAACGCTTTCGAGGCGATGGTCGTGTAGATGGCAGCTGAGAGTAAGTTCTCGGGTGAGAGAGAGAGAGAGAGAGAGAGAGAGAGAGAGAGAGAGAGAGAGAGAGAGAGAGAGAGAGAGAGAAAGTGTGGGTGAGTGTAGTGGAAATCTTACTGGAGTGTACGTTTTGGGTTGGTTTCCTACACTGGTCCACAGTGCCATACGCAAACATTTCTCTCTCTCTCTCTCTCTCTCTCTCTCTCTTGTATTTTATACATACAAATATATATATATATATATATATATATATATATATATATATATATATATATATATATATATATATATATATATATATAGAAATCATCAACACACAATCACGTGTGGAACAGAAATAAATTTCTGACTCACGTCGGGATCGAACCCAGGTCTCTCAGGTGGAAAGCAAGGGCGTTATCCACTAGGCCATACAAGTCTAAAAGAAGTTGGAACCTGAGAGCAACTGCACCCAAGGAATTACCTGGGCAAGCTAACTGCTTGCATACCAGCGAGTTTTCCCCAACTTCCCGACTCAGCAATGACCCAATAGACATCATTTCATTCGAATTATCCCTTCTGAGTGAATAAGATAGAAATCATCAACACACAATCACGTGAGTCAGAAATTTATTTCTGTTCCACACGTGATTGTGTGTTGATGATTTCTATCTTATTCACTCAGAAGGGATAATTCGAATGAAATGATGTCTATTGGGTCATTGCTGAGTCGGGAAGTTGGGGAAAACTCGCTGGTATGCAAGCAGTTAGCTTGCCCAGGTAATTCCTTGGGTGCAGTTGCTCTCAGGTTCCAACTTCTTTTAGACTTGTATGGCCTAGTGGATAACGCCCTTGCTTTCCACCTGAGAGACCTGGGTTCGATCCCGACGTGAGTCAGAAATTTATATATATATATATATATATATATATATATATATATATATATATATATATATATATATATATATATATTATTAAATATCCTTCACTCAAAGCCATATGTTATACACACAAATGTGTGTGTGTATATATATATATATATATATATATATATATATATATATATATATATATATATATATATATATATATATATATATATATATATATATATATATATATACACATATACATACACACACACTTCATTCTCCTGATTCAGAGGCCCGGCAGAGAGACATAAAAAGGCGAAGATATGACAGAGGACGGAAAGCACTTTGGGGACTCGGACAGTTAAAGAAATCCAGCAGGAAATAGATTAAAGTTGGCAACAGAGGATTGGGAGGTAGAGTGACAAGTTTAAAAGACACGAGTTATCATATATAACGTTTTAGAAGTTCGTGTTACGTAATTTTTTTTTTCTGAAATGGAAAAAGAAGCACAAGTAGTTGTGCTTCTCTTTATTGAGGTTTTTTTTTCACAAAGCTATTTTTTTTTTTTTTTTTTTTTGCAGTTATGTGGCGTTTTCACTCAAGAAAAATTATGTTATTCTAGGTGATAACGTTTAAGTTCGTGTAAGGTTAATATGTTTTTTTTTAGAAACTGAAAATGAAATACAGGTACTTGCGCCTTACTACATCAAGTTATTCGTTATGAAGCGAGTCTGGCTTTAGGCAGTTAAATGGTATATTGACTTATAGATATTACTTTTGCTTTTCTGTACAAGAAAACTATTGTGCCGGCTTTGTCTGTCCGTCCGCACTTTATTCTGTCCGCACTTTCTCTGCCCGACCTCAGATCTCAAAAACTGCTGAGGCTAGAGGGCTACAAATTGGTATGTTGATCATCCCCCCTCCAATCATCAAACATACCAAATTGCAGCCCTCTAGCATCAGTAGTTTTTTTTTTTCTTTATTTAAGGTTAAATAAAGTGCTTCTGGCAACGATATAATATAGGCCACCATCGATCCGTGGTTAAAGTTTCATGGGCCACGGCTCATATAGCATTTATACCGAGAACACCGAAAGATAGATATATTCTCGGTGGCCTTGATTATACCCTGTAGCAGCTGTACAGAAAACTCGATCGCGCCGAAGAAACTTCGGCGCATTTTTTACTTGTTTTAACTTATCATTGTATCCTTCATCAACAATATTTGTTTTCATAGCTAAGAAATAACTAAGTCGCTTACTCTCCACAACATAATAGAGCCTCAAGGGAAATCACATCAGTTTCGTAAGAATCAGAGATGCGGTGAAGAATGCCTACATTCACGATACTGAAAACTGTGATTCTTCAGAATTGAATTGAATATAGTATTTTGCCAGAGGCCAAGCACTGGAACCTATGAGGCCATTCAGCGCTGAAACGGAAATTGACTTTAAAAGGTTTAAAAGGTGTAACAGGAGGAAAACCTCAAAGCAGTTGCACTATGAATCTATTGTTATGAGAGGGTGGAAAGTGAGGTGGAAGAAGATGAATAATGAAAGGAGGTACAGTAAAAGAAATAAAAGGGGTTGCAGCTAGGGGCCGTAGGCACGCTGCGAAGTACCTTAAGTAATGCCTACAGTGCACCACAAGAGGTGCACTGACGGCACTACCCAGCTACGGGGGTGATTCTTCAGGCCCCTCCCCCCCACCCACCCCCCCCCCAAAAAAAAAAACCCATTTCGTTTCGTCAGTGAAATCAGTAACGAGGTCATTAGAAACTTGGGCGTGAGAAAGTAACGAAATTAGGGGCCCGAGTTTCGCAAAGTCTGTGACCCTTACCTGCGTTAACCACACGTAATGCTGTCAGCACTAATTCGGCAGTGACCTGTTAGGAGCCGCGGGTTGAATTTGAAAGTGGGTCGTGACCTGGCCATTTTAGTACGAAGCTTGGTGTCCGAGTATCTTGTTAGCCTAATTTTTCAAGGAGTCCTGTATTCTTTTTACCTCTCTTTTTAAATGTAATTCCAGTGTGTTTTCTTATATACTTATACTGTAGCGCGACTCAGATTAGGATAAAGTTATTATTATTATTATTATTATTATTATTATTATTATTATTATTATTATTATTATTATTATTATTATTATTATTATTATTATTATTCAGAAGATGAACCCTATTCATATGGAACAAGCCCACAGAGGCCATTGATTTGAAATTCAAGATTCCAAAGAATATGGCGTTTATTCGAAAAAGAAATACAGAAAGAGAGAGATATGTAATTACAAATTTTCAAGATAATCGACAGTTACATTTTTATTTATTTATTGATGTTAGCCTGGCGTTCAACCAATCTTACAAATGTTATGTAAATATTTAGCTATATACGATTAGCCCATGCATGGATCAATGCGCTAATATTAGTTATGATTCATTATTGATTATGTGTAATATCTTTTAAATGACCATCAACATACTTTAAAGCTGATAAGCATATTGATATAAAGAAGCGCGGATTTCAAGAACGCTGGAATCTCGATTCTTACCCTGCCTAAAATAAAATTTAAAAAAATTGGCACAGGTTCCTTTTGGCTAATTGCGAAATTTTATTGAATATGAGGTCGACTAGGAATGGGAGAGAATCCCCACTCCATGATAATTCAAAAATATCGGAAGGGGAGGAACGGCTTCGTCAGTGGCGAACGAATAATGTCATTCTGATGGAAAGCTTTGTTGCTGGGGGAAGGAATCCTTCTATGCACGAGTAATAAGTAGTACTGAAAGCCATTATGTTAAATTTATGTGGAGAAACGCTCTCTCATACACACACAGGTCATATATATATATATATATATATATATATATATATATATATATATATATATATATATATATATATATATATATATATATATATATATTATATATATATACACACATACGCTGCAACATTTTTATATTCTCGATGGTTCAATGTTCAAAAGTCCCTGTAAATCTTTGTTTCTAAAACAGGCAGCGGTTTGTAACCCATTGGTGACGATGCACTTATCAACTAAGTCCCCTTGAGCGTACGTCATACCAACAGTACAGTGAATTGGATATTAAACGACATTTGTGGCTTAATATATATATATATATATATATATATATATATATATATAATCATGAAGCTACAAATGTCGCTTAATATCGAAATTCACGCTACCTCGGTATATCTCCGTTGGAGAATTGTCGCCGAAGGGGAATTTATATAAGTGATAAATGAATTGGAATCGTGGGGACACGAACCCGCGACGAAAGCCTATTCAGCGACTCCAGTTGACGTAAACCATTGAGCCATCAAGAGAGGTATAAGTCTCTTGCCGAGATGTCGTACTGTTTTTTACCCGTCGTGAGCGGGGAAAGTGTACTAGCCTCGACAATGACCCACCTCCGCCATGACAGTTCATTGGTACGTTTGGAACACGCAGCTCTTGTTATGAAATTTTTATCACACCGTGATTTATATACAATCATGAAGCTACAAATGTCACTTAATATCGAAATTCACGCTACCTCGGTATATCTCCGTTGGAGAATTGTCGCCGAAGGGGAATTTATATAAGTGATAAATGAATTGGAATCGTGGGGACACGAACCCGCGACGAAAGCCTATTCAGCGACTCCAGTTGACGTAAACCATTGAGCCATCAAGAGAGGTATAAGTCTCTTGCCGAGATGTCGTACTGTTTTTACCCGTCGTGAGCGGGGAAAGTGTACTAGCCTCGACAATGACCCACCTCCGCCATGACAGTTCATTGGTACGTTTGGAACACGCAGCTCTTGTTATGAAATTTTTATCACACCGTGATTTATATACAATCATGAAGCTACAAATGTCGCTTAATATCGAAATTCACGCTACCTCGGTATATCTCCGTTGGAGAATTGTCGCCGAAGGGGAATTTATATAAGTGATAAATGAATTGGAATCGTGGGGACACGAACCCGCGACGAAAGCCTATTCAGCGACTCCAGTTGACGTAAACCATTGAGCCATCAAGAGAGGTATAAGTCTCTTGCCGAGATGTCGTACTGTTTTTACCCGTCGTGAGCGGGGAAAGTGTACTAGCCTCGACAATGACCCACCTCCGCCATGACAGTTCATTGGTACGTTTGGAACACGCAGCTCTTGTTATGAAATTTTTATCACACCGTGATTTATATACAATCATGAAGCTACAAATGTCGCTTAATATCGAAATTCACGCTACCTCGGTATATCTCCGTTGGAGAATTGTCGCCGAAGGGGAATTTATATAAGTGATAAATGAATTGGAATCGTGGGGACACGAACCCGCGACGAAAGCCTATTCAGCGACTCCAGTTGACGTAAACCATTGAGCCATCAAGAGAGGTATAAGTCTCTTGCCGAGATGTCGTACTGTTTTTACCCGTCGTGAGCGGGGAAAGTGTACTAGCCTCGACAATGACCCACCTCCGCCATGACAGTTCATTGGTACGTTTGGAACACGCAGCTCTTGTTATGAAATTTTTATCACACCGTGATTTATATACAATCATGAAGCTACAAATGTCGCTTAATATCGAAATTCACGCTACCTCGGTATATCTCCGTTGGAGAATTGTCGCCGAAGGGGAATTTATATAAGTGATAAATGAATTGGAATCGTGGGGACACGAACCCGCGACGAAAGCCTATTCAGCGACTCCAGTTGACGTAAACCATTGAGCCATCAAGAGAGGTATAAGTCTCTTGCCGAGATGTCGTACTGTTTTTTACCCGTCGTGAGCGGGGAAAGTGTACTAGCCTCGACAATGACCCACCTCCGCCATGACAGTTCATTGGTACGTTTGGAACACGCAGCTCTTGTTATGAAATTTTTATCACACCGTGATTTATATACAATCATGAAGCTACAAATGTCGCTTAATATCGAAATTCACGCTACCTCGGTATATCTCCGTTGGAGAATTGTCGCCGAAGGGGAATTTATATAAGTGATAAATGAATTGGAATCGTGGGGACACGAACCCGCGACGAAAGCCTATTCAGCGACTCCAGTTGACGTAAACCATTGAGCCATCAAGAGAGGTATAAGTCTCTTGCCGAGATGTCGTACTGTTTTTACCCGTCGTGAGCGGGGAAAGTGTACTAGCCTCGACAATGACCCACCTCCGCCATGACAGTTCATTGGTACGTTTGGAACACGCAGCTCTTGTTATGAAATTTTTATCACACCGTGATTTATATACAATCATGAAGCTACAAATGTCGCTTAATATCGAAATTCACGCTACCTCGGTATATCTCCGTTGGAGAATTGTCGCCGAAGGGGAATTTATATAAGTGATAAATGAATTGGAATCGTGGGGACACGAACCCGCGACGAAAGCCTATTCAGCGACTCCAGTTGACGTAAACCATTGAGCCATCAAGAGAGGTATAAGTCTCTTGCCGAGATGTCGTACTGTTTTTACCCGTCGGTGTGATAAAAATTTCATAACAAGAGCTGCGTGTTCCAAACGTACCAATGAACTGTCATGGCGGAGGTGGGTCATTGTCGAGGCTAGTACACTTTCCCCGCTCACGACGGGTAAAAACAGTACGACATCTCGGCAAGAGACTTATACCTCTCTTGATGGCTCAATGGTTTACGTCAACTGGAGTCGCTGAATAGGCTTTCGTCGCGGGTTCGTGTCCCCACGATTCCAATTCATTTATCACTTATATAAATTCCCCTTCGGCGACAATTCTCCAACGGAGATATACCGAGGTAGCGTGAATTTCGATATTAAGCGACATTTGTAGCTTCATGATTGTATATAAATCACGGTGTGATAAAAATTTCATAACAAGAGCTGCGTGTTCCAAACGTACCAATGAACTGTCATGGCGGAGGTGGGTCATTGTCGAGGCTAGTACACTTTCCCCGCTCACGACGGGTAAAAACAGTACGACATCTCGGCAAGAGACTTATACCTCTCTTGATGGCTCAATGGTTTACGTCAACTGGAGTCGCTGAATAGGCT
>JANJGK010000045.1:22577360-22579860 GCA_039081455.1 Macrobrachium rosenbergii | reverse complement strand
TATCAGATGAGAGAGAGAGAGAGAGAGAGAGAGAGCTTAGTACAGAAGAGGAAACTAGGTTGCTTTGGACTATGGGTAAAATTACTTTGTGATAAAGATTTGGTATCAGATGAGAGAGAGAGAGAGAGAGAGAGAGAGGGGGGGGATGCTTCGTACTGGAGACGGTACCTAGTTTCCTTTAAATTATGGGTGAAATTTCCTAATGATCATGAAGATTTCGTATCAGATGAGAGAGAGAGAGAGAGAGACGGAATTCTTCGTACTGGAGACGGTACCTAGTTTCCTTTAAATTATGGGTGAAATTTCCTATTGATATTAAAGATTTCGTATGAGAGAGAGAGAGAGAGAGAGAGAGAGAGGGAGAGAGGGAGAGAGAGAGAGAGAGAGAGAGAGACGGAATGCTTCGTACTGGAGACGGTACATAGTTTCCTTTAAATTATGGGTGAAATTTCCTATTGATATTAAAGATTTCGTATGAGAGAGAGAGAGAGAGAGAGGGAGAGAGAGAGAGAGAGAGAGAGAGATGCACAATTTTTTATGAACTGATTATGGATGAGAGATATATAGGTAGCTGATTCAGTCTATTGCCTTGTAATAGTAAAAGAGACTGAAGAGTTAGGCCTTGTCAGTAAGACACTTTAAAAAGGACTGTCATCTCTAGAATATATAGCCTAATGATGGAAGTCGAGAAGAAATAGGGGATAAAATTTTCATCCTCAGATAATTTATTTGAACGCCTACTCTCAAATCTCCAACTAGATTGTAACAAGGTTTTCTCGTCGAGGAATCTGAAATATAATAAAACTTTTACATACACATACATACATCCATACATGCATACAAATATACGTACATACATACATACATACTACACACACGGACATATATATATATATATATATATATATAGTATATTAATGATTACATAAAGTAATACAGGACTTAACAAAGGAATAAGAAATATTGAAGTCTGGGATCAAAGACGCATATCCTACGATGTCCTCCGATATAAATTTTCCGTCTCCATTCCAGGCAAGATATCGGATAAGCTGAGAGGTCTAGACAAAAGACATGGAAGCCAAAATTGGAAACCGCTCGATTTTTCTCATTCTTATTCCTTTGATATTTTCGGGCAACGTTCTAACGCCCGAGAGAGAGAGAGAGAGAGAGAGAGAGAGACAGAGAGAGAGAGAGAGAGAGAGAGCTCTCGTTTCCCTCGTTAGTTCGTGTTCCATTTCAATATTCACCAGGGCTCATTCTCAGGTGTTGAACTATTCTTAGCTCTTTTTTTGGCCCGTGACTCTTTTGCGTAATTAATAACCGGATACCATCTCTTGAATAGCTAACTGATTGATTGGGTACCTGATTTACTGAACGATTTACTAATTACAACTTCCAGCCCACTACAGTCCCTAATTTATTATTAATTAATATTATTATACAGATCATGAGCCCTATTCACATGAAACAAGCCCACGTGGGCCATTGACTTGAAATTCTAGTTTCCAACGAATACGGTGTTCATTAGAAATAAGTAACATAAAGTAATGGGAAATACAGAAAGAAGAGGTATTATTATTATTATTATTATTATTATTATTATTATTATTATTATTATTATTATTATTATTATTATTACTATTATTATTATTATACAGAAAATATGAACTCTATTCATATACGACGGGCCCAATGGGAGTCGTTGAATTGAAACTGAAGTTCCCAAAGAATTTGGTGTTCATTAGAAAGATGTAAAAGAAGGTAATGGGAAATAGAGGAAGAAGAGATCAGTTATTAAAAAAATAAACTA
Source organism: Macrobrachium rosenbergii (assembly GCA_039081455.1). Taxonomy (NCBI): domain Eukaryota; kingdom Metazoa; phylum Arthropoda; class Malacostraca; order Decapoda; family Palaemonidae; genus Macrobrachium; species Macrobrachium rosenbergii. The sequence goes on along the minus strand of JANJGK010000045.1, from coordinate 22,578,050 downwards.
ATTAAGAAATAGATAACAATGTAAGCAAATTATTAAAAGAAAATGAAGATTTTTTGGGGGTAGTTTTCATAATTTACCAAATACGAAATCTTTACAGAACCCAAATGTGAAACGAATTACACAACAGGTCAGAGGTAATACCGCTGAGGAATCCGCGTATGAAATGTGAAGAGAGAGAGAGAGAGAGAGAGAGAGAGAGAGAGATGGGAGTTTATCATCTGTGAAGACAGCCCACAGGACATGGCTTGTTTTATTAGAAGCGAGTAAGGAAATTCTTATATCATAATTAATACATTTTCAAACTTGTCTCCTGCCTCAAATCCCGATCCACATTGCCGAGGCATTCTTATTCTCTCTCTCTCTCTCTCTCTCTCTCTCTCTCTCTCAGACAGACACACACACACATACACGCACAATGAAATGATTCACAAAAATGAATTAGCTGTGGAGAATGACGATGAAATGATAATCTTGCATTTGGAATATTTGTATGATATGATAAAGAAGCAAAATCATTATGGAACAACTGCATGGGTGAAGGCAAGCAAAACCCATTTGAAAGTTTAAGTTCAACAACAATCCTCGTATGATATTCTCTCTCTCTCTCTCTCTCTCTCTCTCTCTCTCTCCAAATTAGAGCAGATAGCTTTTCCTGGATTACTACACTCGATTTTGAAGCTAAAATCGTAA
>JANJGK010000045.1:22567360-22572360 GCA_039081455.1 Macrobrachium rosenbergii | reverse complement strand
TAAGTTTGATCGAAACAAAAGTTAGAAACAAAATTTCGACATCCACCCTAAGAGCTTTAGCTTCAGCCTCAGAGACTGTGAAGACCAAAGGATGCTGTGTGGTCTTTGAGGTCAGTTGCAGAAGTCGAGAGAAAATATTCGATGGCGTCGAGGAGGAGAATTTATAGAACTAGCGTGTGCACCATATAAATTTATTTGTATATATATTCTTTTTGTGTACCATGCGAATGCTTATGCAGTTGTAAATAATTATGTTGAATATAATCTGTCTAGTCAGTTAAGTTGAATATAGCCTAATATGTCCAGGTTTATGGACACTAAAAATTATTTTTCTATTATTGAATATAACCTAATATGCCTAGGCTTATGGACACTAAAGATTATTTTTCTATTATTGGATATAACCTAATATGCCTAGGATTATGTACACTAAAGATTATTTTTCTATTATTGGACATAACCTAATATGTCTAGGATTATGGACACTAAAGATTATTTTTTCCATTATTGGATAATACCTAATATGTCTAGGTTTATGGGCACTAAAGATTATTTCTCTATTAATTCGATTATGTAACATATCGTGAATATATGTTAATTCGCATAATTTATATGTAAATAGTTAAAATTTACATAGAACAGAATATTGCTTTGTAATTGTATAATATATTCATTTATATTTAAACATGTAGAATATCAGTACAAGGAAAAAAATTATCTTATATGATTGATATATGAATGAACGATGATAAAAATAAATCCAATAATTTCTAAGATTTATTTTTATCATTGCATTTGACAGATTCATACGAAAAGGGTGCAGCTCGTAACTTGTTTTATTTTCTTTAGTTACCCATGAGTTCAACACTGAAAACCGTTTTCTATAGGTATGCCGATTTCCTATGCTGGTTTCATATGCCGAGTTTTGGCAACGCTGGTCCGGATCTCTCCCAAAATACAAACACTAGTCACTAGTCGCGACCTCAACCCTCGGTAAAATTTTCGTGACAACCCACTCATTAAAAAACACAAACAACCACAAAAAACGGACAAACGACATAATCTCGGCGAAGCCAATAATGATTTCAACACTCACCATCAGCCGGGAGAAGGCGACGACTGTCCTCCGGGACATCTGGCGTCGAGGTCCTTTTCCAGAATCCTTGAAGTAATAGCCGATAGATTAATGAACACCTGGATTTTAGGAAATAGTGGCATGTATGACAACGCGTGGATAATGGTAGTGGTGGCGAGGAGGGGATGGGAGTGGGCACGGACTGGGTTGGGGTGGACGGGGGCGGGGTGTGGTTGTTGGGGGAAGGGTAGACGCATGACGTTACATATTACAGTGAAACGGCGCAGTATGGAAAGCTGGTATCAATCACGGGATTACTCTACTTTTTTTTTTCTTTTTTCATTACATGGACTAACTTGATACACCCATGCAAAAGCAAAAGACTCACGTAGACATTTAATTACAAAAGAAAACATATTATTACGGGTGGTGGTGGGAAGGGAGAAGCTAGCATCACTCTGCAGCGTGTTTTTTTTTTTTTTTTTTTGCTTTGAATAACACACTATTCTCAAACAAAAACAAAAGGCACTGGTGTTATTTACGATAGAAAACATATGATTGTTAACATTGTGGTATTACTTTCCTCGGGCATGGATCAGATTTTATACTGTAACAAATTATGCGTTTAATGGTTTCAATAATTAAGAACTTACTGGAATAATATTTTTATTACAATAATCATTGAACTGTCAGATTACAAAACAGAAACGATACGAAGCAGCCAACGTAGGCTTTTTGCTTAGTGGTATACGCGTTACTAAGAATATTTATAATTACATTAAAAATAATAAACAGGAATAAACGAAAAGCACGGGAAATTACTTTTTTTTTCAGAGCAATGGCGAGAAGGGAAATGAATTAACCCATATTAATACATATCGAGGCAATATACACTCGTATCGCCAGTAGGTCTACAACCACATGCTTTTAGATTTATATTTGATCTTGTATTCGCTCATTCAGGTCGTTATCTATAACTTTAAAACTAAAAATTACACGAGTCAGAATTTGTCAAGGATATCATCGAGAGCCACTTCCAACAATAACAGTATCAGAAAACCTTCACGAGCAACTAGGCCTACGTAGAGCCGTCGCCGTTTTTGTGAGCATGACATCACATACTCAACCCCAAAATTATTATGTTGTGGACTTCCCACTGCATGTTTCCGTTTATCCTTCCCTCCTTAACTCGAAATGCCTCTGTTTACTTTCACTAGCCAACGATATTGTCACCGAGCGATAACCCAACAATAACAACCAAGGTCCATGGACAACTGAACTGTCAAATGGGCGCCGAGTTCCAACCGACTCATCCGACATAGCTACATGCGGAATAGGCAGTTTAGTTCGAGTGAACTGCCTATTCCACATAGTTACTCTGAAGCCGTTGTTCAAAAGATGGTGTTCAAAATGTATTATTTAGGGTTCTGAACTCTTCAGTTTGACATTTTGGTCGCGTAACGGACACTAATTATTACGTTTAATGTTTTGACTAATTTAGAGTTATATCGAATAATCGTTGTTTCGAATATACGTGAACTGCCTTTTTAAAATTCATTGTTGCTGTTCAACTGTGTGTGCGTGAGTGCTTTTGTCCCAGCGTGGCTTAGGAGTTATAGACCAAAGTCTAATAAAAAGATAAGTTTGTTCGCGCGCAGGTGGTGACGTCACCTAGTTCGAGTATCCTAAATTATAGAAAACGGAGTGATTAATAGGGGACTTATTTTTATCTGTTATTTTGTCCACTTCTCAGTCACACTATTTAACTTTATTAATTTCAAGTATATCATTCGTATTTAAAGAAAAAAATAATATATATATTATGATTAAAATATATACGTAATGTTTCTGTCTATTCTTGTTATAGCTTACTTAAAGTTAATAATATTGGAGAGGAGTGGCCAGTTTACACTGTACTCTCTCAGTAAATTACTGTGTATCATTATAAATGGCTGTGTAATATTATTATTATTACGTTTACTCTGAAGTAATTACTTTGTAATTCATAAGAAGTTACTGCAGTAAATGGGTGGAAATGAGAGAGAAATGAACAAAGCATCTTACACATTATAATGTAGGCCTAATTTGGCTTTTAATTAGATAATTAACCTTTGAAATGTAAGCTTCTATCCTCATGTCTTTTTTTGTAGATTTTCCAGCTTACCTTCTGTAGTGGAATAATTAGCATTGATATGGCTACATAACAACTTGTTAAGTTGGTGCAGAGAGGGATGAAATAACACCGAGTATAATGTGTAAGTGGGCATTATGTTAAATAAGAGTAACAGTGAGACTTTGACATATTTTATAATAAAATTAGCAACAAACTATTATAATGTTCATAGTGAAGAATTCAGTCAGGTTTAAAGTTGTTGAAGACACAGAATGAAACTAGTCGAGTAGGACAGGGATTCAAGGCAGGTAGATTGTTTTCGTAATTGGATGTGCAGCCACTAACAGCACAATCGTTAGGGATGTTGGGTTGCTGTAGCCAGAGTTCTGAACACAACACCGGCTGGTTGGTGACTGACTCGGTTTCATCATTGTAACGGACCCAGCATTTTGCGGGATAGATGACGTCATTACGCGGCTCGTGCTACTTTTTCGCAGCAAGTGAACAGACTTATCTTTTATTAGGCTTTGTTATAGACCTTCCCTTATCAACGAGAGACCCGGGAACAATTCCTTTGGGAAGGAACAACTTGGGGCCCACTTCTCTGAAAATTCTACCAAGCCCTGATGACATAATCGATGAACACTTATCATTATTTTCCCTAGTAAATTCTTAACGAAAAAGGATGTCAGGAGACAAGATAAACTCTCTTTAGATAGGGAGAGCGGGTTAACAGATCCACACCAGGCCCCTCAACCACATTCACGGGACTAATCAAGAAATCAACCGCAGTCCAATTGAAAGAAAAATAGGTGCTACTTTGGCTTGTTATCTACGCGTCACCTACTCCGAGGTGCTAGTACTAAACCTGGCTGAAGTTCCTTGGGACGCCGTGTGTGGTACTAGTCCCTCGGGGATCAAAGTATTATATACACCCATATCTATATTGTGTGGTTGATAAACTATATTAATAAACGATATCTCCGTGCTGCCGTCTACTTTATATTTACCATACGTTGTTAAGTACTAGCACCTCGGAGTGGGTGACGCGTAGATAACAAGCCAAAGTAGCACAGTAAAATAAACAAGAAAAAATGCAAAAATTCATTTTTCCCATAATTTCCCTTCGGAAAGGGAGCTCGAAGGAATACCATTTCAGAGTTCAGTGGTCCACTCCAGGCCTCTTACTACATTCAACATGGGCTGGACTAACCAACCGCAATAAAACCAAAGAAAAATTAAATTAAAAAGACTGCGAAAATTAATTTTTCCAATAATTTCCTTCCGAAAAAGGGGCCTAGGACGCAATGCCATTTCAGAGTTCAGAGGTCTACATCAGGCCTCTTACCGCATTCAACACAGGATGAAGGAAAATAAAAAAGATTAAAGAATGCACAATTAATATTCCCAATAATTTCCTTCCGGAAAGGGGACACTGAGCAATGATATTTTAGAGTCCAGAGGTCCACTTCAGACTTCTTACCACATTCAACACAGGCTGAAGGAAAATAAATGAAATTCCAAAAATGAGAATTGAATTTTCCCAATAAATTCCTTCTTGAAAGGGGGCACGGTGCAATGCCATCTCAGAGTCCAGAGGTCCACTTCAGGCCTCTCACCCATTCAACACATGCTGAAAGAAAATAAATAAATTTCCAGAAATGGGAATATTAATTTTCCCAATAGTTTCCCTCCGGAAAGGGGCCACGGCGCAATGTCATTTCAGAATCCGGACCTCTTGCCACTTGCAACATAGGCTGAAAGAAAAAAAAAAGTTCAAAACTGCATAATTAATTTTCCCATTCATTCCCT
>JANJGK010000045.1:22547360-22562360 GCA_039081455.1 Macrobrachium rosenbergii | reverse complement strand
GTTTACATCTCCATTCTTTTCACACTAAACATATCAACGTTTAATTTTTCAGTTGTTCGAATCTGCTCTCTCTCTCTCTCTCTCTCTCTCTCTCTCTCTCTCTCTCTCTCTCTCTCTCTCTCTCTCTCTCTCCGGCTTATACCCACGCTGCTTGAATTAACACGCCCGTTGCTGTCAGTCTATATTACTCTATGGGTGCGCTGTCATTCTTTTCCTTTTCCTGATTTTAATTTTAGCTACCGGTTTCCCATTTGCAATTTCCTGTAAGGCATCTCTACGGAGCTTCCCGCGCATCCAACATTTAATCTTTTGTCCACTGCGTATACTTCCCATCTTCCTCTCACTTTCAATTCACTGTGCCACATTCGTATTTTTCACTTGTTTATTTATTTACTCATTTTCAGGTGTCTGTGTTTTTTCAGGTGTCTGTGTTTTAGTTTTGTTTCTTAAATCATTTGATATTTTTTTTTTTTATGAATTTCAAATCACGGATAATGTTGCTATATACAACAGATTTGGTTACTTAAATTGTCGGAAAACTCTTGGTAGAATATGCCATTGTACAGTGTCTATCACATGTTTTGACCATTCTCTGAATTCGGACAAGAACTGAATGTCACACATGAATCGTATTTGACCAAGAATTGCAGATCTAATCCTTAAAAATGACAATGGACGAAAATATTCACATCAGCATACCGCACGTGTAGTTGTCAGTTCTGAGAAAAGAACATTTTAAATGTACAGGTTTGAATAACCCAGCAAACAGAAGAACTCTGAAAAATGAAAGCTTTTAGAGACATCTGTGAGACAATAATGATCAGTCTAATATATGTCCATAGTGACCTACATGACTTGATATTTCTATGAATCAAGATAGGATTTGGAGATGATTTTCATAGGGCAAAATCACTGAGGTACCGAGGTGAATACCCATGGGACCCTGCGGTATTTTGACCTTATCTTGCCCAGGTCAGAAAAATGCAAGGAAAAGCAGAGGACGAATAATGAGTTGGTTTTAACCCTAAGGAAACGTTTATTACCTATTTCATGATGGACTATTATCAGTTATGAAAATCGGGTGCAGGATGATCATTGCAAATATATTTGTTTATATCTAACTGTCCTGTTTCCATTCTGACTTAGCTAAATAAATGTTCGGTTACACAATAATTCAGGGTCGTTGTAATATTCATTTACTGATTAGAGTTCAAATAATTAGCTCCAGCCTTGTCTCCCAAACCTAATCATCTCCCTCGGTCTTAATTGATCCTTTTAATCAAATCTCCCACCGATGACACCCAGGTAAAAGGTCATGGAGAGTTCGGGTCAACAGCAGAATTGCTGCTTGTTTTAGTAAAAGCAGTCCTTCCCCCATTTGGCTCTAATTAGTAAGGAATACACTTTATGCTGGTACGAGCTTCTGTGTGTCATAGAACATTTAACAGTAAGTAAAAATACAAAAAGCATGGCACACATTTACTAAGTTAAAGTGTACCTTAGTTTAACCAAACCACTGAGCTGATTAACAGCTCTCCTAGAGAGGGTTGGCCTGAAGGATTTTGGACTTATTTTACGTGGCTAAGAACCAACTGGTTACCTAGCAGCGGGACCTACAGCTCATTGTGGAATCCGAATCACATTATACCGAGAAATGAATTTCTATCACCAGAAATAAATTCCTCTAATTCTTCATTGGCGCGTATTTCACTTTGATACACTTACGTTAAAAAGAATCAGCCTCTTATGACGAAATCATTGAAAACAGTGTAAATGAAATAATAATAATAATAATAATAATAATAATAATAATAATAATAATAATAATAATAATAATAATAATCAGAAGAAGAAGAAGAAGTGCGAAATAACAATAACTGGTTTATATGAGTTAAACCTTCATCTTAGTGTTCATCATCAAAATAATAATAATAATAATAATAATAATAATAATAATAATAATAAGAAGAAGAAGAAGAAGAAGAAGAAGAAGAAGAAGAAAATGGGTGAATAACAATATTAGGTATTTTTGCATTTTGCAGCACAGATGGTTTTGAAGACCAAGTGGGATATTTTTACGAGAGTGTTTTATCTTTTGATGTTGGTTTATTGTTTAGTGTCGAAGAATCCATAGAAATCAGCCGGTTCATGGGTGAGCGAGTGTTTTTTTTTTTTTTTCTGATTACGTTGCAAGTGACCTGGAGCTGCTGTGCGAAGTGACCCACTCGTGACGTAGTTAGTGGGCAGAGTATCTCGCTTCCTTCCCATTCTCTTTGAAGCCCCGTTTTCTACGTATGTCGGGGTAGACTGGGGCAGTTGGGTACTGGGAGCTACTTGTGTATTTTTCGCGATCGGCAGTTTGCATCGGCGATTAGAAGCTAATTGGGGATTACGGAATACTTTGTTTTGTTTTTTCTTTTATTATTTTGATTATTTTTGGGGAACTTCGGTTATGGTGTTGATAACTGCTTGACAGTTGTTGGGTTACTGGGAATAAATATTTCTTACACTACTGGGTAAACATTTCTTAGTTTTCTTGCTTTTTTGGGCCTTTCTTTTTCTTTTTTCTTTTTTTCTCTCTCTCTCGGGGGCATTCCCATTTGTCTTCATGAAGATTTTCTTTTGGAATTTCTGTTAGTGCATGAAGCTGAGATCGGGTCGTGTTGTTGGGACCTGGAGTTTTATCATTCCCGACAATATGGCGGAGGGTGGCGGTGATAGAGATAAAGTAACTCTCTTTCACAAGTTTACGTCGGTCGCCTCCGGGGTTCAGCCACTTCCGGGGTAGGTGGATGGGGTTCTTCCGGTACTTCTCGAAATATTTATCGAGGATGTGTCGAATTACCTGGTCGCCAAGAAAATTACGGATAGGGTAGAGGTTTAGAATGAAGCAAAAGGGTTCCTCAGTTTAATAAAGCGGACATAGGACAACGGTGTCGGAGTCATCAATTTGGAAATTGTAAGACATGGGGCGATCTCAAGAGGTTTCTGAGGTCAGCATATGGGACGGCTAAAGCCGGGGATGCAGTTCGAGACCTTAGGTCGCTCTTTAAGATTCGCAAAGGCCAGGATTATCTGATGCTTTGATACTGCTAGAGATTTTTCGAAGAAATTAAGAGCGTCTAGCTGGGTAAAGGGTAACAATATTTCTGTGGATGACCCAGAGAAATTGCCTCAATTCGCATGGATGCTCAACGGTGTTCCTGATGCCATAGTAGATAGTTTTGATGAAAGTTTAGAAAAGGGGTCTGACGAAGCCTCGCTTTTCTCGCAGGTTCGCAAACACCTGTCGAAATTCCTGCTGTGGATAGCACTTTCATAAATGGGATGCCGAAGGCTTCCGGTGCTCTTCCAATGCACCTACCACATTCTAGTTTCCCTTCTACGAGGTTCTGTGCCAAGACACAGAGCATAGTAGGGGTTCTATGGGTTCAATGTCGCAGGTTCATTGTTTTAACTGTAACCTTTCACTTATGCAGATGATTATCGCTGAAAGAATCTTGTCAGTGCACATGAAGAGAAATTTATTTCATACAGTTTGACTAGTAATACTTTGATACACTTCGAAGGTAAATACAAAACTTAACAGGTTAAGCAAAATTTGTCATAATATCTTAAAATAGCTATAACCAATTTAAAACCAGAAAGTGTGAATGTGGCAGAGAATATTTTTTCTGGGGCCAACCTTTGTGGAATATGTTGAATATATATATATATATATATATATATATATATATATATATATATATATATATATATATATACATATATATATATATATATATATATATATATATATATATATATATATATATATATATATATATATATATAAGGCAATTTTCATTGAATTATAAAGCACAGGTAACGCTTATTATCGTGAAACAACACTTCCAAATACTGACATATGTTTTGCTCTCCTAAACTCTGCTATAACTCAGAGGGAAAACCAAATTATTTCTGTGTTGTTCCATTAATTACTATCTTCCAATCGCTGTTTCAGCAATTATCTCTGATCTGTAATCGTGTGGATCTTGTTTTTAGCTTTCAACACTGCTAGCTTTTATATTGCATTGTAATTTCATTTAGAAAATGATAATAAATGGAACACCATACTAATCATTTTCGTCTTTTCTTCAGAGATTAAGCCTTGGGGCGAAAGAAAGATGTTGAAAATTAGAGAATTGTTGTTATGAAATTATAGAGGCCCCAGGGGCATCAGCATGCAATAAGGTTATATATAAATATATGTGACCACTCACACACACACACACACACACACACACACACACACACATATATATATATATGTGTGTGTGTGTGTGTGTGTGTGTGTATGAGTAAAGGCCTATATATATATATGAGTATATATATGTATATACTGTATAATAAGTATATAATATATATATATATACAGTATATATATATATATATATATATATATATATATATATATATATATATATATATATATATGCTGCATATGTGTGTGTGTGTATGTGTATGTATGTATGTATAAATAGCCACACACATAATATATATACATATTTATGTTTATATTTATACATATATAAATGTATATATACATATTTATAGATAGATATATATATATATATATATATATATATATATATATATATATATATATATATACAGTATGTGTGTGTGTAAGTACTTAAGTATAAGGCCAACAGTACTGGTTATATTACCCCACCGTCCTGTCAAGGGCAACACAAGGACACGACACGATTTCAGACAACGGCGAACAAGTGAAGAAAAATGTTTATGAATACTTTCTCTAGGCTTCATCTTCCCCGGAGGCAACGAACTTGTCAAGCCACTGGTCTGTGTCAACGAAAGTCTGTGTACTGCGTATCACTGACGACAAGATCAAAGGAGCCGCTGGTTCAAGTATAATCTGTCGGAAAGTTTCTCGCTAAAAGTTCCCAAGGCAAAAGGGACAATTTTAAAGTTTATTTTTTTTCAGTAAAAGTATTGGCTTTCAGGAATATTCTGAATTTCCTTTATTACTTTTAGGAAAGACATTATATATATATATATATATATATATATATATATATATATATATATATATATATATATATATATATATATATATATATGAACCTGTCAGGAGGACATTGGAAATCGGACGCCATTGACACCTTAATCCTCGCACCCTTTTTGAAGAAGATGACCCAAGAAACGCGACCGCCAGATCCATCGCCAAACGGGAGCTAATGAGGCCAAAAACCACTAGGGAATTTGGTCAATCTCCTCCTTCTTAAGAAACGCCACCTCCTTAACATCGGAGGCCTAAGGCCACACCTTCATGTTTTTGTATATATACCATTGTAACTTTCCACCTGTCCATATTCTACCAGTGAACAGGGGCACAGAAACAAGTGCCCGAAATATATGGTTTCAACGTTTAAATAGTGTTTTATGGGCCTTCTTATTTTCATATTACACTGTAGTATTACAGGAAAAGACATTCATATATATATATATATATATATATATATATATATATATATATATATATATATATATATATATATATATATATATATATACAGAAATATTAAATATAAGGAGCCCATAGAAACCCAAAATGTGGAAAATGAAGGCTATATTTCAGAGACCAAACTGTCTCTCTCCTCAGGACAGCTTGGTCTCTGAAATATAGCCTTTATTTTCCACATTTTAGCCTTTTTATGGGCTCCTTATATTTGATGGAATTCTGTTTTAACAGAAAATATTTCACAGTCATACAGTATATATGAATATATATATATATGTTTGTGTGTGTGCATGTGTACACATAGAAACACATGAACACACATATACAAATTTTGAATATATATATATATATATATATATATATATATATATATATATATATATATATATATATATATATATATATATATATATATATATATATATATTATACATATAAATAATTATATATATACATATATTATACGTATAAATAATTATATATATACATATATATATATATATATATATATATATATATATATATATATATATATATATATATATATATATATATATATACTTCGGAAGCATTTGGATTCAAGAGCACAGGATAGGGGACCTGGAAAGCCGAAGTGGAAGAGGCCCTGGAATGAAAGGAACTTAATATCCTAAAACTGGCAGAATTCTCGCAGAGTGTGTCTGGCTCAACGGACTGCTCATAAGCACTTCTCATTAAGTGTATGAATAAATGGAATACTGTTGGACTTTCTCATAAATTTGGTCTATCGTCGTTTCAGTGGTAAAAAATGTGACAAGGGCAGTGACCTTGGTGTAGAAAGAGTTGGCCCAAGAAAGTCTTTGACCAACCAACATGGAAACAAGGTCAAGAATCTCACCCTCATCAGAGGGCACCAGGATTTAATCATTATCGATAATCATATTTTGAGTATTTCCCTCTCTTGTACACCTGCGAAGCGTATTAGTTCTTTCGTTCTAATGCCCTTCCTAATGCGCCATTTACTAGCGCATATTATTATTATTATTATTATTATTATTATTATTATTATTATTATTATTATTATTATTATATTATTATTATTATTATTATGAAGACTCAAATGGAGATTTAACTCATATAAACCTAATATTGTTATTCACTCATTTTCTTCTTCTTCTTCTTCTTCTTCTTCTTCTTCTTCTTCTTCTTCTTCTTCTTATTATTATTATTATTATTATTATTATTATTATTATTATTATTATGTTCATGATGAAGACTAAGATGAAGATTTAACTCATATAAACCTGTTATTGTTATTTTACGCTTCTTCTTCTTCTTCGTATTATTATTATTATTATTATTATTATTATTATTATTATTATTATTATTATTATTATTATTTGGAGGGAATCCCTCTTTTAGGCAGTGTTGTTAAAGACAATTTCTGTTTCAACGGCATTTAGCTTGTAGAGATCCCTCTACAAGCTATTAATAATAATAATAATAATAATAATAATAATAATAATAATAATAATAACAATAATAATAATAATAATAATTGCTGTTGTAACGTCTTTTATTATTATAACAATAGCAGGTTTACATGAGTTAAATCTTCATCTTAGTCTTCTTCATCATCAACATAATAATAATAATAATAATAATAATAATAATAATAATAATAATAATAATAATAATAATAATAATAATAATCAGAAGAAAAGAATCAAGAGTTAATTTACAATAATTGGTTTATGTGAATTAAATCTTCATCTCAGTCTCCATCATAATAATAATGTTACGATTTAACCTAGGGAAATGCTTATCATGAGACAGTTATAGACTCTAAAATTAATGAATGATTTCGTTACTTCCTTCAATATCTGTATAATAATATCTGACTGCTGTTATTTCAGGAACTCGTAAAAAACAAAGAAAAGGGGGGGATGCAACTGAGCTGATGGCTCCACTCAAAAGGCAATTGTAAGCAAACACTGTAGGGTAAGTTTAAGATTACGTATATTTACATTAAATGAACTATCAGAAGATGAAATGAATTCAACATGCAGGCTAGGCCTGAGAGAGTACTTATAACCATGAACACTTGAAGGTAGATCCGTCGATGTGACGATGCTGATTCACGAAGGGCAAGGTACAATCAAGGAAGAATTCCGCGGCTAAGGATCCCTCTGTAAACGGAGAGATTTACGAATTAAAGGCCAGTAAGGACACGGTAAAACATGTATAGGACAAGGAGGTGCGGAGGCTACCATGGATGCCTTGAACACACGATTTTACGTAATTGCTCGAACACTGGAATTTTCGTAACACTGCTCTAACAAGGCGAGATTAATATGGGAATATTGGCACTTAGAAATGACATTAGGAAGTATAGGACGAGAATTAAAAGAGTGTGACTGAATGAAAAGATCCTTTGCAACAGATCACTTCACCTTATAGAAGAGGTGGCTTCAGCGTGGGTAATGGCGGCGGAGGAGGGATAAAAGGCTTCAATGGTAAGAATACTAAGGACCCGTACAAGATAGGACCACGTGGTAGGGCATGGCACTCTGAAGGAGGCGAGAATGCAAAGGGAGGATGATGCCTCGCTCACGTCCATCTATGTCAGTAACTTTCGTTCCTTCGGTCAGGCCCTTTTAAGACCTCGGGTCGGGGATTACGATGCTTTCCTCAAGCAGGTGGGCCTAGTGTCTTTCCCCTATGCGCGCGCATCATTTGAATCGCGGTCCGCCTCGTGGTCAGCCCATTCCAGTTGTTCCTGGGAGCCACACCTTTCTCTTAATCTTGTTTCTTCTGCCTCTCACCAGAAATTAATCTCCTCCCGGCCTCGTGTTCTGAAAAACAAAGGGCTTTCCAGAGTCACATGTTCATAGAGAGAAAGTGGGAAAGTTATACAGAGTGCAATTAACGGATTTAGGGAGGGGCCAATATTCCTTTCGCCCTTCCTTGTCAGGCAGTGCTAAGCAATGTGCTGTATTTTTAATCTTCAGCTTTAAATTAAGCGTTTGGTAGCTGGGATGCATGAGAAGATGTAGCAATAATAATAATAATAATAATAATAATAATAATAATAATAATAATAATGATAATAATAATAATAATAATAATAATAATAATAATAAGAAGAAGAAGAAGAAGAAGAAGAAGAAGAAGAAGAAAAAGCGAATAACGATATTTGGTTTATTTAAGCTAAATCTTCATCAAAGTCTTTAATAATAATAATAATAATAATAATAATAATAATAATAATAATAATAATAATAATAATAATAATAATAATAATAAATGCTGTTGTAACCGTATTTAGCTTACAGAGAGCCGCCTCTAATATTCTTACTATGATGCTCTTATCGTCTGCAGGTAGATGGTACAATAAATTTCAAGAGGACATAGAAACAATATTCTTCTTTTCAACCGTCTTCGTGCACGTTGAAAGGTAAGAGTAAAACAAACCCCAAAAGCAAAGTATCTTTCCATGTCCATTGGGAGTTAATTATACCATCTACCTGCAGACGATAAGAATATCATAATAAGAAGAACAGAGACGGTTCTCCACAAGCTAAATGCCGTTAAAACAGCAATTATTATTATTATTATTATTATTATTATTATTATTATTATTATTATTATTATTATTATTATTAAGGCTTAGATGAAGATTTAACTTAAACCCAGTATTGTTATTACGCTTCTTCTTCTTCTTCTTCTTCTTCTTCTTCTTCTTATTATTATTATTATTATTATTATTATTATTATTATTATTATTATTATTATTATTATTACTATTTTGATGATGAAGACTAAAATGAAGATTTAACTCATGTAAACGTGCTATTGTTATCTAGCTCTTCTTCTTCTTCTTCTTCTTCTTCTTCTTCTTCTTCTTCTTCTTCTTCTTCTTCTTCTTCTTGTCATTATTATTATTATTATTATTATTATTATTATTATTATTATTATTATTATTATTATTATTATTACTTTGATGATGAAGAAGACTAAGATGAAGATTTAACTCATGTAAACATGCTATTGTTATCTCACTCTTCTTCTTCTTCTTCTTCTTCTTCTTCTCTTTATTATTATTATTATTATTATTATTATTATTATTATTATTATTATTATTATTATTGCTCACATCTCGCTAGCCTCCCTTTCCTTCTTGCACAACCACTCCCTCCAATACACACCTCCAATAGAACCCCATCCACGAACTCCCACTCCACAACCAGGAAGGAGTGACAACACCCAATTCGCCACTACACACCCCCCACCCCGCTCTCCCACCCACGGAGGATCCACTAACTCCCTTCGGCGGACGACGTGCCTTATCCCCATCGGATCATCTTCCGCCCCTTCCCAGGTCCTCGACCTCCATACGGTGGCATCTTGAGAGGACGAAACGAGTTAAGTTGGAGTGGCGTTGGAGCACCCTTTTGCTCGACGGCGCCGCAGGACCTGGCAAAAGGGCACACACCTAATGTTCGCCGTTGAGTGGCTTTCGGTTTAATTCACAGGAGAGGGAGAGAGCGAGAGAGAGACGTTCAATTGATGTTTGTCGCTCTCTCTCTCTCTCTCTCTCTCTCTCTCTCTCTCTCTCTCTCTCTCTCTCTCTCTCTCTCCTTGCGAGGTGTTCTCTCTCTTTCGAGGTGGTCTCTCTCTCTCTCTCTCTCTCTCTCTCTCTCTCTCTCTCTCTCTTTTAGAGGTGCTCCAGCTCTCTCTCTCTCTCTCTTTCGAGGTGGTCTCCCTCTCTTTCTCTCTCTCTTTCGAGGTGCTCTCTCTCTCTCTCTCTCTCTCTCTCGAGGTGGTCTCTCTCTCTCTCTTTCTCTCTCTCTTTCGAGGTGGCCTCTCTCTCTCTCTCTCTCTCTCTCTCTCTCTCTCTCTCTCTCTCTCTCTCTCTCTCTCTCTTCGAGGTGGTCTCTTTTCTCGGAATTTCTTAGGTGATTTTTAAACTTTTTTTCTCGTTTCAATTACATTATTTTTTCATTCTCCGCAACATTTCGTCATGTTTTTTTTCAGTATTTTTTTTTTTTATTTTACCTTCTATAAGGACATTTGTCTTCCCCCATATAATATGTAAATGTGTTTCTTGTTTATTTCCTTTTATTCCTCATTTTGCCATACTGTTTTCAATTCTGCCTGTCCGCACTTTATTCTGTCTGCACTTTTTCTGTCCACCCTCAGATCTTAAAAACTGCTGAGGCTAGAGGGCTGCAAATTGGTATGTTGATCATTCACCCTCCAATCAATATACTCAGCAGTTTTTATGTTATTCAAGGTTAAATTTAGCCAAGATCGTGCTTCTGGCAACGCAACAACGCAGGCCACCACGGCCAGATAAGAGTTTCATGGGCCGTGGCTCATATAGCATTATACCGATACCACCGAAAGATAGATCTTTTTTTCGGTGGCCTTGATTATAAGCTGTACAGAAAACTCGACTGCGCCGTATAAACTTCGGCGAATTTTTTGCTTGTTCTTTCTGTCAAGAATGAAAATCATCACTGAAACGAGGGAATAAGGAAACAAACAAGGAATGCGTTTACAAATCATCTTGGGAAGAGAAATATCCTTATGGGAGGTAAAATAAGAAAAAAATACTAATAAAAATAACATGCTGACAAGGATAATACGCCCCAATAAAAAATAAATGGGGCGTATTATCCTCGTCAGCATGTTATTTTTGTTAGTATTTTTTCTTATTTTACCTCCCATAACGATATTTGTCTTCCCAAGATGATTTGTAAACCCATTTCTTGTTTCTTTCTTTATTCTCCTCGTTTCAGTTGCACTGATTTTCATTCTTTCAACATAAGAGGTTTGTTTTTTATTGGGTCGTAATACCCTTGTCAGCTTTTCGTAATGTTTTTTTTTTCACTATTTTTTCATTTCCTATAAGGACAGTTGTCTCTCATACATCGTCTGCAAAAATGTTTCTTTTTTTTTCGTTTATGTTTTCCTCATTTCATTTGCCCTGTTTCCAATGCTTTCATCAAAAGAGGCTGATTCTTTTGAACGTGAGTGTATCAAAGTGAAATACGCGCTATTCACATTAATGTTCTCCTCATATCGCTGAGATTATTCTATATCGTGAAGTGGCTATAGAACGTCTGACACAACATTCTTGAATATCATGCAGAGGAATCATTCAGAACATCACTGATTATGAAAGTATGGCTTTGAAAGTTTTTTTTTATTTTCATTGTCTGGTCGGCAATATTATTGTGTTCGCAACTCAGCATCTCTTGAGCCTAAGTTCGAATCTGCTCTAGCGTAGTT
The DNA here is from genome assembly GCA_039081455.1 of Macrobrachium rosenbergii. Taxonomy (NCBI): domain Eukaryota; kingdom Metazoa; phylum Arthropoda; class Malacostraca; order Decapoda; family Palaemonidae; genus Macrobrachium; species Macrobrachium rosenbergii. The sequence goes on along the minus strand of JANJGK010000045.1, from coordinate 22,550,560 downwards.
GTTTATCCCGCTCTCTCTCTCTCTCTCTCTCTCTCTCTCTCTCTCTCTCTCTCTCTCTCTCTCTCTTTCTCAAGCACACACACACACACAGACGTATGTTTGTGTGTGTGTGAAAGTGTGGTTGTATGCCTGCCGGCCTCATTCGATGACAAGTTTATATCATTACCTTTAATCTCTTTGAAGTCCATTTTTTTTTACAATAGTTCATTCTCAAATAACTTTTAGAATAACCTTTTATTTTTTAACGTAGACGAAGTATGATTTCTTTTATTATAATTTTATAACTTTATAGGTTTTGTTCTTTCTTCATCATTTCATTCTTTGCTTTTATCCCCGGCCATAAAGTTGAGCCAGTTTTAGTATAATTGTTCTTTATGCCAAATTGTAGACGTTAAAGCTATCCTTACATTGATCTGTTTCAGTAAATGTGTCCCATGATTTTCGTATTTTCACTTACTGTTACATGTTCTATGACACACAGAAACTCGTACCAGCATAAAGTGTATTCCTTACTAATTAGAGCCAAATAGGGGAAGGATTGCTTTTACTAAAACAAGCAGAAATTCTGATGTTGACCCGAACTCTCCATGACCTTTTACCTGGCTGTCATCGGTGGGAGATTTGATCAAAAGGATCAATTAAGACCGAGGGAGATGATTAGGTTTGGGAGACAAGGCTGGAGCTAATCATTTGAACTCTAATTAGTAAATGAATATTACAACGACCCTGAATTATTGTGTAGCTGAACATTTATTTAGCTAAGTCAGAATGGAAGCAGGACAGCTAGATAAACAAATATAATTGCAATGATCATCCTGCACCCGATTTTCATAACTGATAATAGTCCATCATGAAATAGGTAATAAACGTTTCCTTAGGGTTAAAACCAACTCATTATTCGTCCTCTACTTTTCCTTGTCTTCTTGTGACCTGAGCAAGATAAGGTCAAAATACTGCAGGGTCTCACTGGTTGTTCATCTCAGTGATTTTGCCCTCTGAAAATCATCTCTAAATTCTGCCTTGATTCTTAGAAATATCAAGTCATGTAGGTCACTATGGACATATATCAGACTGATCATTCTTGTCTCGCAGATGTTTCTAAAAGCTTTCATTTTTCAGTGTTCTTCTGTTTGCTTGGTCATTCAAACCTGTACGTTTAAAATGTTCTTTTCTCAGAACTGATAACTACACGTGCGGTATGCTGATGTGAACATTTTTGTCCACTGTCATCTTTAAGGATTAGATCTGCAATTCTTGGTCAAATACGATTCATGTGTGACGTCAGTTCTTGTCCGAATTCAGAGAATGGTCAAAACATGTGATAGACACTGTAGAGTGATATATTCTACCAAGTGCTTTCCGACAATTTAAGTTACCAAATCTGTTGTATAGCAACATTATCCGTGACTTTAATCAAAAGTCGTCTTGAAATTTATGAAAAATAGAAGATGATTTAAGAAATGAAAAAAAATAAAGACACCTGAAAATGAATATATAAGTAAATAAATGAAATATACGAATGTGGCACAGTGAATTCAACGTGAGAGGAATACGGAACGTACGCAGTAACCAAAAGATTAAATGTTAACCAAAAGATTAAATGTTGGATGCGCGGGAAGCTCCGTAGAGATGCCTTACAGGAAATTGCAAATGGGAAACCGGTAGCTAAAATTAAAATCAGGAAAAGGAAAAGAATGACAGCGCACCCATAGAGTAATATAGACTGACAGCAACGCGCGTGTTAATTCAAGCAGCGTGGGTATAAGCCGGAGAGAGAGAGAGAGAGAGAGAGAGAGAGAGAGAGAGAGAGAGAGAGAGAGAGAGAGAGAGAGAGAGAGAGGAGTATTCTAGAGCAGATTCGAACAACTGAAAATTTAAACGTTAATATGTATAGTGTCAAAAGAATAGAGATGTGAACTCGACAGCAAGAGAGAGAGAGAGAGAGAGAGAGAGAGAGAGAGAGAGAGAGATGGTAAATGAGTGAACACTATAGTGCAAATTCGACAAATGGAAAATTTAAACGTTAATATGTATAGTGTCAAAAGAATAGAGATGTGAACTCGACAGCAAGAGAGAGAGAGAGAGAGAGAGAGAGAGAGAGAGAGAGAGAGAGAGAGAGAGAGAGAGAGAGAGAGATGGTAAATGAGTGAACACTATAGTGCAAATTCGACAAATGGAAAATTTAAACGTTAATATGTATAGTGTCAAAAGAATAGAGATGTAAACTCGACAGCAAGAGAGAGAGAGAGAGAGAGAGAAGAGAGAGAGAGAGAGAGAGAGATATGGTAAATGAGTGAACACTATAGTGCAAATTCGACAAATGGAAAATTTAAACGTTAATATGCTTAGTGTGAAAAGAATGGTGATGTCAACTCGACAGCGAGAGAGAGAGAGAGAGAGAGAGAGAGAGAGAGAGAGAGAGAGAGAGACTTTAGGAAATTAAAGAGGCGTCAATCAACCTGTCTGACCTTTAGACAAAGGGATAAATGGATTAATGCGTAGGGGTACATTTACGAAAAGACATTCCTATCAATGTTTCTACCGTTATCTTATGTACTTTCAGTTTATTCCGACCATTTATTTAAGGTTAAGGTTGATAATATTTTACATCTGGAACTTTTTAACATCATATTCTTCAAATTAATTTGTATTTCAATTTTTGTTCTGTTTACATATTTTTCCATGAAGCCATTTTGCAGGGTATTCTGGACAGAAGAGCAAACGTTTCTTTTATTGATATTTATTTATTTACTTATTTATTTATTTAGTGTAAGGGTTCTGTTGGGCTGTGCTGAGCAGTGACATAAGTGGCAGTTTGGAACTTTCATTCCCCCCCATGGTTGTCAAGCTATGATATCATTCAAGTTATTCAAGGTTCCAGTCCTTAGAAAATTGAAAGCAGGTGGCATAATATCAATAATAATACAACTCAATTTTAACTGTCAAGTTAGAAAAGCATCAATAATAATAATAATAATAATAATAATAATAATAATAATAATAATAATAATAATAATAATAATAGTCCTAAGAAATTCACAATGTCGTGAAAAGTTGTTTTATACTAAAAATCCTCAGTTATTTAAATAAAGTTATATTATTTATAAATGAAACAGATAATAAAACTTATTTATACAATTGTGTATTTTTATTACACAATAAAAATATTCGACTTTTAAAGCACCAAATGCGTAAAATAA
>JANJGK010000045.1:22539860-22542360 GCA_039081455.1 Macrobrachium rosenbergii | reverse complement strand
CTAAGGTACACTGGGACATTATGTCACACACACACACTCGCAACCGCAACAATAAATTTATTTAAAAAAGGCAGTTCACGGATATTCGAAACAACGTTTATTCGATATATATAACTCTATTAGTCAAAACTTAAATGTAATATTTAGTGTTCGCTAAAGGACCGAAGTTTCAAATTAAAGAGTTCAGAACCCCAAATAATACATTTTGAATACCATCTTTGAACAACCGCTGCAGAGTAACTGTCTGGAATAGGCAGTTGACTCGAACTGAACTGCCTATTCGGCATACACAGTATGTCAGCCGAGTCGGTTGGAACTTCGTGCCCACTTGACAGCTCAGTCATCTCTGGACCTTGTTTAGTGTTTGGTTACCGAACGGTGATGATGTTGTTATTAGTGAAAATAAACATAAGTATTTCGAGTTAAGGAGAGAAAGTTAAGTGGAAATATACAGTGGCAAATCCACAACATTGACGTTGAGTATGAGATGTCCTGCTCACTAAAACGGCTGGGGCTCTACGTAGGCCTAGTTGCTTATGAAGGTTTTCCGTTATTGTTATTGGTGGCAGTGGCTCTCGATGATGACTTTGATCAGTTGTGGACCATGTGTAACTTTAGTTTCAAAGTCATCGATAACGACCTAACTAAGCGAGTAGAAGATAGAAGATCAAATGTAAAGCTAAAAAGCAAATAATTGTAGACGACCTGGCAATACCTTTGTAGCGAATGTTAACACGATATGTACTCGTGTAGCTTAATTCATTTTCCTTCGCGTCATTGCTCTAAAAAAAAGTAATTTCCTGTGCTTTTTGTTCATTCCTCTTTGTTATTTTTAACGTATTGCAGCCTGATTTTAAATATTCTTTGAAACGTGTGTACCGCTAAGTAAAAAGCCTACGGTGGCTACTTCGTATCGTATCTGTTTCGTAATCTGATAGTTCGATGATTGTTGCAATTAAAATATTAATCCAGTAAGCGCATAAATTGTTACAGTGTAAAATCCTATACATGTTCAAGAAAATTAATAATGCAGTATTAACAATCATATCATGCTTTCTATCGTAAATAACACTAGAGTTTTGTTTTTGTTTGAGAATAGTGTGTTATTCAAAGTAAAAAAAAAAAAGCGGGAGTGATGCTAGCGCCCCATTCCCCACCACCACCTATAATAGTATGTTTTCTTTTGTAATTAATAGTCTATGTGAGTCTTTTGCTATTGTATGGGTTTAAAAAGTTAGTCCACGTAATGAAAAATAAAAGTAATTAGAGTAATCCCGTAATTGATACCAGCTTTCCATACAGCTCCGTTTAACTGTAATATGTAACGTCAGGCGTCTACCCTCCCCCCAACAACAACGCCCAGTCCCCGCTCACTCCCCCCCGCTCCTGCGCGGTATCATACATGCCACTATTTCCTAAAATCCAGATGTTCATTAATCTATCGGTTATTACTTTTCGACAATATGGATTCTGGAAAAGGACCTCCGCGGCAGATATCCTGGAGGACAGTCGTCGCCTTCTCCCGGCTGATGGTGAGTGTTGATATCATTATTGGTTTCGCCGAGGTTATGTCGTTTGTCCGTTGTTTGTGTTTTTTTATGAGCGGGTTGTTACGAAAATTTTACCGAAGGTTCACGTCGCGACTAGCGACTAGTGTTTGTGTTTTGGGAGAGATCCGGGCCTAGATTATGGACCTTTTAAGTTGAATGATTCGGCCGGGGGTTTGGGAATGGGAGAGGGTGTAGAATTACTCCGCCTTGGTGGAGGTTGGCGGTCTCTTAAGACTCTCCCTTGCTATCGATATTCTTAACAGTGTCATTTGTATTTACAGTATTACGCTTCAAGCACAGTTTTTCATTTTTTTTTTTTTTGTTACGGAACCTTTTTCAAAGCTGTTCATCAAGTAGATGTTTGCGTTAACAGTATTATATTACCTTGACTCATTTTACGTCTCATTTGCATGCTCTTAAACTGTTCAGATATTACATTAATATGAGAGAAACATAGAAGGGTTTATTATTGTTAGATCATTTATGCAGTTGATTACAGCTAGTTTTCGAAGTATACTTCTTTTCGGAAAAAGACGACTTTTTCACATTCATATATATATATATATATATATATATATATATATATATATATATATATATATATATATATATATATATATATATATATATATACTGTATATATACAATATATGTATATATATGTATATGTATACTGTATATATATGTATATATACTGTATATTTGTTAAAAAAACGGGCCCAATTGGTTTTTAAATTTGAAAAAGTATTGTGAGCAATCACCATAAGTAATTGGGATAAATTTGTACCTAATTCTAGTCTTTTTATACGTTGAAACAATACTTCAAAAGGAAGAAAAAATTGACAAAAGTTAGGTTTAAAATTATGTACACATATATCCAAAATTTCAAGGTAATGAAAGTTCCATTACTCAGAACGCATAAGCAGTCTGTAATACCATAACTTGAAACG
>JANJGK010000045.1:22532360-22534860 GCA_039081455.1 Macrobrachium rosenbergii | reverse complement strand
TACACAAACTAAAAAAGACTAAAAGATTTTCATTGGCATGAAATACTGGCTTTATTTTTGTGCCGCATAAATGTTCGTTAGAAATGTTTTAGAAATAATTAGCAGTTCCTGATTGTGAAATGTCAGTCAGAGCTCATTAGTATGGGACGATAATTCTTATATTCTGAAACCTTTTTCTCATAACCTTTAATGTAAGTGAACGCTCATCGGTGACATTTAACGAGCTTACTTCTTATAAACAGCAATCTGATGTTATTCATAAATATAGTTCTCTTATGACACATTTTGTCCTCACCAATAATGACAGATTACGTAACTCGTTTATAACTTGAGCTTTCTCCTTTGCAATCACGTTAACCACAATGAGATTAAATTAGTGCTGGCAATAAAAATCTCTTACCACATCAGATATTGCTGTATTATGTCCTTCTGACACAAGGATATCAAGTAAAAAATGCGCCGAAGTTTCCGGCGCAATCGAGTTGTCTGTACAGCCGCTACAGCGTATAATCAAGGCCACCGAAAATAGATCTAACTTTCGGTGGTCTTGGTATAATACTGTTTGAGCTGCGGCCCATGAAACTTTAACCACTGCCCGGTGGTGGCCTTTCCTATATCGTTGCCAGAAGCACGATTATGGCTAACTTTAACCTTAAATGAAATAAAAACTACTGTGGCTAGAGGGCTGCAATTTGGTCATTTTGATGATTGGAGGTTGGAAAATCAACATACCAATTTGCAGCTATCTAGCCTCAGTAGTTTTTAAGATCTGAGGGAGGACAGAAAAAGTGCGGACGGACAGACAAAGCCGGCGCGATAGTTTTCTTTTGCAGAAAACTAAAAACTAACCAGAAAAAAAAAAGAGTTAATCAGCCATTTTCTCTTTCGAAATATTGTATGTCGCGTCCTGTATTTTTGTTTACGATTCTCCAAAGAGAAACATCATATCGAGATAATGGATTAAGAGGTAAAAAGGTAATTTTTCCAGCATTAGGTGTAAATTTTCAGTTTCTGATTGAACCGAAGGACAAACGCAAAAACTCATTTCATTATTTTTCAAGTATTTGGCCGAGTCGGTTGAGCTTCAGACCGTCATTCGATGGGCCGGAGTTCAGTTCCCACCGCCGGCTGATGAAGAGTTAGAGGAATTTATTTCTGGCGATAGAAATTCATTTCTCGCTATAATGTGGTTCGGATTCCACAATAAGCTGTAGGTCCCGTTGCTAAGTAACCAATTGGTTCTTAGCCACGTAAAATAAGTCTAATCCTTCGGGCCAGCCCTAGGAGAGCTGTTAATCAGCTCAGTGGTCTGGTAAAACTAAGGTATACTTAACTTAACCCGATGCATTTGGCTTGAAAAAATGCTACGACCATTTCCCCCTTACATTTCGCTATATTTTTTGCTAGTAAGCGTTTGATTTTACTTAGGTGCAACGTGTGAAATTTATTATTAGAAAGATGCCTTTTTTCTCGTCATAACTCCGAGTAATTTCTCATATTGCATTTATGTATGAAGAATTCGGTAGGTATTTACGTAGATACATCCTTGTTAATGTAATTTTAACATATGTTACGTAAATTCAGATTTGTGGCGACGAAGCTTGTATATTAGATTCGAACACCCACCCGCCCCCTCCCCGCCCCCAATGCGTTATAATTCCATATACCCGTATGTGAACGGTGCCTGCTCCATTGTAGAATATTCTCACAAACCTCTAACAAAGCTTACTTAATATCATCACGGTGACGATTTCGTAACCGAAGACCAAAGAACACTTAGTTTTCTGTAAAAGAAAACTATTGTGTCGGTTTTGTCTGTCTGTCCGCACTTTTTCTGTCCGACCAAAGATCTTAAAAACTACTGAGGTTAGAGGGCTGCAAATTGGTATGTTGATCATCCACCCTTTAGTCATCAGACGTACCAAATTGCAGCCCTTTAGCCTCAGTAGTTTTTATTTTATTTAAGGTTAAAGTTAGCCATAATCGTGCTTCTGGCAACGATATAGGATAGGCCACCGCCGGGCCGTGGTTAAAGTCTCATGGGCCGCGGCTCATACAGCATTATACTGAGACCACCGAAAGATAGATCTATTTTCGGTGGCCTTGATTATACGCTGTAGCGGCTGTACAGAAAACTCGATTGCGCTGAAGAAACTTCGGCTTGTTTAGTTTTGCAACAATGTTATTTTCCGTATGCTGCTCTTCATAACATCAACAAGCGTTGTCAATGGTGCTGTTATCCATTTTCCATAGGTGTTCGGAATTTTTTGGGAACTTCACTTAACTTCATCTTCGTAATTTATCATTTCTTTCTTCAGTCTTGTAAGTTTTTTCATCAACCATTTAATTTTACCCCAAAATCAACGCATTTTGCAGTCTTTAGCCTATATTTTCTGACATAATTTCGTTATTTTAGGACTGAGTGACGGTTTTTTTGGCATAAGTGACTAACTTTGGTACCGTGATAAATGTTTTAGTATCGTTGTAAAACTGATTATTA
>JANJGK010000045.1:22494171-22532260 GCA_039081455.1 Macrobrachium rosenbergii | reverse complement strand
CAGGATTTGCACGGGCCTTTTGGATGGGCTCGGTGGCCTGCAGTAACTGTTGGAGGAGAGGGCTGAGCGGATGAATCGGGAGCGGAGTTCTGGCTGGTAGGGTTAGGCTGCTTATTAGTGCCGAGTTTGTATCGGCACTCAGCTTCAGCGTGGCCCCCCTTCTTGCAATAGTTGCACAGGGTCTTGCTAGGCAGTCCATTCTTCGGGCGAGTGGAGTTCGAGAGGTAGGCCGGAGGGATGATTCGCTTCTGAGAGGTGCTATGCGACTGATTGAAAGTTTCCCACGAATCAGCCATGCGACAAGCTTCCATAAGTGTGGAGGGCTGTTTATCGTTAAGATATACTGCAAGGGGCCCTGGCACACATTGGAAAAGGTCTTCTAGCATGGTCCGATTGAAAAGATCCTCAAACGTCGTGCAGGCCAAGGAGTCGAACCAGCGCGTACCGGACTGGGTTTTGTGACATGCCCATTCCGTCCAAGACCAGCCGACTTCCTTGGCAAGACCTCGGAACCGTTGTCTCCATTTTTCTGGGGTTATCTCGTAGGCCTTGGTAATGACTCTACGAACTTCTGCCATGTTACCTCTCTGGCTCTTCTCCAGTGAGTGAAGCGCTGCCTTGGCTTTTCCCTCCATATGCTTGGCTAGTATTAAGGCTCTCTCCATCTCCGTGGTGCTGTAGTTATCGAAAAGAGCCTCGATCTCCTCCAGCCATGCTTCTGGCTCGTCCTCAGTCCACTTGGGGACTAGGGAATTGATGCTCGAAATTGGAGCATTTGATGCAGCAGGTGTAGGACTGGAGGCTTGATGGCTAGCCATAGCTTCTGCATTCTCCATTTTCGCTCTCTCAAGCTCGAGCTCCTTCTCCTTTAGGGCTAACTCAGTTTCCTTGCAGGTTAACTCATGCTGTCTCCTTCTTTCTTCTCTTTCCTCTTCATATTGCCTTTGCTCGGCATCATACACCCTTCGTTCTTCTTCATACTTCCTCTGCTCGAGTCTTTCTTCCTTCTCCCGCTTGGCCAAGTCGTCCACTTGCTCCTTAACCCAGGTGGTAAGTTCCGAGCCGGTGAGACCTGCCGCCGTCCCCAGCCCCAGGAAGGTTTTATAATGCTCTGCTGCCATGGTTCTGGTGGGGAAGGGCGTCTAACCGGGTCGACTGGGCGTACTTGGGCAGCGAGGAAGTGTCTCTTCAATGACGTGGCACCCTTTCAAAAGGTGGCACTGTAGTTTGGGTGTGCCTGTGTACAGGTCACACTGGTGGCACTCAGTATCCCTAGGCACTGGTGCAGGTAGGTCCCAGAAGAACCTTCTCGTCTGTGTTCCCTTTTGTTTTCTTTAGTGGCACTTATGGTGCCAATGTGTTCCTAGGGACCCTCTACTGGAGTCCAACTAGGCTATATGGGAGGAAAGGCACTTTACACCCCCCTGCAGAGTGCAACAATCGAATGAGAGAGAGAGAGAGAGAGAGAGAGAGAGAGAGAGAGAGAGAGAGAGAGAGAAGTAAGCTATTCAAGTGATGACAGTGCTGCAAATTATTGGCACTGTGGAATAAAGTGAATTTGGGTTTTTTTTTTTTTTTTCTTTAAAGATCCTCGTGAGTGGCTGGTCCCAGTAGGCTACCGGCCCCAGTGCTGGCCCCTTCTTCTTTCAGAGGGTGAAAACTACTGTTTGCTTCGGTCTGGATAGCAGGCCTCACTCGTGACCGACAGTTTATCACTGTATTGTAATTACTCTTAACTTGTCCTCATCTATTGTGGGACAGAGGTGTTTCTTTTATTTGGTTAAAGTATTCGAATTAATTTGCCTAGTGTCGGCCGTTCTTTCTTTGAAGAGGGTCACGTACACTTAGGTTAGGAATGCTTACTTGAATGACGAGAGAGAGAGAGAGAGAGAGAGAGAGAGAGAGAGAGAGAGAGAGAGAGAGAGAGAGAGATTTTCAATCAGCTAATTTCTTGCTGCTTGAGAACATGTAAACAAAGATTTTATACATGCACAATGGCATGGATCTTAATAAAATGATATAGATGCGTCGTCTTGGCTTCCTTAGGGATTACTTTATTATCTTAATTTTCCTGGGAGCCGACGTCACAAAAGTTTATCGTAAAATTTTAAATTCTCTTTATATGATTTTATAGCAGGTATTCGTAGGAACTTGTTATTACTCCTAACTAAGGCCTATCTTTCCCTGCCTAAATTATCTTTTGGTTTTTTCCTAGCTAAGATATTAGGAGGTGGGTTCGCTACGAAAGGAAAAAAAAAGAGGATGACCCAAGAGTGGCTCGGGCAGAGTCTGGTCACAACAGCGGATGACAATAACAAGGTCTTAAGATGGCGGAAAAGTCCCGTTAGGCCTAAATTTCAAAAACAACCTCGGGCGGCGAAGGAACACCAAAATGGCCGTTCTCTCACAAACAGTTCGAACAATTTCAAAACAACCGCGCGAACACGGCGGAGGAATCCAAGATGGCGGGTATTTTCTTTTTCAAACAAATTCAAAAACAACGCAACAAATGCAGGTATCCAGATTTTACTTTAAATATACCAATCATGCATAGTGTTTTACGTTAAGGATGGAAAACGAAATTACCAAACAACTTTGTGTCTTTTGTTATCGTATTCTCACCCGGACATTAAACAAAAGAATGAAAAGAGAAATGCTACCCTGCCTGCGTAAATTTACGTTGTTGAACGGTACCTTTATTGTAAAATTACTATTTCAGTTCGTTTGCTACTTCACTGACACGGTTTTTGAATGATTCCCGCTATATGCAAACAATAACGATCGGAATTGCCGACGCGATTTCTACATTACTTTGTGTATATGAACTGGGCTCCGCGATTCGGCCTTTGAATTCGTTACTTGAACGACTTGATTCACGATCCGAACACGGTAAATGTCCTTGTCTTAAACGTTATAAATTATGACGCTCTGCTCTCGAGTCCCTTCTTACCTACAGCTAATTCTCACTACACTTGTTATTATAACTATTCTCTTTACTGCTTATTATTATGCCTCGTTCCTTGTTTGGAAGAATGAAATGGAGTTCGATATCTGACTTTTATTTTTGGAATTAATGTAATTTTAATTTCCTTTTCTCCAGATTCTTTCTCTAAAATGTACTTTAGATTCTATGCAAGGTCGCCAATGTTACGTGTGAGGGTCTTGGTTGATCATGTATTATTCAATTTACGTAATTTTTACGGCCCTGCAAACCAAGATTACACGTAACCTGCCACTTGAAGCCAAAAGTTAACCTCAAAGACAGTCGTTAATTAGCCAAAGGTCGCCAGTTAAGGGTTATTAACCTTAACAAAGAATATTTGAGATGAATTTGATTTTAAACGCAACGGTTCTCCCAAACATTCGGACGCGAGGCATACAAAAGCATCGAGACTTAACCTGATTTTGCTTACCCTAAATCCTAGGTATTTTACTGGAATAACGGGGTTGAAGCTAACAATATAATAATTAGGCTTAATCTAGACTTCGTAAACACATATACACTAAGTGGTGGCTGAAGGAAGAAAACAAAGAAAAAATGTGAAATACAGAAAAGTACTAGTCAATCGACGAAGCTTCAACAAGAATCGGACTTACCATGAATGTCGAGTCGCTGCGCAAACGAGGGACCTTAGGAGTCGTATTCTGGCAGTCTTCCCAATTCACTAATTAAGATAGACGTAGGAGAAAAGTAATAAAGAACAAAGAATATCGTTCGGGCACGCACGCAGCGTCACCCTGGTTCCGTGACCGCTGGGATCTCTCTGACCCGACCTCGCTTCGTTCCCGCCAGATGAGGGCTTATACTGCCCCGGGCAATCCGACCTTGACAAAGGCATCGTCGAATGCATAGAATAAAGCTTAAGGGCCACCATAACTAGGGGTCATTGAGCGTAAACCCTCTCTGAGGCTTAGGTCCCTAATGCCCTAGCATATTTTGTTTATAAACTTTCCAGCCTATGCGGCGCCATTTGTCTACTGCGGTGATTGTTATTTTTTAATTGCCTAGCCTACCGGCGGGGCAGAGATGTTCTCTGTCGAGGTCAATCGGACTAATATTCCTACGCCTAAATACATCGAGGGCGAACAGCAGTAATATTTATAAAAATATATATGTATATATATATATATATATATATATATATATATATATATATATATATATATATATATATATATATATATATATATATGTATATATATATATATGTATATATATATATATATATATATATATATATATATATATATATATATATATATATATATATATATATATATATATATATATATATATATATATATATATATATATATATATATATATATATATATATATATATATATATATATATATATATATATATATATATATATATATATATATATATATATATATATATATATATATATATATATATATTTGGAATCTTTCTGTGGGTCTGGCAGGAACCGGAAATGAACCCAGTTTACAAGAAACGATCCTGATGGCTTACAAGCATTACAAACTGAACAACTTCTCATAAAGTCTTCTACCAAACTAAGCATATTCTTCCAAAAGAATTGTCCCCGTACATCCTGATACGTCTTCTCAATCCCCAGATGCGGACTGCCAGACCTACTGTCAACAATATCTAACACCGTAGGAACAACTATTTGCATCGTATACCCTATTCTTCACTATTTCTCAGTCTGTATCTAATCTCCTAACTAACAAATTACCCTCTAATTCAAGCCCAGCAAAAGGCAGCTTATAACCCTTCCTAATAAATTCCCCTCTAAGAAACGCCTTTGCGTCTCTCAGGATCATATCTTCATCTTGCTTCGCTTCTACTAAACTAATTTCCCAATCTATGCTATCTCCGATACATAACATATATGAGTACCCTCTTGATCAGGAAAACTCCTACTCAACACATCTGCTAGAACATTTTGTCTACCTCTATATACTTCAGCTTCGCATCGAAATCCGTAATTGTCAAATACCACCAGGCTCTTTTTGGGGAAAAATCCGGTTCATTAAAAAGATCCAACAATGGCTTATGATCCGTCAGAACCTCTACTTGATTACCCATCAACAATATTTTGAAGTGCACTAAACTAGACACTACGGCAAAAGCCTCTTTGTCTATTACCAACAATAGCCGTTCATTACTGCCTCATGTCTCAAACTTCCTGCTGTAAAATGCAGTCAGATGGAGTCTTCCATCGACCTTCTGCATAAGGCATGCACCTATCCCATCATTGCTCGCGTCTGTTACCAACGTAAACGGACGTTCTAAATCAGGAAACTTCAACACTGAGGGATTTATCAAGGCATCCTTAATCCATTGAAAAGCCACATGCTGTCCCTCTCCCCATACAAACTGCATATCATCCCTCAGAATATCTGTCAAAGGAGACGCCAGAACAGAAAAACCCTTCACTAATCTACGGAAAAACCCGGCCATCCCTCAAAATGACCAAACATGCTTCTTAGTCTTGGGTGTAGCAAACTCTATAATTGCCTTAACTTTATCATCATTTATTCTAACACCCTCTTTCGAAATGACATGACCCAAATATACTATCTGCCTCTTGAGAAAATTACACTTAGCTAACTTTATCTTCAAACCAGCTAATCTAAGTCTTCTAAAAACTTCCCTGAGAACTTCTAAATGCTATTCTACTGAATCAGTGGCAACTAGGACATTATCCATGTAGATAAAGATTTTTTTCCCTAACAAGCCATGCAAAACCATGTTCATAAGTCTATTAAATGTCATTGGACTATCTGTTAACCCAAATGGCATTCGTGTGAACTCATAATGCCCCTTCGGCAAAGAGAAGGCCTTGTACTTTCGACTCTCCTCGCTGAGCGGCACTTGCAAATAACCCTGCATTAGATCAATTGAACTATAGATATTTCTCCCTCCTATCTCTACAAATAAATCTGGTAAACACGCGAACGGGTAGCGATCAGGAATGGTTTTCTCATTCAGCTTCCTAAAGTCTACACAAACCCTGACTAAGCCATCCTTCTTTGGGACTGCAAACAACGGAAAGCTAAAAGGTCATGAACTGGGCCTAACAATACCTTCTTCTTCCCAATTATTTACCTCTTTCTCTACCTGTTCTTTAATCTTAAAAGGAATCCTATATGAAGGAACAAAAATAGGCTTATTATCTTCTTCGTAGCGAACCTTGTGTTCTAACCATTCATTAATCCTAACTTATCCCCTTTGAGTGCAACTATGTCCGCAAACTCGGCCAGAATATCTTCCTTCTACATCCCCAGCATGTTCTTTATCTTCAGCATTAGCTAACTGATCCTTGAAAACCTGCCTTCTAGCTTGTAACTCTGCTTCTGAAAAAGAACAAAAATCGGACGTTGTAAAGAACAGCAACCCCAGAGTACCTGAGGGTTGTTTATCTTAACAAGCTAATATTTGGGGTAGCTGATGTTAACAGGCTCATTCTGTTTGTTGTCGGCCAAATGGAATGTCCCTTCGCCGTGTTCAGTACTGGGGGGTGGCTGATGTTAACAAGTTCATTCTGAGGATAGCCAATCTTTACATGGGTACTCTGGGGTTGCGGATCTTTACAACGTCCCAAAAATCCCCAACAATGTTCACTGAATTATCTTCATCGACCCAGTCAACAAAATCGATTGCATAAATACCCTTCTGCTAATTGCGAACTGTATCGTTGCAGTTTAGCAACTCCACCTAAGTTTCCCCTGAACTCGTTACACTATTTATCGAACCCGTACACAAAACCCTTTCAACTTCTCGCTACATTCATCCACACACATCTGTCTGGGTTATTTTTCGTTAGACTCCAGCCACCTTCTACATTAAAATTTATATTTTTCTTGAATAAAAGACATAAAAACTACAAACTTCTTCTCTATGCATTATCTTCGCAAATGATTAATAACAGAGAAAAAAAAATACTAAACTTACATAAGTTGCGAGTTTTTTCCAAGTCCATTGTTTATGTTTTCACTATTAAGATGGGTAGCTCTTGTTACGTTCGTATGTTTGTTTTCACTCCTGATAAATGCGCATTGTGACAATTTTCGCCTACATGCGCAATGACTCCACCCACTAAACAAGATTCTTCAATTAGAATATAGTAGCTGTAGTAAAAGCATTACTATTGGCACCTGCTTTTTGCTGGACTTCAGTTGGTGTGTTTTACGACGACAACCCGTTTGCGCATGCGTTCCCCTCAGTTGTTCCTTATCTGTGCTGACCTACTGGAGTTGAATTTTGAATCGTCCAATCAGAATTCAGATATTTTTTATACAGTACTTTTCTTTCGTGTTTCCAAGGATGTCGTTGGAAAAAAGCCGTTTCAGACTGAAAACCAAGTTAGTGTAGTCATGGCTTCCAATTGTGACGGTTGTGCTGTAACTGAATATGAGGCTATTAGCCGGTTTTTTAAGAAAATTTACGAAGCTGTACAATTTTTCATAGATCACGGCGTTCTTCCAAAGAAGGTGAAGTGTCCCAAGTGTGGCAAGGATTGTGTTCTACGTTCACCCTGGTGGTGTTGCTGAAACATCAGACTCCGAGTAGTAAGGTAAGGAAACAAAATCTAGTCTAGAAGTGTCATTTTTTAATGCATTGACTAATTGCTAATGTCCTGTGAACCCTGTGGCGGGCGCGCGCAGCGCAATATTACCGCTTGCCATATATACGTGCCTGCGACAATCTTTAAAAAATGCAAATAAGGCGCGAAGCGCCGTTTTGCCGCGGCGTACTCGAGACTACCCATTCCTTTTGCATACATATAGAGTAAGGGGGCAAACTATACATTTGCGCGAGATATCATCATCAGAGCACAACTAAACAACAAAAAAACTACCAGAAAATTTGGTTTTCCATGCAAAAACGGCTGGCTGGAGTCTTCCGAAAAATTACCTCTGTCTGGATTTATGCACACCTTTCACACGAATATTTACCATCGCAATCATTACTGGATCAAGCACTACATCATTTGTCAACACCCCCTTATAGTGCTTCTCATCCCCCAACACATGCTCAGTATTCAGCACCGGTTCCTCATGAATTCCCGAGACATTCTCATCCGTTACATTCATGTCTGTCCCCTCATACGGCACAAACACCCCAGGTACTCCCACATTTATACCGCAAACATGCAGGATGCCCCAGCAAAATTGTATTCCCCAAAGTACTTTCCCGTATAACTAGAAATAGTTCCATCAAAGATCTACCCCGCGAGGGTTAAATCTATATTCACACAACCCAAAATCTGTAACTTATTTGCCTGAACGTCACATACAGCTTCCTTAGCAGGCCCCAAAGATCGATCAGGAAACATCGATCTGAAAAACTCATTACCTATAATGAGACACAATTACAACTGGCTTCAACCCTGTGGGTTCTCCCAAAAGCGTAATATCCCAAGAGACACCCATCCCGTTTTCCTTCACAAATGACCGGTCTTTCGACAATGTCTGCCGATTACCAGATCCCCTTGAACAATTCACGTGAAGCACTTCCTTATCTGGGCTACCAAAATTCTGAAATGCAGTCCTATCATTATACTGTCTCCGAGACGGGCAAGACCGCCAAGGATGACAAAAATTCTTACAACTACCACAATATTTAACCCAACAAAATCTCTTAATGTGTCCCTGCATATTGCAATTAAAGCAACGACCCCATGGGATCCTAGAACTCAAGCCACCCATCACTCTTTGGCTATTCTGACTTGCAACAAAATTCTTTGGACCACGGACTGGATCGCCGTGTCCTACACAACCATAGGCTGATCTAAGGAATCTCTGATCACTATATCCTCCCCTATGTTTGCAACTTCCTTCTTTGTGCGTAAATTCGCAAACTTATTTTTGGCTACTTACAAATGCAACAATTCCCAAGGCCCTGTGCAAGTATAACCTTTACCAAAACAAAAAAAAAACTGAAGGCAAAACAATTCCCCTAAACAGAATTCCCACACAACACAAAAACTACAATGTTAAATCCCTTTACTCAGACAGTTAACCCTCAAAACTCAAAAGTAGGAATTAATCAGAACACATCATTAAAGCCAAGGTTAATTAAACCCACAATCAAATTCAAAGTTTCCAAAACCCACAATTAAATCAAAAGTTTACAAAACCCACCATAAAATTCAAAAATTAATTAAACCCTTAATTAAATTCAAAATTACATAAACCCAAAAATTAAATTTACTATTAAGTAATCCCTTAAGTAA
The DNA here is from genome assembly GCA_039081455.1 of Macrobrachium rosenbergii. Classification (NCBI taxonomy): domain Eukaryota; kingdom Metazoa; phylum Arthropoda; class Malacostraca; order Decapoda; family Palaemonidae; genus Macrobrachium; species Macrobrachium rosenbergii. Next base: position 22,523,032 of record JANJGK010000045.1, on the reverse strand, counting down.
ATTCCCAATGAATTAAACCTATCATCAAACTAAATTCCAAAGATTAATTTCAAAATTAGCTAACCCTCACAATTAAATGCCCAAGTCCCAAGGGGAAAAAAAAACCACACACACAAGCGCTGTTTACGCGCGCAACTGAGGCCAAGTTCACTTCTTCCAAGGCCAAGCTACAAAAAGAACGCAAAGAAGAATGGGAATCACCTCTCAAGCACACACACACACACACACAGAGAGAGAGAGAGAGAGAGAGAGAGAGAGAGAGAGAGAGAGAGAGAGAGAGAGAGAAATTCGTCTCCCACCCTCTACGAGCAACAACTCCCCCTCCTTACCACCCCTCAATCCTCATCCAAGGCCTGATGATGCCTATAGAAAAAGAGCTTGGCGCCAAGCCCTCAGAGACTCGCTCTGCCTCCAAAGGCAAAAATTGCTGGATGCACACTTCCTCTGTCCAAGCAGAAAATGCATTCAAGCAAATGCAACCACTCTATCCACATACACATGTACACCCACTTTACCTACACATACGTATGCACCCAAAGTAACACACCTACATGTGTAATTACAAAAAATAAGAGAAAAAACAGTAAAAAAAAATACTAAGAAATGTATACACACTTGAGTAAAAATGTTTGCACACCATAATTCACAAAAATATCAAACAAAATACTACCCAATTACAAAAGTTCCCAGAAACCAGACAACAATAAGATATTGCCCTTATTACACCCTAAACACCAATGTGAACAGCCGATTGTTACATAAAAAAGAGACTAAAGATATGAGACATGCACACAATATTATAAACAGGCATGTCAGAGAAGGCCAGATGCTGCGGCCAAACTCGTGATGCAATTACTACATCACTGGGGTGATGACGTAACACGACCGTTGCAATCGAACATCAGTTACAATACAACAAAAAAAATCACAATTACCCCTATCATCAGTTGTACCACAACGAAAAGGCCAGTTTCACATTAAAGTTACAACCAAAGAGAAAATCATAACACTTACATTACATACATCCCTGCTTAGCAGCGCGCGAATTTACTCACCAGGGAAAGAGAGAGAGGGGAAAAGAAATACTCGTGCATCTTCACATGTTTTAACACACACAAGCAGTCAAAATACAGCAATTACTTCACATTATACCCGTCGATATATCTCCAAACACTCCCCGCATTATTAAGCACGCACAAAGCAACTCCTCAAGAAATACTAGCTTGCGAGAGACGCTCACTTCACATCAACGTCTAACACTGCTGACCCCCACAAAATCCTATTCTGAAATGCCAACACTAAATTATGTCTCTTCGGAAGCATATACATACCTAATTATCCAATTATCTAACAATCTAACCAATTCTAACCCCACTGCTAACTACTTTTAACCGCTGCCGTCAACTCTTACCGGCCCGATTTTCAAGGCCGGTAATTTATTATTTCTCTGTTTTAAGGACAGAGGTTAGCATCTCACTCACTCCAAGATGAGTTTGGTAGCGAGAGCCGACTTGATGTGTCAGCTGATCTCTCATCTTCACATCATAAGTTATTCATTTCACCTAACTAAATTCCAAGGCCTACTGGAATGAGACACTGAGTTACAAAACTAAGCTTTATTGACAGAAATAACAGAAATAACTTCAAATAAGCTACGAAAGAATGAAATCAAATGACTCACACATATCTGTGAAAATCTACTGAATAAAGTCCAAACATCGACACCCGATTATTTAAAGTAAAATGCATAAACAACCCATCTGTCATCCAAAACAATAAAATGGTCACATAGTTCATTATAAAGGTCATTTCATATATGAATAAATGTCACACCACTCCCTATTTTGAAGAGGAATGTGGGATTTCTGTAAAAGAACAATCGTTATATTAAAAACCAAATTCACAAAATACAAATGCATAACCACAAGATTTCTCTGCAACATGGACAGAGTTTTTCCAGTGTCTGAAAAAAACCTAAAATGTTTATGAGTTGTACTAACTTCACAAAAGTCCTCTGGAGCACAGACTCCATGTGTGTGTGCTTCCTCTTTGCACAGTTCACATGCTCAGTTATACAAATAACGGATCGCAATGCCCCCTCATTCAATGAACACTCCCCTTATATTCATTTTGCAACAAACATACGAACACACTCTCGTGACATCCCCAATCGAGTTCAACGTTCGACGAAGACACGCCCTCTATACTCCAAGGCGTCACGAGGTACTTGGTCACACATGTACCTTCACACTCAACCGAAATAAAGGAGTTCCTGATGCACTTCGATTAGACATGTTTAGCAACTAAGAGTCTCTGAGAACGTTGACTTTTTGCTGAATGCAAAAAAAAAACCAAGCATTTCATTACATGCTGCGTTCAGTCGTATGATCTCTCGAAAGGCTGATACATTCTTTTTCAAAGGTCACTTTTGTCACCCGTTACACATATATATGTATATATACATACATACATACATACATACATACATACACATACATATATATATATATATATATATATATATATATATATATATATATATATATATATATATATATATATATATATATATATATATATATATATATATGTGTGTGTGTGTGTGTGTGTGTGTGTGTGTGTGTGTGTGTGTGTGTGTATACAGGGTGTTTCGAAATTAGAGCCCCCCCCCCCCCCCCCTCTACAGCATAAACTAAAATTGATATGGACAAAAACAAAAGTAATTCAGAACAGGTATTTATTTAAGGTTCTCTCTGAGTGTTTAATATTTTGTGTGGCCTCCATCTGCCTGTACCACAGCCTGCATTCTTGAGGGGTATGATTTCAGCAAATCGCAAAAAAGCTGAGACTCAAACTCCATTTCCCTGAGCACTTCGGTCACCTCTCTTCGCAGGTCGTCGAGGCTTGGTATACCATCATAGTTCACGCTTCAACACGATCCTTTAAGATATTACCAATGTTTTCACACACATTAAGGTCAGGGGAGCTACCTGGAAATTCACTTGACGAGAAGAGATCGATATCACTGTTTCGAAGCAGCTCCTGTGTCTGAAGAGCCTTGAAACATGGTTCCTTATCATGCAAAAATGCGACTTCTTCAACAGATGACACATTTTCAGGATCTTTGAGGAAAGTAAATTTCACTGCCCAATTCACAAAAAGCTGAACCAACCCCTTAGTTCTAATTTAATCATATCCATTAATACTGTATGAGAATAGACATCTTTTTTTTAAATAAGAAATATTTACTCTATACTTTGTTATGTCTTTTTACTTCTTTCCTATTGTCAAGTGAACAGTTAGCCTTCCACCCCCTCATCCTTAAAAAAAAAAAAAAGTGGAAAACCCATCCCTATACGGCTAACTTCAACTAGTGATATGTATTCTTTATATTGGTTTCGGGGACGTTTTTAACTTAACATAATAAATTAAAACTCATTACATTTACAACGATATCAAATTCCTTAAAGGAGAATTAAGTTAAAGATACACGGAATCTTTAAGCAAAAAATTACCGCTAAGCATGTCCGTACGGCATCTATAAACTTGGTCAATTTGAACCATTGGTAATGATGTAATCATGAATCAAACAAAATCTTTCCCTTCTTAGAGAAATGTTAGCCAATCAGTTATTTATTGTTTTGAATAAATACGTGTTGATAAAAGATAGAAGTAAATGTAAGTCATTCTAATATATAACCGTAAACAATAATTTTATTTTCCTAAATGACGGGAATACCATTCCTTACTGTGCATGATTACATCAACAAAAGCTACGAAATTGACGTGTAGTGTAAGCTGTGAGCACTTCGACTTTCCTCGAAGTGCAGTAGTTGCCATTTGTTAATTTATTCACTATTTGCACTGTGTACATTTACTCTCCATACACGTAATTCTGTAGGTACCTTTTGGAAAAAATTTCCAACTGTAATGATTTACATTGCTGTAAAGTTTCAATCTAGTTTTTTCAGTCATTATCTTCCAGGTAATCAGTGCCAGGCAGCGTGAAAAGAAACTCATCTTCCATATGCAGTGAACCGTAGTGAAGTGTTTTGCCAATTCGCTTGATAATTAATTCCAACTGTCAACCGATGGAGTGTCCAAGGTAATATTTCGATTATTCCAGACCTCATTTAACCAGCTTCATAACGAAATACGTCATTGTAACGAAATACGTCACTGCAACGTCACGAAGCACCTACAGCGAATTCTGAAGGTAAGAACGAAAAAGAAAGTAACGAATGGGAAAATTCGCATTTGTCGGGCTACCATGTCTGAGGGTTTGCCGTGGGAGGAGTTTAATGTGTTATTTTCAAATTCAAAGTTTATAACTAGAATTCACAATTAATCAGAATTCGCAATCTGAAAAATTTACCATTACTTGAAAATAACACAACACTTAATTAATTCTTGAATTAAATTATGAAACAAAACTAATTCACAAAAACTATATCAGGAATTTAAATTAATCAAGCAAAATTTAAACTATCAAGAATTACTCAAGATTTACAAAGAAAATCTTAAATGAATGAAATCAAGTATGCAATGTTAAATTACCAAGAAATATTTAAAATGCTATGTAAATAAATGTTACATCACAAACATAAAAAATGTGAAAATATAAAGAGATTGTAAACAGAAAAACACACAAAAATACACAAGATTTATCAATAATGATTTTACTTGTTCAAAATTTCTTAACTTATCATACCATGGTATTAATAAATAAAATTCACGTTACCTTACACAAACTTGTGAAAACCTCTGTAAATCACTTGCTGCAGCTGCGTTACCACAATACACACTTTTTTACCAGGCGCCGTTACAAACTAAATAACTTTGCTAAATTCAAATCTCAAAAGTTAATGCTAATACGTGACCACAAAGCACTACGTTAAAAGTAATCTCTTTCTAAGAACGAGAGAGAGAGAGGGAACCAAATCAACTGGTCTCAGAAATCAGAATGAAACAAATTTTAGAATTCCAGTAACAAGTGAAACAATTACATGATGTCATTAAAGCATTTTGGGTGCGAGATACAAAAGTTCTAGAAGCAGGGAGGTGACATCATTAAAGCGCTTTGGGTGCGAGATACAATGGAGAAGCTTAGAAGGAAAATGACGTCATCCCAGCAAAACGTTTTGAATGCAATCTTACAAAACATGACGTAACTGATCAGGACACGTATTCTTTCTCTCAAAGTGGCGTACGTGACTCGAACAACACATGTAACAACATGAAATCACTCGTCTTGAGCCCGTATGGGACGAATCGGCAATTGTTTTCAAAACCTGTCATCACTAACCCAAAACAAAGCGCTCTCTCTTATCTCAACTGATGACAATTGAAATGAAACAAGTCCTGGTGGACACACACATGTGTTCACATACTACGCTTTTATCAAGGAAGATATTATTCTAAACTACGTTACTATTAAAATTGTATTACCAGTTCTAAATTATGCTATTAAGTTATTCAATCATTAGTTCTTTTGAGATCTGATGCCAAACTAAATATGATACTTCAACAATCATTATCATTAAACATAAAACATGGAAAAAGTAAATATGTCAAAATTATAGGAGGATATACGTATTACAAGGCAACATCATGAAATTCCTCCCCCCAGAAGATTACTTATCCCGGGTTTGAATCCAATGATTCACAACAGGATAAATAATCTGCTATGACATTATCTTTTCCTGAAATGTGTTTAATTTTTACATTATATGGTTGCAGGCATAAAGACCACCTGGTCAGTCTCATATTATTATTTTTCATCTTATTGATGAATGAGATTGGGTTGTGATCTGACAACACTAAAATTTCTTCATTCCTAGGTCGGTTTACATACACTTCAAACTTTTTCAATGCTGTGATTAATGCTAATGTTTCTTTTTCGATTGTTGAGTAAGTTTTCTGGTGCTTTTTCAATTTTGAAGACATAAAACATACTGGATGGAAGATTTTGTTGTCATCTTCTTGAAGTAGAACAGCTCCAATTCCACAGTCGGATGCATCAACTTGTATCACAAACTTTTTATTGAAGTCTGGAGCTTGAAGCACTGGTCTTGAAGTTAATATGGCTTTAACCTTCTCAAATGATTCTTGACATTCTGGAGTCCAAACAAACTTTCTTTTAGGACTGGTTAAGTCAGTTAAGGGAGCTACTATGGCTGAGAAATTTGGACAGAATTGGTGATAAAATCCACCCATGCCCAAAAATCTTTGTAGCTGTATCCTCGTGGCAGGAGGGGTAGCCTTACGGATACCTTCTACATTAGCATCAAGAGGAGTGAGAAGGCCTTTTCCAACTTCAAATCTTAGATACTGTACAGTTGCCTTTCCAAACTCAGTTTATAGTAAGTTGATTGTTAGTCCTGCTTCCCGAAGTTTCTTAAACACGTTCCTTAATATCTTCAGATGTTCTCCCCATGTATTAGAATAAATCACAATGTCATCAAGGTATACACCAACTCCTTCTATTGATCCTAGGAGTTGATCCATCACTCGCTGGAATGTTGCAGGTGCATTCATCAGACCAAACAGCAAAATAGTGTATTGATACAGTCCAAAAGGAGTAATGAAAGCTGACAGCAACTTAGCATTCTCATCCAAGGGAATTTGATAATATCCTTTCAACAAGTCTATCTTGGAAACAAATTTGGCTTGCCCAATATTATCAAGTAATTGATCAATAAGAGGCAAGGGATAATTGTCAGCCACACTGATGGAATTCAGTTTCCTATAATCAGTACACATCCTAAATGAGCCATCTGGTTTCTTCACTAACACACAAGGAGAACTATAATGACTTGAACTGGGTTCTGCTAATCCATGCTGCAACAAATATTCAACTTCTTTCTTCAAAACATCTCGATGAAAAGGTGATAAACGATAAGCTCTCATTTTAAAAGGTTTTCCATCTTCTCTGATCTTTATCTCGTGCTTTGTCAGATTGGTACGCCTAGGTACATCTGCAAAAATTTCAATTAAACTTTGAATCACTTCACTTAATTCACTACTTTGCTCAACACTCAGATGTTTTAGTTTATCTTCCAAATTTTCTAATATTGAAGAATTGTTCATCTTGTTTTCAGCTCCCAATTCGTAGCCATCATCGTCCTCTGTAGATGAAGTTGTCTGTGTTCTTGACACTGTTTCAGTTTTAGTCTCTGAGAAGTAAGGTTTCAAAAGATTCACATGTATCTTCCTATGCCGTTTTCTTCTTCCTGGTGTTTCAATCACATAAGTTCGATCACTTAACTTCTCTATTATCCTATAAGGACCTTGAAACTTATTGGTAAGGGGGAATCTTTTCACTGGTAAGAACACTAGAACTTGCTGTCCAATATTAAAATTTCTTAGCTTAGTTTTAGCATCATATTTTCTTTTCATTTTCTCTTGACTTATTTTTAAATTTTCTAAAGAGAATTTTCTCATTTCTCTGAACCTTTTCCTCAAGTTCTTCACATATTCTCCTTGGATTTCCTCTTGATTTTCTTCCCAATTCTCTGCAAGAATCTTCAATGGACCTCTAATGTCTCGACCAAAAATCATTTCATTTGGTGAACATCCCATGCTTTCTTGATAAGCATTCCAAACTTCAAATAACATTAAAGGTAAACCAGCATCCCATTCTCTTCCTGATTCATTACAATACTTAGTTAACATACTTTTCAATGTCTGGTGGAACCTCTCCAAGGCTCCTTGAGTCTCTGGATGATAAGCAGTTGATAACTGTTGCTTTACTCCTAACAAGTTCATCACATCCTGGAATAATTTTGAAGTAACGTTCATTCCTCTATCACTTTCCACAATTTCTGGTATTCCAAATTTGGAGAAAAACTCCACCAACTTCTCAGCAATTACCTTTGCACTTATACTTCTTACAGGAATCGCCTCAGGATACCTAGTCACTGGACACATTAATGTTAATAGATATTCATTTCCTTTCTTTGTTTTCGGAAGTGGCCCAACCTTGATAAAGGGTTCTCCTCTAACTTCTATGGGTTGTAGGGGTGCTTTCTGAATGGTTTCATTCGGTTTTCCAGCTATGTGGCATGTGTGACACTCTCTGCAAAATCTGCTAACATCCTTGTGAAGTCCAGGCCAGAAAAAAATACTTCATAATCTTCTCAACAGTCTTCCTGATTCCCATATGTCCAGACTCATGCGCTACTGCTACAACTTGTTTCCTCAATGGATATGGAATCAAAATTTGATGATATTCACCCCATTCAGCATTTCCTGGTATATCTGCAGGTTGATGCTTCCTCATTAGCAATCGTTCCTTTAAATAATAACAGGTGGAGGTTTGTTGCATCTCTTCTTGATCAACAACTCTGAAGAACAAATCAGCCAACATTGTATTCCTCTTCTGCAGTTTCATTAGCTTCTCTCTAGTCACTTGACCAATTTCAAGGGCTGAACTCTCCATATCTGCTAACTCTGCTTCTGTAGTTTCACTACTATCTTCAGGAACACTTTGACTACTCAGAGTCTCTTCAATAACAACAGGATCCTCTTCTTCTTGGGAAATCTCTTCATTACTACCACTAGGGGAAACTTCACTTTCCTGGAACAGCTCTTCTAAGCTTAAAGATCCTTCACTTGATTCTTCTGGTGCAGGTAAATCCTCAATATTTTAACTTGCAGACATAGTTCTCTTCATACTCCTGGTAGTTACACAACTTGGAAACAGGTGGGGGTTTTTCTTCTCTAAATCTACAGTAGGACTAACCCTTAATGGTTTGTCTGTCACTATAGGACAAGGAACAAATGGTACACCACCAACTTCATTACCCAGTAAAACATGTGCACCTTCAACTGCTAGTGAGTCCTTTACAGCAAAATCAACATTTCCTGTCACCAATTCACAGGACAAATGCAAGCGGCATATAGGAGTTACCTCTTCTCCTCCTATACCCTTCAAAATAACTGAATCTCTGGTGAGATTCTTCTCCAACTGTGGGTGAGCACCACGAACTACCACACTATGGTTACTCCCCGTATCACGTAATACTTTGACTGGTACCTGCACACTTCCTCCTTGAGTTGTCAGCGTACCTTCATAGATATATGGCTTAAAAGCCTCCAAGCTGCTCAGCCACTCATTGCTTGAAGTTACATTTCCACTGATTGCTAAACACTCTGCTTGTTTAGTCTCAATTGTTCCCACACTGCTCTTCGTAGTTTGCTTCACCTGGTTACCTTTAACCACTTGACCAACTGGTTTGGTCTGCTGTTGTGTCTGATAACAATCTCGACTGTAGTGTCCTACTCTTCCACACTTGTAGCAGACAACATTAGTCTTCTATATCTGTCTTGAGAACAGACTGGATGATGAGGATTTAACATTTAATTATTGAGGGGTGTTACCTGCCTTTGTATTGGCATAGCCACTAGAAGGATTTCCAGTTGTAATGTTCCTGAAATTTGGATGAGACCTGAAACCTGTGCGTTGTTGGTTCTGGTACTTGACATTATCATTTCTTTTGCTAGAAATTATATTAAAGTCTTCACTTAATGTAGCAGCTTTGTCAAGTTTTTTAACCTCTCTCTCTCTCTCTCTTAAATAGGCTCTTATGTGTTCAGGAATTCCTCTAAGATATTGTTCAAGGACTACTAACTCCTCAAGTTCGTCCATAGATTTAACTTTAGCAGCCTCCAAACATCGTTTAAAACATCTTCTTACTTTGTAAGCATAATCCAAGAAAGTTATCTTGTCATCCTTTCTCAAAGATCTGAATCTTTCATTATAATATTCAGGGGTCATCTGGTAAACTTGTAGCACATTGTGTTTAAGTACCTTGTACTCTTTACACTGATCAGCTGATAAGGCTAAATAGGCACTTCTTCCTTTACCAATGAGAACACTCTGTAACAAGACCACCATTTATCCTCTGGCCATCCCATACCTGAAGCCACTTTTTCAAAGTGATCAAAAAACTCATCTGGAGCTTCTTCTGTAAACTTCGGAATTAACTTCTGCACTCTTACTACATCAAATATAGGGTCTGAATTACCTTGAGTAGGGTTAGTTGGTGTTACAGGTAATGTGGATCGAGCTTTTATTAACTCCATCTCCCTTTCATGTCTTGCACTTTCTCTTTCCTCTTCTGCTGCTTTTTCTTCTTCTCTTTCCTTTCTTTTTCTTTTTTCTCTATCTTCTCTTTCTCTTTCAGCCTGCATCTTCAGCTTAATCAAATTTTCTTCTGCTTCTATACGTCTAAGCTCTGCTTCTGCATTACTTTTCTCTTTCTTTTGCTCATGTTTATCTGTAAATTCTGCTTCAGCTGCATTCAACAACTCTTGCGCATCTCCCAACTCTTCATCTATTTTACCAGAGTCCATCAATGCTTGGTTTGCAATATATTTGATTTGTGCCTTAACCATACCACTAGACACATTACCCCCACATGCCACTGCTAAAGCAATCCACTGTGCCTTAGTCAGGTTGGATTCAGATAACTCTTGGATGGAAGGAGCTGCTAAAAACCTCTGAACATTGAACAGAGCCATTTTCTCTAAGTTACTCAACTAAATAATTCACAATACAAAGCAAAAATTAACTATGTGGTCACTCTCCTATCAAAATATATCCCTAACACCACCAGTATAAACCATAAACCAGAGTGATATTTTGTTTTGTTCCACGGGTCTCTGGGCACCAAACAATATAATGTCACGATGCGTATCAAGTGCCTGGTTATTACACAACTAATCTCAAGATTCAAAAATATACCTCACTTCAGCCAGATACCTGAACTCTCATAACATTAATTATTACAACTGAGTACTCTAAAGTTAACAGTGATCCCTTAAGAAAAAACTTATTACTTGAAAAATCAAACAAAGTTTATCAGAATATGTATGAGGTATCAAAAATAAAACTAGAAATATTCTAGAGTAGAAGGAAATCACTCCATCAAAAAACTCTAACTGTTTCCCTGGTCTTAATTCACTTTAGCAAAACTAAAGAACAAAACATGTTTATCACTTTGCCTTATGCACACACAATCAATCCTATTCACTGGTGATCAATAAATGAAACACTTTCTAAAAATGTTAAATGCAAAAATTTATTTTCAAATTCAAAGTTTATAACTAGAATTCACAATTAATCAGAATTCACAATCTGAAAAATTTACCTTTACTTGAAAATAACACAACACCTAATTAATTCTTGAATTAAATTATGAAACAAAACTAATTCACAAAAACTTTATCAGGAATTTAAATTAATCAAGCAAAATTTAAACTATCAAGAATTACTCAAGATTTACAAAGAAAATCTTAAATGAATGAAATCAAGTATGCAATGTTAAATTACGTATGCAATGTTAAATTACCAAGAAATATTTAAAATGCTATGTAAATAAATGTTACATCACAAACATAAAAAAATGTGAAAATATAAAGAGATTGTAAACAGAAAAACACACAAAAATACACAAGATTTATCAATAATGATTTTACTTGTTCAAAATTTCCTAACTTATCATACCATGGTATTAATAAGTAAAATTCACGTTACCTTACACAAACTTGTGAAAACCTCTGTAAATCACTTGCTGCAGCTGCGTTACCACAATACACACTTTTTTACCAGGCGCCGTTACAAACTAAATAACTTTGCTAAATTCAGATCTCAAAAGTTAATGCTAATACGTGACCACAAAACACTACGTTAAAAGTAATCTCTTTCTAAGAACGAGAGAGAGAGAGGGAACCAAATCAACTAGTCTCAGAAATCAGAATGAAACAAATTTTAGAATTCCAGTAACAAGTGAAACAATTACATGATGTCATTAAAGCATTTTGGGTGCGAGATACAAAAGTTCTAGAAGCAGGGAGGTGACGTCATTAAAGCGTTTTGGGTGCGAGATACAATGGAGAAGCATCTAGAAGGAAAATGACGTCATCCCAGCAAAACGTTTTGAATGCAATCTTACAAAACATGACGTAACTGATCAGGACACATATTCTTTCCCTCAAAGTGGCGTACGCAACTTGAACAACGTATGTAACAACATGAAATCACTCGTCTTGAGCTCGTATGGGACGAATCGGCAATTGTTTTCAAACCTGTCATCACTAACCCAAAACAAAGCGCTCTCTCTTATCTCAACTGATGACAATTGAAATGAAACAAGTCCTGGTGGACCCACACATGTGTTCTCATACTACGCTTTTATCAAGGAAGATATTATTCTAAATTACGTTACTATTAAAATTGTATTACGAATTCTAAATTATGCTATTAAGTTATTCAATCATTAGTTCTTTTGAGATTTCATGCCAAACTAAATATACTTCAACAATCATTATCATTAAACATAACACATGAAAAAATAAATATGTCAAAATTATAGGAGGATATACGTATTACAAGGCAACATCATGAATATATATATATATATATATATATATATATATATATATATATATATATATATATATATATATATATATATATATATATATATATATATATATATATATATATATATATATATATATCACCTTTTCTTTTCATAAGAGGGATGACATTAGCAAGCCTTTTGGGATGGGGCTGCAGTGCACGTGTTTTTCTTAACCCTGTTTTTTGACCATCAGAGTCATCTAAGCGCCTGGAAACAAATTCGTATAAGAGTTTGCAATAGAATCGCTCGTTTAGCTAGCGATATTTCCACCGGTCTAAATCATCAGTGTTCCTGTAAAGAATTGGATTTGTAGTAAACAAGATGACGTGAACATAAACAAGCCCTCGTAAACCTCTGTCTAATTTTGCCTTTTACATTGCTTCTAAAACCGACATAACAAGATATTCCGGTTTTCAGCGTAAGTAAACCACATTTCTTCCGTTTACTTTTATAAATAAAATCCTGGTCTTTAGAGCTGGGTGACGTATTCAGTTACCTTTTTTTTTTTATCCTATTCTGGTGATGAAAAGGATTAGATATTGAACCTTATTCCTGGAGAAAGTCATTAGCGCCATTCTTTTCATTAGACAAAATCCATTTCAGGAATGCTAATGAAAGTTGAGGAGGATGGGGGAGGAGAAGAAAAGGAAATGAGACTCGTGCTGTTTAGCCCTTAAATTGAAAGTCAGCAGTTTTATGCATTTCACAATCAGTATTAAAATTTTGTTACTACTCATTGATTTTAATGCACCAGTTGGGCTGCTGCCTTTACACAAGGGTTTAGACACAATTTTCCTTCTTCCATGTACTCAAAGACATACAAACTGTGTAAAGACACCATTATCAATAAATTTCTAAACATTGATTGTTTAAAACTTAATGGGCTGTTGAGTGAATAATGCAGGTAATAAAAAAAAAAAAGATAAGAGGTTCTTTGTTTGATCTCTACATCTCTCATCCTCCTCCTCATATAAGGAAAGGTGGGAAGCAGCCAGAAAACCTGCTATTCATATTAGTATGATTATATGAATTTCTTCCAAAAACACATCGCAACGAAGTTTAGGAATATCTTTTTGTAGCATTTTTTCACGACAAAAAATGCAGTTAACCTCTAAGAATTTTTTTCAGTAGCTACCAATATAACAAAATGTTCATTTTGCATGTTTTTTCTTATATTGGTTAACTTGTGTAGCAAGATCATTTCCGAATGGCATTTTAAGAAGGCTGACCATATGTTTAAACCAAAAATGCAAGATTCTGATGGAAAAGACGTTGAGGCTTATGATGATTTATATCAAAATACGAAACTTCCTAGTGGATGCTTTTTAAACACCAAATGAAGTGGTTCTTAACCTGCGCTCTTCTTTTCCTGCTGAGATTGAGATTTCCAAAACATCTGTCCACTTACACTATATAAATACTGTATATTATATATATATATATATATATATATATATATATATATATATATATATATATATATATATATATATATATATATATATATATATATATATATATATATATATATATATATATATATATATATATATATATAATATATATATATATATATATATATATATATATATATATATATATATATATATATATATATATATATATATATATATATATGTGTAATTCTAATAGCCACAATGCCCTCTTAACTTCTCGAATTCTTCGCGCTTTTTTTGGATATGCTTGTAACTACGAAGCCGAAAATATCCAGACGGAAGAAATTGAAGAGCCTGTGAATAGCGGTCGCGAGAATCGAACCCGCGTTACCATATTCACAAGGAGGTCACGTTGCCGACCTGGCTACGAGAAGGATAAAAGTCTATCGCCTCTCGTACATACATTGCCCACTTGGCTACGATGGTGAGGATGGGTCTGTTCCAGCTCTAACAAAATATATCTGAAAACGACAGGTATATGTATGTACGAGAGGCGATAGACTTTTATCCTTCTCGTAGCCAGGTCGGCAACGTGACCTCCTTGTGAATATGGTAACGCGGGTTCGATTCTCGCGACCGCTATTCACAGGCTCTTCAATTTCTTCCGTCTGGATATTTTCGGCTTCGTAGTTACAAGCATATCCAAAAAAAGCGCGAAGAATTCGAGAAGTTAAGAGGGCATTGTGGCTATTAGAATTACATATGTGTCTGGTAAAAGTGACCAGTAGATTCTACATATATATATATATATATATATATATATATATATATATATATATATATATATATATATATATATATATATATATATGTATAATTAGTCTTATTCATCATCAAAATGGTGTTTTAGAATAACGAAGAGCTTAAATTTATCGTTATGGGAACGGACAATGTTACTCTCTGATTTCATGTTTAAAGTTAGTAAGCCAGATAGCCCACAATTAATTAATTAATTAAATAATTAATTAATTAATTAACATGAAGAAACAACCAATATACCGTGGTTCATATGGATTCCCATAAGGCTCTTATTAATGAAGAACTGAAACAAAGTAAGCACACTTACCTGAAATTTTACTTTGAGAGTTGGTAATGTGAAACTTACAACAATTAATCTAGAGTGTGTTAATGCTTCGCCCGGTGTCTGTCTTAAAATTTTTTTTTCTGTAAAGAGCATACAGCCAAACCGATTCTTGTATATAATAATAATAATAATAATAATAATAATAATAATAAAGCCAAACCGATTCCTGTAGAGAAGAATGTGAATAATAATAATAATAATAATAATAATAATAATAATAATAATAATAATAATAATAATAATAATAATAATAATAATAAAGCCAAACCGATTCTTGTATATAATAATAATAATAATAATAATAATAATAATAATAATAATAATAATAATAATAATAATAATAATAATAAAGCCAAACCGATTCCTGTAGAGAAGAATGTGAATAATAATAATAATAATAATAATAATAATAATAATAATAATAATAATAATAATAATAATAATAATAATAATAATAAAGCCAAACCGATTCTTGTATATAATAATAATAATAATAATAATAATAATAATAATAATAATAATAATAATAATAATAATAATAATAATAATAAAGCCAAACCGATTCCTGTAGAGAAGAATGTGAATAATAATAATAATAATAATAATAATAATAATAATAATAATAATAATAATAATAATAATAATAATAATAATAATAATAATAAAGCCAAACCGATTCCTAAAGAGAAGAATGTGAATAATAATAATAATAATAATAATAATAATAATAATAATAATAATAATAATAATAATAAAGCCAAACCGATTCCTGTAGAGAAGAATGTGAATAATAATAATAATAATAATAATAATAATAATAATAATAATAATAATAATAATAATAATAATAAAGCCAAACCGATTCCTAAAGAGAAGAATGTGAATAATAATAATAATAATAATAATAATAATAATAATAATAATAATAATAATAATAATAATAAAGCCAAACCGATTCCTGTAGAGAAGAATTTGAATAATAATAATAATAATAATAATAATAATAATAATAATAATAATAATAATAATAATAATAATAATAATAATAATAAAGCCAAACCGATTCCTAAAGAGAAGAATGTGAATAATAATAATAATAATAATAATAATAATAATAATAATAATAATAATAATAATAATAATAATAATAATAAAGCCAAACCGATTCCTGTAGAGAAGAATGTGAATAATAATAATAATAATAATAATAATAATAATAATAATAATAAAGCCAAACCGATTCCTGTAGAGAAGAATGTGAATAATAATAATAATAATAATAATAATAATAATAATAATAATAATAATAATAATAATAATAATAATAATTCAGCCAATTTCATCATAAACACTAAACTTAATTAACTCAGAACATACCAAGACTGTTCTGTTTCCTCTCACTCAATTCGTTTGGGGAGCCAACATGACAGGTAACCTAATTATGTTTTGTGTCAGCAATGGCAAAAAATGAGATTAAAGGAGAAAGTGTTGATAAAAAAAGAATTTCTTTCATCCCAAAAGAGATGAGGGGGCGGGAAGGGGGGAGGGGAAGAACGCCAATTAAGAAGATGGAGTAGGGAAGGTATTTCCAGCAGTAAGGAAAGATAGGCACTTCATTAAGGGGTTTTCAAGTCTGACACCTTCAGTGCGGAGAATCTCCCATAACCCCGTCCAACCCCTTGCCCCTTTATCTCCCCGACCCCCTCCCTCCCATGTTAATTCTGAATAATGCATACGCGAAGAAACTTCAAAACGATCGCAGTTATAACCCAATTCATCCCGTCGCTTCCCCCGCTTTGATTGCCGCATTGAATTCCTTTTGCCTGTCAGAGCATAACCCATTTTTTGAAAATGATAAATGACACTAGTATGGGAGAGAACAGGAGGCAATTCATCAACTAATTCATCAACTAATTCATCAAGGGGGGAGGTTGAAGATCAATGAATCAATCGCCCATTCACCGCTCCTGTAAAACTTCTGAGTATTACTCGTGGCGGGGGACAGAAGGATATTTGAAAGGGTAATCATTCGGAGCATTCAAAGGATGCGTTAACGGGAGGGCTTCGGTAAAACGGCTATTGAAACGGTCTAATTAATTGGCATCATCGTCGTCGCTTCTCTGGAATCGTTCTGCTGGTTATATTTTGTTAAACTTTTTGGTTGTCTTTTTATTTATTTTTTTTAGCAGTCTGGTTCAGTTAATGCTTCGTCGTAAGCTTGATTAAGCTGGTAAGCCACACTGCTGAATAATCGTAACAGCAATCGTAATGAAGACTAAATAATGAGAGAACTTGGTAATAGTCCTGTCGATCACTAATTTGTTCGTTTTGTCTTTGTTATTGAAATGCTTTTAATGTGTATTATGTGTTTCTTCATTATAACATTCAAAGATAAACTGTGATGCAAGGCTGATTGATTGATTTGGTTTTCAGAATGTTCTGCTGGCCACTTTTTACTTGTTATATACGAATTATATATGAATTCGTAATGGCCACAATGACACCTTAACTTCTCGATTTCTTCGTTTCGGATGTAAGGCTTTTTAGCAACAAGTGTGTCCAAAAATTGGTATGAAAATAACTTAAGAGGTCTATATGGGTTTTATATATGTATGTATGTATGTATGTATGTATATATATATATATATATATATATATATATATATATATATATATATATATATATATATATTATGTATATATATCTATATATATGCATGTAATATATATATATATATATATATATATATATATATATATATATATATATATATATATATATATATATATATATATATATATATATATTATATATATTATATATATTATATATATTATATATATATATATATATATATATATATATATATATATATATATATAGTATATACTCAGGGTGTCACACGAGTTTATGCAAATTCTTCGGGATAGAAAGAGGTATATTTGAGTGGAAAATGTTCTATAAAGATATGCATTTAAGGCTTCGTTTGCAGTTGAAGAGAATCTTAAAATAACCGTTTATCACTAGCACTAGTCTCCGACGAGTAAGATGGTGTATGGGATGTCGGAGTACTGAGGGTATGGGAGGGGTCGGGAAGGAGGATGGAGTGATTAAATGTATTCTCTAGATAATAAAAAAAAAAAATAATAAATGCATCATCTAAACCCTCTCTCTCCATCAGTGGAATCCACTGGACACTGATATAGAAAGGAATCTCCACTTCATCAAAAATAGGCTCATTCATTAGGTACTCATGAAAGATCCAAAATGTGCTGTTCAAAATCTTTCCCTCTCAAAAGTATTCAATAGACACTAGTTAAAGGCTTAGGCCTAGTCATGGTTCCCGTGATGAGGCGGCAGGACAGAAGGCGCTGGAATTCAGCGATCACAAATAAAAGTTGCCAAGCAATATTTACACTACTTAATACATAAAGTCATACTGTGCCGCTCTAGGCCAATCATTGAAATTAAAATACCTGCAAGAAAAAAAGTCATAAAAGACAAGCAATCCACGTGTCTATTTACTCCATCACAGACTACTCCGACCTCCCGTTAACAGCCTCCCTCGCCCGAGAGTAGTTTTCATGATGGATGGTTATTTTAAAATTCCCCTCACCGACAAACGAAGCCTTAAAATGCATATCCTTATAGAACATTGTCTACTCAGAATTACTCTTTCTTTCATTACCCGAAGTATTTGCATAAGCTCGTGTTAAACCCAGTCTATATACAGTCAGGTTAAAAAGGGGCATGGGACCAGCAGCCTCACCCCAAAAGATTTGCTGATAAGCAGAAAACTGTCACCTTCCAGCGCTCCATCCTCTAAGAGAAAAAGGGTGGAGACGCGTGCCTATATTGTATTGTATTGGCTGGCATATTTCGCCCGTCACCTAGGCAGGATCAGCAACCGCTGTTAGAAGTTTCCTATGGTAAAAATATTAGGAAAATCTTTCTAAGATTAGAAAATTAAAGTTGACAATTATTTGTATGAAATTCAGAGTATAGGACGGTAGAGTAAAATTCCCTTACGTGCTCCTTAATTCGATTCTCGCTTGTTTTCGCCATCGAATAAAAATATGAGGGAGAAATTGACAAAGTAATGGGAATGCACGAAAACAAAATCTCCCCATTTTTATCATCGATGGACGTCAAACCTTTTTTTTTTACCCCAGAACAGAAAACAACGACGTGGGTTTTCCAGGGAGATTAGCACGTCCGTAATTAGGAGAGGGATGTCTAGGAAAAGAACGCCCTCCCCCTTTTTTTTATTTTTTTTATTCAGAGCTCCGAGAAACCTTAATCAAACCAAGATTGATATTTCGTTATGAATTTCCTTTTTCGAGATGAAAGCGCCGGTCGCTGATGTAGAGGCAAAACTGCCCCCTGGCGGATCTTCCCAGGGGAGAAGAAGAAAGCCGAGGTAATTATTGGTATCTAAAGGGTTAGCCTCTTGACTGATTTGTCCCCGTGGTTCTCAGACTGCGTTGGCAGCTCTAATTCCCCTGGTGGGTTTATATTTAAATTTTCTGGTTGAGATGGAAGAGGTTTCACTCTCCCGGTTGAGTGGCTGGGGGAGGCTGGTGCAAAATAAAGAGAAAAAGAGAGCAAATGATTTAAAGAGAAATAGAGAGTAAATGATTTAGAATATGTTTAAATGCATTTTCATATATTCGATGCCACATAACTTTTTGTCCTTTGAGTCTCGAAGGGAATACGATCATAAAATCATACACATTACCTGGAAGGTGCCAAACGTTCAACCTGGCGCCTATGACCTGTAAAGATGGATAACGTACGTCGTCTGTCAGGGTTAATGAAAACGGATAATGGAAATTTTAATTTTATCGTTATGAAAGAAACTAATAAATTTTGATGCTATGCTGAACATTGCCTCCTCGATCATTCTGTGCTATTCTTTTCCCTGGTGGGGGAAATAGGATAGAACCAGTTGCCAAAGCTGAGTCACTGTGGTCACTGGCGGAAAAGGAAGGCAAGAAAATATCGAAAATGAAATGTGGCCACGAAAGGCCCCCCTTTTTTTTATTTTGTGGAATTGAGGCTTGAGTGTAAGGACACTTTTCTCATTATTTCCTGTTTCTTTGAAAGTTAATCCAGTATCGTTATAGGATTGACTGTGCTTATCTTTTTGACGAAAGCACTAAGAATGTTTAATTTTAACTTACAAGTAACGATGACTGGGTCTAGTATAATTTATATGCAATATAAAGACATTATTATTATTATTATTATTATTATTATTATTATTATTATTATTATTATTATTATTATTATTATTATTATTATTATTTCACTTCACTTGTCTATTAATTATGAGAAAAAATCAGTCACTCCCACTGTATAATTAAAACGGTCTCGATTATGAAATGTTTCATTAAACCGTGAGTTATTTCGAAATCATTCCATTTTTAGTATTTTTCCATTCTTTTAATCATTCGAGTTTCACTGTCTACGAATATATAGGCCAATTAAATCTCGACGAGATGAATTGAGATCTCCTCGACGCTGGTTTTCTTGGAGTTTATTTTTAACCTAACTTTGATCCCCAGCATAATAACATTGCGTCGCAGTGAGGGATCTGATGACCTGAATTCTAATTTAAGATTGAGGTTATTAGTCTATGGAAATATATTCGTCTGGTATTTTTAGTTTTCTGTAAAAGAAAGCTATTGAGATGGCTTTTTGTCTGTCCTTCCGCCATCAGATCTTAAAAACTACCGAGGCTAAAGGGCTGCAAATTGATATGTTGATCATCCACCCTCCAATCATCAAACATACCAAATTGCAGCCCTCTAGCCTCAGTAGTTTTTATTTTATTTAAGGTTAAAGTTAACCATGATCGTGTGTCCGGCACCGCTATAGGTACCAACAGCACAGGCCACCACCGGGCCGTGGCTGAAAGTTTCATGGGCCTCGGCTAAGAGTTTCATGGGCCGCGGCTGAGAGTTTCATGGGTCGTGGTTGAGAGTTTCATACAGCATTATACGCTGTACAGAAAAGTCGATTGCGCCGAAGAAACTTCGGCGCATTTTGTACTTGTTTATTTTGTAACTGTAATCTGCCCGCTCCCGATATGGAACAGATTTTCGTGTTTTGTTTTTAAAATCGTGATAATTATATATTTTTGAGTTATCCCTCACAAGTCCGGGCATTTTCAGAAAAAATTAAAAGGCCTTTACCTTTTCTGAGTTAATTAACATAAAAGGGGTTCCATTTCTTTTAGTCTTCACCATAAATACCGTCTTCTGGATGACGAGAGAGAGAGAGAGAGAGAGAGAGAGAGAGAGAGAGAGAGAGAGAGAGAGAGACAGACAGACAGACAGACGTAGAGGAAAGAGAGAGAGACAGAGACAGACAGACAGACAGACAGACACAGGAAAGAGAGAGAGAGAGGGGGGAGGAAGGAACAGAGAGAGAGAGAGAGAGAGAGAGAGAGAGAGAGAGAGAGAGAGACAGACAGACAGACAGACAGACAGACAGTAGAAGAAAAAGAGAGAGACAGAGAGAGGAGAAAACATACAGAGAGAGAGAGAGAGAGAGAGAGAGAGAGAGAGAGAGAGAGAGAGAGAGAGAGAGAGTAAGGAACGCCGTTTAAAGTTAATTTTGCCCTTGTCATTACCAGCACGTAATGAGAAACGAAATGACCGCGGGGAGGAAAAACATTTCGGTGAGGTTATTGGGTTAAACGAGCAATGAAATCAAATATCTCAGAAGACCAAATGATTCATTGCCTTTTTGCCAAGTACAGAACAGAAATTGAGGGAAATGTCATGTCGACAGTAAATGCTCTAATTGTGTCTTATGGCAATGCCATTTGTTTTTTTTTTTTTTGTTTTTGTTTGACATTTGTCCTATTTGCTAAGCGTCTGAAGGCGATTACATGATGTTTACCAAATTAATGTTTATTTACGTGGTTAAAAATGTTTACCGGATGTTCTTATTGGGACGGTGTCATGTTTATTGTATATTATCATATTTGCTATACGTTTCATGGTAATTTTAATGATGTTTAACAAATTAGTTGCTTGTTTACTTGACATTTGAAAATGTTTATCAGATGGTCTTATCGGAACAGTGCTAGTTTATTGTGCATTATTCATCATATATTTGCTAACGTTTCATGGAAATTAAATATTTACAAAATTAATATTTGCTTACGTGGCATTTGATAATGTTTATCAGATGTTCTTATCGGAACAGTGCTAATTTATTGTACATTATTCATTATATTTGCCAACGTTTCATGGAAATTAAATATTTACAAAAGTAATGTTTGTTTACATGGGATTTGAAAATGTTTATCAGATGTTCTTATCGAAACAGTGCTAGTTTATTGTACATTATTCATCATATTTGCCAACGTTTCATGGACATTAAATATTTACAAAAGTAATGTTTGTTTACATGGGATTTGAAAATGTTTACTAGATGTGCTTATCGGGAAGTGCCAAGTTCATTGTTGTATACTATTCACCATATTTGCTAAACGTTTTATGGTTATTTCATAATGGTTATCATATTTTATGCTTGTTTACAAGGTGCTCTTATCGGAAAAATGTCAGTTGAGTGTATAGTATTTTCATCATATTTGCTGAACGTTTCTTTACGTGGCATTGAAAAATGTTTGCCAGATGTGCTTACCGTGAAAATGTATTATTTATTGTATTAACCAAATGTCGATAACAATTATTTGCCATACCCATTTGATTATAACAATCAAATATGATAACCTTGTATTTGGGAGTTTAATAATATTTACCAACTGTGTTAATTGTGGTGAAAGGAATGAATTAATATTTACCAAATGTTACAGTTTTCGAGAACGAATTTTAGTCAGTTTTACGGGATCTACTGAATGGGGAGATGGTAAGTTGATGGTTAAAAATTAGAGTGTATTATCTTTTAAAATACTGTTTCAGTCTTTTTAGATACCCTATATTTCTCGAATAAAAAACAGAAGTATGATATATATATATATATATATATATATATATATATATATATATATATAAATATATATATAGATATATGTGTATATATAATATATATATTATGTATATATATATATAAGTATATATATACACATATATATACATATATATACTGTAATATATATATATATATATATATATATATATATATATATATATATATATATATATATATATATATATATATATATATATATATATATATATATATATATGTGTGTGTGTGTGTGTGTGTGTGTGTGTGTACGTATATATACGCACACACACGTGCCCACACATGCATTCAAGACCTCTGAAGCAGTATATAACTGGTCGCACATTGTTGCTCTTGTAAAAGATGTCGATGATATTATCTCATATTTCAGTTCAGTTTGCTAGAATCTCATTATCCCTTCTCGATTTTTCCCAAGTCCAACGGAAACGCAATATTATACTGGAGCATCATAAAAGGTTAATGAAGCAGGTAATTACAAAGGTTCTTTGTTGTGAGAAATCCTTTTTTTTTCACTCTCTCTATTCGAGTGACCTCATTTTACAATTATTTGAAAATATTCCGTAATATCATTTGCTTCAATTTGATTCATTTCTCTCATCTTAGAGCCAAAAAATTATTAATCAGACTCGCATTTATTTGAAAAGGAAATTACATTGCAGGAAGGTCTTGGGTTTTTAAAAAGCAGACGAAGAAAGGATTTATGTGTAAGTGACCCCTTAACGTGTAATTCTATCTACAAATATACCCAAATGGTATGCCAGTAGTTCATATAGTGAAAGAATGCATAAAACTCATTACTCGGACAAACGCGCATTATGTATCTATTACATCATTTGAGATCATTTTTGCATGCAACTGCAATATGCTGCTCCTTATTCTCTTTCTTCCATCCTACTTTCCACCCTCTCCTAACAATTGATTCATAGTGCAACTGCGAGGTTTTCCTCCTGTTGCACCTTTTCAGACCTTTCGCTCGCAATTTCCGTTCCAGCGCTGAACGACCTCATGGGTTCCAGTGCTTGGCCTTTTTCCTAAATTTTATATTCCAGTTCCAATTCCTAGCTAGTTGAAAATCGGTTCTCATATGCAGCTTAATTCAAGGAATTTTTTTCGATGTATTACAGTTTATGGGATTGTGCTTTCAAGTCCAAAATTTAAATTTTTAATTTTCTGATTAGGAAGTGTCGGAGACACCGTGAAATCGGGAGCAATGTTACCCATCCCCCAAAACTTATATCGCTCATTTGGCAAAAGAGTGACATAATTAAAAAATTGCTATTTTTCAGAAGAAGCAACTTAAACTTTAAAACACTCTATACTCTCTATAGTGTAATAGTGACATGTCATGCCCTCTAGCAGTTATTATTACAAATACAAATAAGACGTTTTTACCACAATATGGAACAAAGAACGGCTATCTGCTGATATCAGTAACTCAAAAAACAAACTTTTTGAGTTGTCACTCCTCTGGCAGTTGAGCGATCTGTTCCCTGTGTTTTGTAAATATTGTGTCAATATCTCTTGATGCTTTCTAAGACGAACTTTTATAAAAGGCAACACTTGAATTTTCCAGGCTAGGTCTTTGCAGTGGGAACTACTTCATTAGAAATGATTGGTTTCAACTCATAAAAATATTAAAATACCATGAAAATTTAAATGGCGATTTCTAAAGCTGTAGAGCTGCTTTCACTCTTAATTACCTGTTCTTATTCAGTATTCATAAAATAGCGATATATTATGAACGCATTTATAGTTTTAAATATACTATTATTAAGACGATTTCATCAGTAATGCAGTAGTGTTTTATTTAGCGGAATAACTTCATTATGAGCCATACTAGACTTTTTTTTTAAGTACAGACACACACACATACATATATTTATGTGTGCATATATATATATATATATATATATATATATATATATATATATATATATATATATATATATATAATGTATATATATATATATATATATATATATATATATATATATATATATATATATATAATTACAAGCCACCAGAAAAGTTATTAAGCATAGTCATGTAAAGTTATTAAGCATAGTCATGTAATTTCAACAAACGATAACGGTCTCAGTTTACCAAGGGAAACTCGACTCGAGCAATAAGAAAAAACAGCAGATGTAAAACATCATTAAAGATTAACCCAGGTAAAAGAAGCTTTCGGAGCATTCAGAGCAAAATAAACAAACCCGGAGAGGGGATGGTTATCTGACTCGGGTGAATGAAATGCGCCTCTAGTTTCTCATTTCATTTTTTTTTTTTTTGGAAACGAATGGATTAAGGAAAATTTAATGCTCTTAATTAAGTTACTCAATAACTACATATTCAGATAAACGCTGCCTCCAAAAATGTGACTACTTTGGATATTTGGAGGCTAAATTAGATTCCTGGGCACAATGTGGTGGTATTCATGCTTGCAAACATGTTCATAAATAAAGTAAACACTTGTGTTTTAGCCAAGGGTAGATAATTATACTATGCTTCTCGATGTTTCCCGTTGCTTGAAGTCAGTGTCATTTGAGCATCGTCATTCTGTAAAATTTTACTCCTAACAAACTTACATTTATCATTTATTAATTAATTAATTATATATATGCACATATGTATATATTTACATATACATATGTGCATATTTATATATAATATATATATATATATATATATATATATATATATATATATATATATATGATATATTATATATATGTATATATATACATATATACATATATATGCATATATATATATATATATATATATATATATATATATATATATATATATATATATATATATATATATATATATATATATATATATATATATATATATATACATACACATATACACACACACACACTAGCTGACCAACCCAGTGCTACTCGGGAATCTCTTGATGATAACTGATAAACTCTCTCTCTCTCTCTCTCTCTCTCTCTCTCTCTCTCTCTCTCTCTCTCTCTCTCTCTCTCTCTCTCTCTCTCTCTCATTCTTGGTAAAATAGTAGCTTCAGTTGCATGGCCCAGCAGTTTTGACATTTTATATTTCACCACTTCTCACCCCCATTCCTATCGGGGCTGAACTTGGACTTAAAGGACATCGGGAGTTTCATTATTCATCTCAGCGACCTCAAAAACTATGGATTAGACTCTAATATCTGTAGTTTCTGGTTATTTTTACATGTCATCACCTTCCCATCCCCTTTTCACCTCACCTTCCCATCGGGACTGAATCTAGTTTAAAAAGGCATCAGGAGTGTCATTATTCTTCCCATCAACCTCAAAAACTGTGGACTGGACACTAATATCCGTCGTTTTCAGTTATTTTTTTACATGTCACCACCTTCCCATCCCCTTCTCACCTCACCTTCCCATCGGGGCTGAACCTGGACTTGAAGGGCATCAGGAGTGTCACTATTAATCTCAGTGGCCTTGAAAACTGTGGATTAGACACTAATATCCGTCTTTTTCTGTTATTTTTTACATGTCACTCCCTTCCCACCCACTTCCTATCAGCTCTGAACTTTGACTTGAAGGGGATCAGGAGTGTCTCTATTCTTCTCAGCAACCTCGAAAACTATGGATTAGACACTAATGTATGTCGTTTCGGTTATTTTTACATGTCACCCCCTTCCCACCCCCTCCCTATTGGGGTTGAACTTGGACTTAAAGGACGTCGGGAGTATCGCTGTTCTTCTCAGCGACCTCGAAAACTGTGGATTAGACACTAATATCTGTCATTTTCTGTAATTTCTACGTTACACCCCTTTCCCACACCCCCTCTTTGGTGCCAGTGATGTCTTACCCCGACAGTGTTCTTTCCCAGATAGCAAGTATACCAAGTTTGGTTGAAATTGCTCAATGCGTTTCAGAGTGTATGTGGAACATACACACACACACACACGCACACACATCTATTTTTATAATTATAGATTACATATGCTGTATATATACATATATATATATATATATATATATATATATATATATATATATATATATGTATATATGTATATATATATATTATATATATTATATATATATATATATATATATATATATATATTATATATATTATATATATATTATATATATATATATATATATATATATATATATATATATATATACATATATACATATATATACATATATATATATATATATATATATATATATATATATATATATATATATATATATATATATATATATATATATATATATATATATATATATATATATATATATATATATATATATATATATATATATATATATATAGGCACACACGCACACAAACAATGTATCCTTTCGCTCTTGTATGTTGTTTACATATCGTATATTACAACAATGATTTCGTAATAGAGCTATTATTTCATGAAGCCTGTCAAAGTTTGGTAACTGAATTACAATGAGAGCAACAAATATCCTTCTTAAACTACATTATGTAAAATACCTTGATTATTTTTGTCTTTCCATTTTATGCTTAAGTGTATTGTATCCCTTTCGTGCTTCTAGAGTCCATTACATTCATTAGTTATTGAGCAATGAATTAAAATTCTCTTGTAGAATTTTGATATTTTTATATCACTACATCACTATTGATGGAAAGCAAAAACAAAACGAGACACCGAATTTCATTTCACAAGACAGAAGCTCCATTTACATTTCTACATCGAGAACTTGAATTATATCCGTTTCATGTAGGTCATTTAAAAATCCAACGAGTCAAAAATCGAAGAACAAAATTGAAAAGTAAGTTGAGCGAAGAAACATCCAGTCGTTTTGGCGAATATCAAACGCTATCCTGCAGGCAAGATTGTAATTTAGCTTTAAAACTGAAAAAAAGAAAATATTCGATTTTTACAGCCGAATTGATCACACTTTCCTGGATTGGAATAACTTAATTAAATCAGTCATAGACTCTGCTTACTGCAACCGCAGGAGAAAGGTAAAAAAAAAAAAAATGGAAAATTAATTCCTCATCCGCCTGAGTAAGTAAGTCCTCCTCCCGGGATGTTTATTTTCCTTTTGAATATTTCACTTGCTCGCTCGACCAAATTAAACCTGTAGTGATGGAACACATCCGGCTATTTTTTCCTTTTGTTTGGATGTAATTCATTCCGGATATTTGCGGAGGTATTCTTGCACATCACTCGTTCTACTGCTCATTGCGCAGGGATGGCGTGGGGGAAGTGTTCATTTGGATTATGATTGTGCTTCTTCTTCTTCTTCTTCTTCTTCTTCTTCTTCTTCTTCTTCTTCTTCTTCTTCTTCTTCTTCGTCAGTAATTGCAGCATGCTTCCTTGATGAATTTATGGTTCAGATATCTCTCAACACTTTCTATAAGTATAATGCATAACTGGAGCTCTTTTCTTGCTGTCCATTTTCCTTATAAATCTACCTTTCCCAAATTATTAAAATAGTCTGTCAACCCCAACCTCTCTTCTTTCAAACATATTTTCTTGCACACAAGCACAGCACCAATTTCGAATAACTTAAAAAAAAAAAAAAAAACTTCTAACCTTTTTGAAAGAAACGTTTCTTCGACATGTTCTGACATGTTTTCAACATTCCTGTCAGGTTTTTCATAGCAAATTTATCTATAGAAGTTATTCTTGAAGTGTTTTTTTCCCAACGGCTGATGTATTCTGTGATATATATATATATATATATATATATATATATATATATATATATATATATATATATATATATATATATATATATATATATATATATATATATATATATATATATATAATATACACACACATACATACATACATGATGTATGCATGTATGTACTTGAGAACCTTTGCTTATATTTATAAACCAAATGATCTCTTAAAAATATATAA
>JANJGK010000045.1:22481671-22491671 GCA_039081455.1 Macrobrachium rosenbergii | reverse complement strand
AATAAACAAACCCGGAGCGAGGATGGTTATCTGACTCGGACGAATGAAATACACTTCTGTTTTCTCATTTTATTTTTTTTCTGAAACGAATGAATTAAGCAAGATTTACGAAGATTTAAGGCTCTTGATTAAGTTACTTCAATAACTGCATATTCAGATAAACGCTGCCTCCAAAAATGTGACCACTTTGGATGTTTGGAGGCTAAATTAGATTCCTGGGCACAATGTGGTGGTATTCATTCTTGCAAACATGTTCGTAAATAAAGTAAACACTTGTGTTTTAGCCAAAGGTAGATAATTATACTTTGCTGCTCGATGTTTCCCGTTGCTTGAAGTCAGTATCATTTGAGCATCGGAATCCTGCAAAATTTTATTCCTAACAAACATATATTTATTTTTTATAATTTTCTTTATAATTTTTTATGATACAAAGCTGAAGTTAGCATGTTCGTCAGTGTGATGACATCCAAGGAAGGGCACATGCCGTATTAATTTTCTGTAAAAGAAAACTATTGTGCCGGCTTTGTCTGTCCGTCCGCGCTTTTTTCTGTCCACACTTTTTCTGCCCGCCATTTTTCTGCCCAATCTTTTTCTGCCTGCTCTCAGATCTTATAACCTACTGACGCTAGAGGGCTGCAAATTGGTATGTTGAATATCCACCCTCCCATCATCAAACATACCAAATTGCAGCCGTCTAGGATCAGTAGTTTTTATTTTATTTAAGGTTAAAGTTAGCTATAATCGTGCTTCTGGCAACGATATACAGTAGGCCACCACCGGGCCGTGGTTAAAGTTTCGTGGCCTTGATTATACGCAGTAGCGGCTGTATAGAGAACTCGATTGCGCCGAAGACATTTCGGCGCATATTTTATTTATTTGCCGTTGATTTTGCTGTATTTGTGAAATTGGTGGTAACAAAGTGCTGTCACGTTCTTTATGAGATACATGTTTCCTACCATTTAAAAAAAGATTGATTGAATAGTACCATGCAGACATCAACGTGATCAGATTCAACAGTGGTTCTCAAACTTTTGTGACCCATGCACCCTTTCACCATATGTCAGAATGCTATCCCCGCCCCCCTTCCAAAATTGTCTGCCTCACAAGGTGCATTCCAAATCATATGCATGTAATACTAAAAATCGGTAATGCGGACCGATGCACACTGCGTTGTGTGTGATCCTAGAGCCTGTTTGAGCCTGCCAATGTGTGGTCACAATTCTCCCCCTGAAACTCTGAAATTCCCCCTTAGGGAGGAATTTCCCCCTGGTTGAGAACCACTGGATTAGAATCTTAAACTAGTTCTGGTAATAATTTGAAAGCGAAGTTACCATGGGATATTTGATCTGTTTGGTAATTCTACTCAGAACAGGAAAAGGAAAATAGGAAAACTGGAAGATACGAAAAAGCAAGAAATACTATAGCTCTATACAATTATACAATTTGCAAAGCTTACTTAACTTCTCTAATAAGAATGATCATTTATATATGCAGTAAACCTGTTGCACCTAATAAATCAAAGGACATTGCAAAATACATATCAATTTGATATTATCAGAAAACTAAGTCCAGAAGGAAGTACATAAAGCAGAGAAGATAAATTTCTTTTTGAAGGCATGGAAGTATTTCTCCGTATATTTCCAATTATGATTATTTACTAATTATCTCAGGGAATTCCAAAATTAATGCCAACGGAAATAGAGGGAGATCTGTGAATGTAAATTGCTTGTTCTATGAATGAAAAGGTGAAAGAAAACAGAATTAGCTTGATTGCTTAGTTAGAAAGATAAAATGAAAGAAAGTAAATAAATCTAGTTCTCCAGTATAATAGAGTTTAATAGATTATGCTAATTATAAACGGATCCTTATTCATGTTGAGCAATATTGCTTTGTGTAATCATTCTAGTTTTCATTTTTGTAGTGTTTATTTATTGCATACCAGGAATCCATTACGTACACACACATTATATATATATATATATATATATATATATATATATATATATATATATATATATATATATATATATATATATATATATATATATATATATATATGTATGTATATATGTGTGTATGTGTATATATACAGTATATATACACACATATGTACGTGTGTATGTATGTATATATACAGTATATATACATACACACAAAATGTATACTTTGGTGCTTGTATGTGCGTGTTTATATATCGCATTTCATCATTGATTTCGTAATAGAGCTATTATATCATGAAGCCTGTCAAAGTTTGGTGACTGAAATCCAATGAAAGCAGCAAATATATTTAAATTACATCATTAATTTCATCATCAGACGGTCATATAAAATACCTTGATTATTTTTGTCTTTTCATTGTATGTTTAAGTGTATTGTATTCCTTGCATGTTTCTAGAGTCCATTACATTTATTAGTTATTGACCAATGAATTAAAATATTAGTATAGAATTCTGATTTATATCACTATTGATGGAAGGTAAAAACAAACCAGACCCGAATTTTATTTCATAGGACACAAGTTCCATTTATATTTCTACATCGAGTTCTTGAATTTTATTTGTATGATGTAGGCCTTTTAAAAATCCAGCGACTCAATCAACCGAAAAACATAATTGAAAAATAAGGTGAGCGAAGACACATCCAGTCTGTGTTTGCGAATATCAAACGCTATCCTGCAGTCAAGATTGTAATTTAGCTTTAGATAAAAAAAAAAGAAAATATTCGATTTTTACAACCGAGTTGATCACACTTTCCTGGGATTGGAGTAACTTGATTAATTCACTCGTAGACTCCGCTAACTCCATCCGCAGCAGAAAGATAAAAAAAAGAATTAAAATGAATTCTTCATCCGCCCGAATAAGCAAGTTCTTCTCCCGGGATGTTTATTTTACTTTTGAATGTTTCACTTGCTCGCTCGACCAAATTGAACCTGCAGTGATGGAACACAACCGGCTATTTTCTCCTGTCTGTTGGGGATGTAATTCATTTCCGGATATTTGCGGAGGTATTCTTGTTTAGCATTCGTTCTACTGCGCATGCGCAAGGATGGCGGGAGGAAGGCGTTCACTTAGAATCTGTGTTATGCTTCTCCTTCGTCTTCTTCTTGTTCGTCAGTAATTACAGGGTACTTTCCTGATGAATTTATGGTTCAGATATCTCGCAACACTTTCTAAAAGTATAATGCATAACTCGAGCTCTCTTTTTGCTGTCCATTTTCCTTATAAATCTACCTTTTCCAAATTATTAAAATAGTCTGTCAACTCCAGTCTCTCTTCTTTCAAAAATATTTTTCTTACACACAAGTACAGCACCAACTTCGAATAACTTGAGAAAAAAAAAATTAACCTCTTTGAAAGAAACGTGTCTACGACATATTCTGACATGTTTTCAACATTCCTGTCAATTTGTCAAAGCGAATATACCGACAGAACTTTTTCTTTAAATTTTTTGGGGTATTTCTAACGACTGATGTATTCTATAATATAAATATATATATATATATATATATATATATATATATATATATATATATATATATATATACTATATATATACATGAGTGTGTATATATGTATTTATTAATATAATATATATGTATATATGTGTGTATATACATATGAATATATATGCATGTGTGTATATATATATATATTATATATATATATATATATATATATATATATATATATATATATATATATATATATATATATATATATATATATATATATATATATATATATATTAATATATGTATGTATGTACTTGAGAACTTTTGCCTACATGTACATACCAATTAATCTCTTAAATATGTATATAAATAAGGCCCGTTTACCCTGCCTGTTAAATATGTATAGTGTACAGTAAAAGCAATTAAGGGAGAAATAAATACAGACAACCAGAAAAGATATTAAGCATAATAATATATTTTCAACAAATAATAAGTCTCAGTGTACCAAGGAAAACTCAACTCGAGCAATAAGAAAAAATAGCAAATGTAAAACATCGTTAAAGATTTACCCAGGTAAAAGAAGCTTTCGGAGCATTCAGAGCAAAATAAACAAACCCGGAGAGAGGATGGTTATCTGACTCGGGCGAATGAAATGCGCCTCTAGTTTCTCATTTCATTTTCTTTCAGAAACGAATGAGTTCGAAGCCAGATTTAAGGCTCTTAATTTAGTTGCTCCAATAAATGTTCATGCTCAGATAAAAGTTTCCCACAGAAATCTTGGATAACGGGAGGGTAAATTAGAATCTTGGACATAGCGTGGGGTGTTCATGCTGGCAGACATATTCGTAAATGAAGAAAATACTTGTTTTAGTCAACTGCAGATAATTATGCATTGCAAGTCGATGCCCCGTAGAGGGGTAGTGCCATCAGTGCAACTCGTTCGGTGCACTGTAGGCATTACGTAAGGTTCTTTGCAGCCCCTAGCTGCAACAGCATTCGTTTCTTTTACCGTACCTTCTTTCATATTACCTTTCTTCCATCATACTTTATTAATATATATATATATATATATATATATATATATATATATATATATATATATATATATATATATACATACATATATATATATATATATATATATATATATATATATATATATATATATATATATATATATATATATATATATATATATATATCACAGTGGTGTTTTGGCAAATTAATGTGTGATTGGGCGCTTGTGTGTGTGTGTGATTGTGTGTGCGTGTGTTTGTGTTTATGTATCGAATTTCGTCAGTGATTATCACAATGAAACAATTATTTCAAGAAATCCTTCAAAGTCTGTTGACTGAAATCCCGTCTGTGACTTAATTATTATTTCATTATTAGTTTCATTAATGGACAGACATTATGAAGTACCTTGACTGTTTGTGCCTTTAAATTTTTTGCTTAATTCTTTTGTATTCATTTAATGTTTCCACAGAGTCCATTACATTTATTGGTTATTGTCCAGTAAATTAAGACATTGTTATAGAACGTTCGGAAGGAAACCTCCAATTACATATTAATATCTAGTAATTAAAATTTCATTTACTTTACATAATTCAGTTAAGTCTCGCCACTCCAAACCGAAAACCGTAATAGAAAAATCACTTGAGCTCAAAAAACTTCCAATCTTTTTTGAGAATATCAAACGCTCTCTTGTAGTTTAGTCAAGATTGTAATTTACATTTACATTCTAAAAAAAAAAAAAATATTCGATTTTTACAGCCGAGCTGATGACACTTTCGTGGGATTGGAGTAACTTAATTAAGTCAGTCGTAGAATCTGCTTACTCCATCCACAGGAGAACGGTAAAAAAAAAAAAAAGAGGAAAATTAATTTTTCATCCGCCCGAATAAGCAAGTCCTTCTTCTGGGATGTTTATTTTCCTTTTGAATGTTTCGCTTGCTCGCTCGACCAAATTAAACCTGTAGTGATGGAACACAACCGGCTATTTTTCCTGTCTGTTTGGGATGTAATTCATTTCCGGATATTTGCGGAGGTATTCGTGTACATCGTTCGTTCATACTACGCATGCGTAAGGATGGCGTGGAGGAAGTGTTCACTTGGAATTTGATTATACTTCTTTTTCTTCAACTTCTTCACATTCAGTAATAACAACATAATTCCCTTAATGAATTCATAGTTCAAATATCTGTAGACAATTTTCCTCCATAAACAGTATAATAGGATATAAGTTCTGTATTTACAATAAGTCTTTAATTTGTAAGTCTACCTTTCCATAAGATCTGCAACCAAAATTTGAAAATAGTTTATCAGCCCCAATCTTTATTCTTTCTTCTTTTAAACATAACATATTTGTTTCAGGCACAGCACCAATTTCAAAATGTTTCAAACTGTATCTAAGCTCTTTTAAGAGAACGCATCGAGGACTTATTCTATTATGTGTTTTTACCATTCCCATTAGGTTTCTCATAGGGAATATATCGATTAAAACTTCCTTTTCATTTGTTCGGTTGAACTAACAACTGAATTTGTATCTGATTATACACACACACACACACACACACACACACACATATATATATATATATATATATATACAGTGTATATATATATATATATATATATATATATATATATATATATATATATATATATATATATATATATATATATATATATATATTTATAAAGCAAAGGTTTGCATACACACTCATGCACAGACACATGTATATGTATATGAGTGTGTGTTTGTGTGTGTCCGCGTGTGTGTGAATCTTTGCTTACATGTATGCACAATCTCATCTCTTAAATATATATATATATATAAATAAGTCAGTGCCCACTGCATGGTAAACAATATAAATGTAATCATATGGTTAACATGGTTAACAATATAAATGGTTAACAATATAAATATAATCATGGTTAACAATATAAATATAATCATATAAAAAATGCAGACATCCAGGAACTATGTCAAGCATAATCGTGTAATTTCAACAAACGATAAAGGTCTCAGTTTACCAAGGAAAACTCGACTCGAGCAGTGAGAAAAAAACAGCAGATGTAAAACATCATTAAAGATTAACCCAGGTGAAAGAAGCTTTCGGAGCATTCAGAGCAAAATAAACAAACCCGGGGCGAGGATGGTTATCTGACTCGGGCGAATGAAATGCGTCCCTATTTTCTAATTTCATTTTTTTCAGAAACTAATGAATTAAGCAAGATTTGAGACTCTTAATTAAGTTACTTCCATAACTGCATATTCAGATAAACGCTGCCTCCAAAAATGTGACCACTTTGGATATTTGGAGGCTAAATTAGCTTCCTGGGCACAATGTGGTGGTATTCATGCTTGCAAACATGTTCATAAATAAAGTAAACACTTGTGTTTTAGCCAAGGGTAGATCATTATACTTTGCTGCTCGATGTTTCCCTTTGCTTGAAGTCAGTGTCATTTGAGCATCGGCATCCTGCAGAATTTTACTCCTAACAAACTTATATATATTTTTTTATGGTACAAAACTGAAGATAGCCTGTTCGTCAATGTGATGACACCTAAGGAAGGGCACATGCATTAATAGTTTTCTGTAAGAGCAAACTATTGTGCCGGCTTTCTCTGTCCGTCCGCACTTTATTTTGTCTACATTTGTCTGTCCGCCCCTAGATTTTAAAAACTACTGAGTCTAGAAGGCTGCAAATTGGTATGTTGATCATCCAACCTCCAGTAATGAAACATACCAAATTGCAGCCCTCTAACCTCAGTAGTTTTTATTTTATTTATGGTTAACTTTAGCCATAATCTTGCTTCTGGCAACGATATAGGATTGGGTACCACTGGGCCATGGTTAAAGTTTCATGCGTCGCGGCTTATCAGCATTATACCGAGACCACCGTAAGGTAGATCTGTTTTCGGTGGCCTTAACTATGCGCTGAAGCGGCTGTACAGAAGACTCGATTGCGCCGAAGAAACTTTGGCGCATTTTTTACTAGTTAATATTTGTCGTTGCTTTTAGTGGGTTTTCTGAAAGTTGTGGTAACACATGCTGTCACATCCCTTATGAGATACAAGTTTTCTACCATTAAAAAAAAAAGATTGGTTGAATAGTAGCATGCAGCCATCAAAGTGATCAGATTCACCAGCGGTTCTCGTACTCTTTTGGCCCATGCACCCTTTCACCATATGTCAGAGTGTTATCCTCCCCCCGCCCTTTCCAAAATTGTTAGCCTCAAAAGGTGCTTTCCAAATAATATTCATGTAGTACTAAAAATCGTTAATGCAGACCGATGCACACGGCGTTTT
The DNA here is from genome assembly GCA_039081455.1 of Macrobrachium rosenbergii. NCBI lineage: Eukaryota > Metazoa > Arthropoda > Malacostraca > Decapoda > Palaemonidae > Macrobrachium > Macrobrachium rosenbergii. The sequence continues at coordinate 22,483,905 of JANJGK010000045.1, read as the reverse complement.
GTGTAGTTGTAGAGCCAGTTTGAGCTTGCCAATCTGTAGTCACAATTCTCCTCCTGAAACTCTGAAATCTCCCCCCCCCCCCGCCCCGGTTGAGAACCAGAAAGCGTAGTTACCAAGGGATATTCGATCTCTTTGATATTTACACAGAACAAGAAAAGGAAAATAGGAATATCGGAGAAAGCAAGGAATATTGTAACTGTGCAATTATCAAATATGCAGATCTTACTTAACTTCTCTAATAAAAAGGATCATTAGTATACGCAGTAAACTTTTTGTACCTCACGAATCAAAGGAACATTGCTAAACATATATCAGTTTGATATTATCAGAAAACTAACCCCAGAGGAAACTACATGAGGCAGAGAAGATAAATTACTTTTTGAAGGCATATTTGCAGTTATGATTATTTACTGATTATCTCAGGGATTTCCAAAATTAATGCCAACGGAAATAGTGAGAGATCTGTGAATGTAAATTACATGTTTTATGAAGAAAAAGGTGGAAGAAAACAGTATTAGCCTGATTGCGTAGCCGGAATGATAAAATGAGAGAAAATAAATAAATCTAGTACTCCAGTATAATAGAGTTTAATATATTATGCTGATTATAAACGGATCCTTATTCATGTTGAGCAATATTGCTTTGCGTAATCATTCAAGTTTTCATTGTTGTAGTGTCTATTTATTGCATACCAGGAATCCATTACGTACACACACATAATATATATATATATATATATATATATATATATATATATATATATATATATATATATATATATGTGTGTGTGTGTGTGTGTGTGTATATATATATATTATGTATGTATATTTATATATATACACATATATGTACGTGTGTATGTATGTATATATATATATACAGTATATATACATACACACACAAAATGTATCCTTTGGTGCTTGTACGTGCGTGTTTATATATCGCATTTCACCATTGATTTCGTAATAGAGCTATTATATCCTGAAGCCTGTCAAAGTTTGGCGACTGAAATCTAATGAAAGCAAAAATATCCTTAAATTACGTTATTAGTTTCATCATCAGACAGTCATGTAAAATACTTTGATTATTTTTGTCTTTTCATGTATGTTGAAGCGTATTGTATTCCTTGCATGTTTCTAAAGTTCATGACATTTATTAGTTATTGACCAACGCATTAAAATGTTAGTATAGTCATAGGACACAAGTTCCATTTACATTTCTACATCGAGTTCTTGAATTTTATTTGTATGATGTAGGCCTTTTAAAAATCCAGCGACTCAGTCAACCGAAAAACATAATTGAAAAATAAGGTGAGCGAAGAAACATCCAGTCTTTTTTAGCGAATATCAAACGCTATCCTGCAGTCAAGATTGTAATTTAGCTTTCAATTAAAAGAAAAAAGAAAATATTAAGTTTTTACAGCCGAGTTGATCACACTTTCGTGACGCTGCATTAACTTAATCAAATCAGTCGTAGTAGACCCTGCTAACCCCATCCGCAGGAGAAAGAAAAAAATAAAAAGAGGAAAATTTATTTTTCATCTGCCCGAATCAGCAAGTCCTTCTCCTGGGATGCTTATTTTCCTTTTGAATGTTTCGCTTGCTCGCTCGACCAAATTAAACCTGTAGTGATGGAACACAACCGGCTATTTTTCCTGTCTGTTTGGGATGTAATTCATTTCCGGATGTTTGCGGAGGTATTCTCGTATATTTATTCGTTCTACTGAGCATGCGCAGGAATGGCGTGGAGAAAGTGTTCACTTGGATTTTGATTATGCGTCTTCTTCTTCTTCTTCTTATTCTTCTTCTTCTTCTTCTTCTTCTTCTTCTTCTTGTTCTTCTTCTTCTTCTTTGTCAGTAATTACAGCTTACTTCCCTGATGAATTTATGGTTCAAATATCTCTCAACACTTTCATTCAGTAAATTGCATAACTGGAGCTCTCTTCTTGCTGCCCATTTTCCTTAAAAATCTACCTTTCAATAACCTCTACTCCCAAATTATTAAAATAGTCTGTCAACCCCAGTCTCTCTTCTTTCAAAAATATTTTTCTTGCACACAAGCACAGAAGCAATTTCGAATAATCTAAAAAACGAAAAAAAAAACTTTTAACCTCTCTGAAAGAAACGTGTCTACGACATGCGCTGACATTTTTTCAACATTCCTGTCTGGTGTTTTTTTTCTAACGACAGATGTATTCTATGATATATATATATATATATATATATATATATATA
>JANJGK010000045.1:22441671-22476671 GCA_039081455.1 Macrobrachium rosenbergii | reverse complement strand
AGGAAAAATGCTAACGAGACAAGCCTAACTGAAGAAGATTCTTTTTCCAAACTTGGAGAAATCTTCCGGGTGGCTCTTTTCAAAAGAAGTTTCTATCAGAACCTTTTGGTTTTCAAAAGCTATGCTCTTAGGATGGCTTATCTCGAGTTACTAACGCTACTCTTTTATATCGTTTATAAACTAATTCAGCATCATGTTAAGTTGTAGTTTGTCATTTATTTTGTCGGTTTCATTTGCTGGTTATTTTATTTTATTTTATTTTTTTTTTTACCTTTTGGTTGCATTTCAAAATATTCAGGAGAATAATCCTAACTCTGTTTTTCAGAAATATTTTTCCACCTGGTAAAATTATATAGGTACTGTTTTAATTCAAGCAGTAAGGTAAATATTGTTTTTCAGAAATATTTTTCCACCTGGTAAAATTATATAGGTACTGTTTTAATTCAAGCAGTAAGGTAAATATTGTTTTTCAGAAATATTTTTCCACCTGGTAAAATTATATAGGTACTGTTTTAATTCAAGCAGTAAGGTAAATACCATTTTTCTGTCGGTACCTGTACTGTATGAATCGACCAGTCACTTAATATGGTCGTCTTAGAAACAATTTTAAAAATTGGGACATTTAAAGGTTGGCAAACACAAAACATTTCATGTGCGTCAGCTCCCGTCTCCGATCAGAAACTGTTAGTAAACCATCACATATTAATCTCCACATGCCTCATAAACGCCGTAGTGGTGGGGTAGTGCTGTCAGTGCACCTCACGAGGTGCTCTGTATGCATTGCTCAAGGTTCTTTGCGGCATCCCTTCGGCCCCTAGCTGCAACACCTTTCATTCCTTTTACTGTGCCTCCACTCATATTATCTTTCTTGCATCTCGCTATCCACCCTCTCTTAACAATTATTTCATAGTGCAACTGCGAGGTTTTCCTCCTGTTATACCTTTCAGGCTACCTATTCTCAATTTTCTCTCCAGCGCTGAATGACCTCATAGGTCCCAGTGCTTGGCCTTTGGCCTAAACTTTATATTCAGTTCAGTTCATTTCACATGCCACATAAAACAAAGAATCCGCATTGAAAGAACATAAGAGGACTCAATCAGGACTGCGCGCACTCGGCACTTCTCTGGATGTAAATTAAGCAGCTCTCGAGATCAATATCCAATACAGTTCTTACAAAGGAGAATTTGCATATGCTAGAAATTAAGGCCCGAATTACGGAAGGGGAATTAATTTCCTTGAGAATCGGATTCAACCTTGGCGATGATATGAGTTCAACAACCTGGCCACATATTAGAAGTAACGCCCTGATACGGGTAGATGTGTTTTAGAGAATAAAACATGTAAAAAATGCGCCGAAGTTTCTTCGGCGCAATCGAGTTTCTTGTGCAGCCGCTACTACGTACAATCAAGGCCACCGAACATAGATCTATCTTTCGGTGGTCTCGGTATAATGCTGTATGAGCCGCGGCCCACGAAACTTTAACCACGGCCGGTGTGGCCTGGCCTATATCGTTGCCAGAAGCAGGATTATGGCTGACTTTAACCTTAAATAAAAAAAAAAAAATACTTAGGCTAGATGGCTGCAATTTGGTATGTTTGATGATTGGAGGGTTGGAGATCAACATACCAATTTGCAACCCTCTAGCCTCATTTTTAAGATCTGAGGACGGACAGAAAAAGTGCGGACGTACAGACAAAGCCGGCACAATCGTTTTCTTTTCAGAAAACTAAAAATGGCATAAAACAATTTGATGTGTAAAATTTGCAAATTGCATTTCACCGTGTCTTGTATTTTAGAAAATATATAAAATTTTTCCCCTTCCCCAGTGTCCATATTTTATTGGGATTTGTGAATTTATTCATGTGTACTGCATCGCAGTTATTTTTGTTACTCTTTTATTCTCATATTTATATATCTCTGTGCATTATCAATTTATTTACCTTCGACATTATTTTTCTCAAAACTGTTATTCATAAAATTAATCTTATTCTTGTCAGAATTGTAATGCATCAGTGAATTTGCATTATTTCATGCTAATGCTGCTCAATTCGAAGTATAGGTTTTTTGCATAATTAATAAATTTCCAAGCTTAATTTTCCTTGTTATTTAGTTTTGTAGGAATATTTGTGTGCGCATATGCATACAGACGTATACGATTAACTCTGCGTATGATGAAGTGAGTAATTGTGTTATAACCTCAGTGCCTATTTAATTTTCAACAATTTCCATTTTTTTATTTGTAATTATAAATTCATCTTTTTCTTCATATAATTGAAGTATAATATATTTGTTTTACGACTTTTGTGGTGTCTTTCAGTTAAACACAACTGCATTTGTTTTTTGCTGTACATAGTCCATTGTTAGTGTTCATACTTGAAAATATTCTTAGAAAAGTATGCTTATGAAACAAGTGTTCCACTGAAACCGACATTTTTCAGAGTAAAATGTGAACACATTCTCTAGCATTAATGATTTTATCCAGTCCCTCTTGGTAATCATTTCCTCGGAAGTAATTGCTAATTATTTTCAGTAAAATAATTATCTGATCTTGAAAATACTTTAGCTTAGCTTATTTCAAAAAGAATATTGTCTTCCCTTACATCAAATGACAGAAACGAAGTCCTGAAAGATATCTTGTAGGGGTCCAACGTGGACCCCACAAGCCGTCATCTCACCTGGCTCGCTAATCTCCTCACAACATCTCGGCACGCGAGACCCGCGGACGCAAGGAACACAGCATACTTCACGCATCATTTATACATATATCTCCATTCATATTGTTGTCATGTTACATGTATCTCCATTACCACACGCATTACAATGTCAGCATTTCAGCCGTATGTACCATAGCTTCAGCCATGTCTTGTGTATCAATTTATATGTATATATTCATCTGTCAACTAACACAAACGATTGTGTGGAGACCTCCGTTTTCGTTCGCTTGGTGTCGGACGCTATATTTCCGCTAGGAAGAGTTATTGACCCGTCGTTTTGTTGTTTGAATAAATTGGTAAGTTTGTAGACGCTGACTCTTACTCACGCCTTCGCTACAATCTAATACTGGAAGAGAAAAAATGAAATATGAAATTTTTGTCCGCTCACGAAATGCCTGTATTTCTTTTATGGTGCAAAGTTGTATATTCAAAATCCAGAGGGATTCGAACAGTCAGCAATCTCTGACGCGAGATTATGAATTTCATATACGCAAACCTCGAAAGCTCTTTCTCCATTTAATATATTAACACCATTTCCGAGCGCTCATATCCCAACTCGTCCTTGTTCATGACACTGTAAATTGTATTATAATGTTGTTTCTGTGACAGTTATTAAATTTATGCGTGTTGTATCTCTTTGACTTGATTCTGACTTCGTACTGAAATCCCCCTTTGAACATCATCAGGTTATTGTGGAAGGATTAAAAAAAAAACGCATCAAAATGTAAACGCCGAACTTTAGCCAAGGCATTAGATTCTCGGATTAAAGTTAGGAATTGGGTCGAAGAAGCGATCATGTCCGAAGATATATAATTTTTTTTATTTTATAGACAAAAAAGAGAGTGAGTCGGGGAACTCGTAAGTGGATTGATATAATAGTTTACATGCTCTCTGAGGGAAAGTGATTCCAGTTACTGAATTTACGAAATGGGAGACATTTTATTCATCTGATGACTGAAGAAATCTTTCATGTTGTTGAATTTTCATTCTGGAAAACAAAGAAATTATTTCGACGCTACTGAAAAAGAAACCTGAAATATTATATTGACGAAGTGGGAACGTCAACAATTCAAACCTTATAAAAACCCAAATGTTTTATTAACTTAATGAAAGTGGATATTTTTATTTAATCATAAAGATATGTTTCTTTAATTGGAAGAAGACTTTATGGAACCGGTGATACCGTACTAAAAGACGATAATATTTGCTGTGTCTCGAATTTTCTATGGGTGACAACGCATATGAATAGGTTAAAAGGGAGTTTTAGTTTGAGTTGGAAAAGAGGTAGAGATTCCTACATCATATATATAATGTCCTTTCAACTGTTTCTCACTTTACTACATCCATACGGCATTTAACAGTCATGGATATATAATACTACCTTGTCTCTGGGACAGTTATAACCCAAACCAGTCACTCTCGTCTACATATTTTACATCATCAACCTATTTTTTTATTCTGAAAACTTTGAATCCTTCTCAATGAATGATTCTTTATACCAGACATTTTCAGCATCACCCGTATTGCATCTGTGTACCTTTTACAATAAGCTTTTTAGTTTTCTGTAAAAGAAAACTATAGAGATGGCTTTGTCCGTCCGCATTTTTTCTGTCCACCTCAGATCTTAAAAACTACTGAGGCTAGAGGGCTGCAAATTGGTATGTTGATCATCCACCCTCCAATCATCAAACACACCAAATTGCAGCCCTCTACCCTCAGTAGTTTTTATTTTATTTAAGGTTAAATATAGACATAATCGTACATCTGGCAACGATATAGGGCAGGCCACCTAAGGGCCGTGGTTAAAGATTCATGGGCCGCGGCTCATACAGCATTATACCGAGACCACCGAAAGATAGATCTATTTTCGGTGGCCTTGATTATACGCTGTACAGGAAAATGGATTGCGCTGAAGAAACTTCAGCGTATTTTTACTTGTTTTTTATAGGTATATGTATGCCACAGCATTTTTCCTTGACTCTTATAAACACTTGATCTTTACAGTGCTCTTCCCCTATCACTCTATCTGTCCACAGCCTCTCCAAAATCAAAATTCTGCCATCCGCCTTCCCTGCTATTCTGAGGTATGGTGAATCTCATATTGGTACTCTTAGCTAGATATTTGAGAGTATAAGAATGTCAAAATTCAATATATATATATATATATATATATATATATATATATATATATATATATATATATATATATATATACACATGTATGTGTTTATATCTATATATGTATGTATATATAATTATGTAATTATATATATATATATATATATATATATATATATATATATATATATATATATATATATATATATATATATATATATACACACACACACACACACACGCATACATAACGAGTGATCGGGGTTTTTGTAACTTTTGTTGAAGAGGACGCATTATGCGAACGGATAAATTCAGTTACTGACACAAGAGAAGAAAAACTAGCTTCCAAAGCGTATTGTTTCATATTTATTCCCTACCTGTTTTATAAATCCGTTTGAGAGATTCGTTATCTTGGATATGTGTAAACATACGTTATTTAGTGCGTGCATTTCTCTTAGCCGAGGTTTGCGAATAGCAATTGCAAGCAAGAGATTATTCATTCATAAGTACAAAGCCCGAAAGCTCTCACTCCATTGAATATGTTAACGCTATTCCGCGGCGTTAATATCCGAACTCCTCCTTGTTCATGAAACAATAAATTGCATTATAATGTTGTTTTGGAGACAGTTATTAACTTTACTCACGCACTATATCTTTGACTTGATTCTGACTTCGGCTTGCAATCCATTTTAACTTTGGAACTTAATGAAATGATGCGGAGAGAATCTGAATGCAAATGTTAAACTTGCATTAGATTCTCTGTTGAAAAATGGGAGGTTCTTACCGTAAACAAAAGGCGTAGCTCAGATTCCCAAGGAAATGTCACTCGTTCTGGAAAACCTGAAAGGCGATAAATGAAAGTTTGTGAATGAAAGATCTGGAAGTGTTGTAGTGTAAATTCTACGGCAGACAATATATTTCCATTACTGAATTTTGTAAGTTAATCTGCAGGTCATTGATTTACTACAGAAGATTCTTTCAAGTATTCATGACTGGTTATAGGGTCTAGCAATATTTATGCTCCTCCAGGAGAAAAAAAAAATGATCAGTCACCGAATCCATGAACTGGAAAGATATTTATTTTTTCTACCGCAAATGAACTCTTGAAAAAATATTTTAAGATCATTTATCTTTATAATCGATTCAGACTATTTCTTTCCTCTCTCCTCCCTTGATCGTAATGTCTTTTGACTATTCATTCTTCCTCATTATCTGCCTTTCAGTCCACCGGATATTGAATTTAGATTCTTTTACGAAAAACAAAACTAATTCCCAGAAGCGTAATGGTCATAGTTATTCCTGTCCCATGAAGTCTTATGTTTGAGTGATAATTACTTTTGCACGAGGGTACAAATACGTCATTAAGTGCGTTGTGCTAACACCGAGGTTTGTGAATGGTAATCTCAAGCATGAGATCTCATAAAGAAGATTTCTTCATTGTAGAGTGATACATTTTAAGATTAATAATCACAGTGAACGATTTGGAATACTTCTTGAAAATCAGAGCTCCTTTTGGCCTTGTGTGCATTGTAAAACACAAAAAAAAATCCGCTTGATTTGTCGTTTCATATACGACTAGTATTCCTGTACTCTTCGTAAATGTCCCATTACAGGAATAGAATCTAAAATGGAATTCAGTTTTTGGTACACGAGAAACGAAACTAACTTTTAAAAACAAAATGTTCTTAGTGTTTTTCCGCCTGTTGCAAAACTTCTATTTGAGCAAATATTTGTTTTGCATATGGGTACATATACGTTATATATTGCGCGCATTGTGCTTCCGCTGATACAAGTGAATAGTAATCTCTAGCGTGAGATTATTAATTCACATACGCACAAAGCCTCAAAGCTCTAACTCCATTGAGTATGTTAACGTTATTCCGCGGCGTTAATAACCAAACTCCTCCTTGTTCATGAAACAATAAATTGCATTATATGTTGTTTTGGTGACAGTTATTAACTTTACGCACGCACTATATCTTTGACTTGATTCTGACATCGGGCTGAAATCCATTTTAACTTTGGAACTGAATGAAATGATGCGAAGAGCACTGGAATGCGAATGTTAAACTTGCATTAGTTTCTCTGTTGAAAAATGGGAGGTTCTTATCATAAATAAAAGGCGTAGCTCAGGCTCCCAAGGAAATGTCACTCGTTCTGGAAAACCTGAAAGACGATAAATGAAAGTCTGTGAATAAAAGATCTGGAAGTGTTGTACTGTAGATTCTACGGCTAACAACATATTTTCCGTCCCTGAATTTTTAAGTTAGTCAGTAGGCCATTGATTTACCACATAAGAATCATTCAAGTTTTCATGACTGAACACAGGCTACAGTAATTCTTATGCTCCTGCGGTAGAAAAAATGGGAGCATGTCAAGATCAGCGAACCAACTCACAGCAGGGTTCGCTATTCTTTACAAGAAGGTTATTGGGTTCGTTATTCTTTACATGGGAATAATCGGGTTCGCTGTTCTAGACATGAACACTTCGGTACCAGACATTTGATCCTCCAGGGTCTAGTACTAAACAAGGTGAAATAACTTTGACCCCCCCCCACCCCCCTCCTGCAAGGGCTAGAACTATACACGGCGAAACAGTGCAGATGATCACTCTTTCGCCATGCTTAGTACTAGCCCTCATGTGGAATTGGAGTTCGTACCGGAAAGGGTTGGCCACTCTTTACATGGGGATCATTGGGTTCGCTGTTCTTGACATGGAGATGTTGGGTTCGCTAGTCTTGACATGATCCAAAAAATGTTGTCGCCGAATCCACGAATTGGAAAAATACATTTTTGCTACCGTAAAGTAAATTAATCTTAGAATGATATATTTTAAGATTAGTTATCATTATAATCGATTTGGAATATTTTCTGCATTCGGTTCTTCCTCTTTCTCTAGCATCTTCCTAGTCAAAGCTCCATTTGACCAATCATCCTCCATTCTCTGCCTTTCAATCGATCAAAAACCGGTCTAATCCATGGTTTCATGTGAGTATTTTTGTTTTATTTTGTTTACCATGATTTTGATCTTATTCGATACTTTACATTCCAGTTCTTTATCGCTTCGTAAACTGAATCCAGATTTTCACGCGAGAAACAAAACTAATTCCCAGAAGCTTGATGTTCATAGTCACACCTGTCTGTAGCAAATTTGTATGTCTGTGATTATATCGCATGTGGGTACGCATTGGTTTTTTAGTGCGTGCTTTGTGCGAATGCCAACGTTTGCGAATAGTAATCTCAAGCAGCAGAATATTAATTATTACGTACAAAGCCTGAAAGCTCTCACTTCATTGAATATATTGACGCTATTCCGCGACAGTAATATCCAAACTCCCCTTTGTTCATGAAACAATAAATTGCGTTATAATGCTGTTTTGGAGACGGTTATTAACTTTATGCACTCACTATGTCTTTGACTTGATTCTGACTTGGGGTTGTGATCCATTTTAACTTTGTAACGTAATGAAGTGATGCAGAAAGCGTCGGAATGCAAATGTTAGACTTACGTTACATTTTCAGCTCAAAAATGGGAGGTTTTTATCATAAAGAGGGCGTAACTCGAACTTTTAAGGAATGCCACTTGTATTGCGTAGCTTGAAAGGAAATACTACATCTACGCGAATGAAAAGGTCTGGAAGTGATGTGATTTATGTGAAACGCTGAGACTATATTTTCAGTTATTAAATTTATTAGTTGATCAATTTACCTACTACAGAAGAATCCTCAGTGTAGGCTACATTAATGCTCCTTTGGGAAGAAAAAGTTATCTAGTCACCGAATTCACTTATTAAAAAATTCTATTTTGGCTCTCTTGAAGAAAATTTCTTTTTTGTAGTGTGATATATTTTAAGATTATCACAGTGAACGATTTGTTGTATTTTTCCCAAATCATATTTCCTTTTAGCCTCTTGTGCACGTTAAACCATCAAAAATCCATTTGATTAATCGCTTCATGTACGAGTATTGATATACGCTTCGTAAACGTCATATCGACGGAATAAAGCCTAAAATGGAATTCAGTTTTTGATGCAAGAGAAACAAAACTAACTTACATAAACGCAGTGTTCATAGATATTATCTGCCTGTTACAAGCTTACATTTGAGCGAATGTTTGTTTTGCATGTGGGTACGCGTACTTTATTTAGTGCGTGCATTGTGCTTCCGCTGAGATTGGTGAATAATAATCTCTAGCATGAGATTATTAATTCATACGCACAAAGCCTGAAAGCTCTTATGCATTGAATATGTTAACGCTATTCCGCAGCGTTAATATCCAAACTCATCCTTGTTCATGTGAAACAATATATTGCATTATGATGTCGTTTTGGAGACAGTTATTAACTTTACGCATGCACCATACCTTTGACCTGATTCTGACTTCGGGTTGCAATCCATTTTAACTTGGGACCGTAATGAAATGATTCAGAGTGCATCGGTATGCAAATGTTGACGTGCAATATATTCTCTGCTGAAAAATGGGAGGTTCTTATCGGAAAGAAAAGGTATTGTTCGGACGCTCAGGGAATTCAAATTCAAATTCAAAAAAGTTTATTGACATACATCAAATGGAGTGTAGCAGCGTGCTGCTATACCCACCCACGAAATTCAAAATAGATTCTAGGCAAAAAATGTAGCAAAAGCAAATACCAAACTACAAAGCAAACTTTAGTATAATGCAAAAGAAAAAAAAACAATAAGCAAATGTCATACAAGAAATTACAATAAGCAAATGTCATACAAAACAAAAAATACAATAAGCAAATGTCATACATAAAATTACAATAAGCAAATGTCATACGAAAAAAATACAATAAACGCTCAGGAAAGTGTCACTTATTTTGCAAACTTGTAAGACGATAATTCAGAGTTGTGAATTACTCTAACAGAAATCTATGACTGAAATATTGATCAGTAATTCATCTACTACGGAAGACTCCTTTACGTTTTCACTGCTTCAGAACTTGGCAGACAGTGAAGCAAACTTGCTAATAATGAAAGATTTGGAAGTGTTGCACTTCATATGCTACTGTTGAGACTGTATTTCCTGCTGCTGCAATAACGATTCGTTTAACATGATTTTTCCAATTTACTAAAATCCTTTATTTTTATGTTGTTGCTACTGGAATGTAGGCTGTAGCAATTTTCGTGCCTCCCCAAGAGGAAGAGTATTGATCAATGTCACCAGATCTCGCTCTTCTTCTTTCAGTCGTCTGTAACACCTTCCGTCGCAGATGATAAGATACAACATTTAATTTGCATGGACTGTTTACGTACAACCCTTTCGAGTTCATTCATCAGTCTCGGCAATTTCTCTGTTGCAATCCTTTCCCAGCGAATCATTAGCAAATTTCAGGCATTAAAATCTGGTTCTGTAGCCTATTCAAGTGTCTCCTTTCGTTCTTTTTTTTTTTATAGGTCCATCCGTGTTAATATTAAGCAGCCAAAGGTACTTAGTGCACTCTTTTCCAGTATTTTTTGTGTTCAATAATGTACTAAGTTAAAGTTTCATCACATAAAAACCGCCATTCTGTTGTGTTGTTTCTGCTCCTTTTCATCTGCAGGTTCATCTTTATTCCATTATTATTATTATTATTATTATTATTATTATTATTATTATTATTATTATTATTGCACTATAAGTAGGCAGTGTGTCACCTCGAAATAGATGATAGCGACAAATCTCTCCTCTGGGGATTTGAACCGCTGACCTGCAGTTCGCAAGCCCAACTCTGTTATTATTGTGTTACTGTTTTCATTGCTTTCCTCTTGAAATTCGTATTGCAAAGTTACATTTACCAGAAGAAGAAAAAAATCGTGTAAATCGTGAACTCGCAGAATGGCGGAGAAATTTACATTTTCCATCACGAAATTCCGACTAAGCGACCTGTGTTCCTCGACACAATAGCATTGTTCTTTTCAGTCCGAAACGAGTATCGTAATCAAGACAGTATGAGACCGATTCCGTTTCCTTCCTTACCTTAGTAATGTCCCTTAATTCCCCATTAATATGTAAATGGCTCGATAAGTTCCTTGGGACTGGGAATGAACCTAAGGTTCCCGTTAGAGTAAATTTGGAGTAGGAATCTGTTGAAAGCTTAAAATTGTATAATGAAATAGGCGGGGACACGATTGGTCCTAATGTTCTCAGTTACAGTATCGTAAAAGAGAAAATCGTATGTTTAGGAATTAATAATTCAATAACCCCACGTAACTGAGTAGAAACGATTGAAACACGATTGTGTACCAGCTACAATAATCCCCTCTTATTTATTTTGCCTATCGCTATCTTAGATGATTTTGCATGATTTTAATTAAATGCCGACGTAAGCACAGAAGTCAGTGTTTGCTGGAGATGTGTTTCGGGAAACAAGAAATATAGATATGAGGTCATTGAGTTAATTCCTGTGTGTAGAAAGAGGATTAAGAATACTTCCGTCCTTGGTATGCTGAAATGTACAAAAGTCTCTCTTGTTGTATAATGTTATTTTAACTATATCTTATAAAGAACTACAGAAGATTGGAAATCTAAGATCTGCAGCGTGCCAAGAGACATGGAATATTGAAGAAGCAGTTATCATATACAGTAGGCCTATATATTACGTCTGTGTAGTATAATGAAATTAAAACAGCAACTGTTTTAGTAACCTACTATAGCTTAGTCTATTTTTTTTTTAAAGTTATTCTGGTTAATCTGGTGCTGTTTTGATGACAGGAATAATTCATGTTAAGTGCGGCTTGGCAAATGTACCCCCATGATGCAGTTTGTTGAAGTTATTAGTTACCTATGCGTCCAAGCAGACTCATTTTAGATTCCCTTGCTCCTGAATATCTCCTGAATGATAAATTCAACATGGGAATGGTTCGTAAACTCAAGAGTACCCTTTGTGTTGACCCGACTATCTCTAGTTGAAGTACTCTGTTGATACTGTGAAGCTGGAAGACCCTTTACTCGATTGACGTTGCACTGATTCCTTGAAAATATTGGAGGTACTTTTGCTATAAATCTGAAAAGTCAGCAGTTTATAAATATCTCTCACTTTGCGAATCGTCTTAATATTAACTATTGCTCTGGCCAGTCATGTGATAATCGCCAAGTGTCTTTTCACTTAATGAAGCAATTCATATTTGTACCTGCTTTTCAAAGGATCTTGCATTTCATATAATAATAATAATAATAATAATAATAATAATAATAATAATAATAATAATAATAATAATAATAATAATAATAATAATAATAACTTTTTGTAGCTTCGCCTTGTTATGATACAAGCGATGAGGTACATAGAACAAGTGCATTATAAATGGAAAATCTGTCAACCAAACATACATTAGATAAAGCGCTAATTTATTGTAACTTTAAATTGGTAAAAAAAAAAAAATTAGAATATCAAACACAAGGCAGAATCATTTCAATATATTTCCCAGCTTATAATGACTCATAAACTATGAACAAGGTACTTCCCCAATTGAAAATAACTAATAAACGGTGAATGACTCAATTAGTATCAAATAGAATCAAATACAGGGGAAAGCCATTTCAGTATATTTCCCAACTTATTATAGTTCATAAACAAGTTATTTTCCTAATTTAAATTACCAATAAGCAATGAATGAATGTGCTGTACCATGAGCGCTAACAACGATTACGTAAGTTAATAAAAACGTAAAAAAATTAGAATATTTCCCAACTTATAATATTCATTAATAATGAACACTTTATTTCCCAAATTTAAATAACTAGTAAACAGTGAATGAATCTTTTGTACCATGAGCAAGAACATCGATTATGTAAGTTGAGGTGAAAGCATAAAGCACTGAAATATCAAATATAATCAAATAGAAGGGAAAGTCATTGCAGTATGTTTCCCAACTTATTATAATTCATTAACAATGAACAAGTTATTTCCCAAATTTAAAATAACTAATAAACACTGGATGAAACTGTTGTACCAATCGGCACAAACAACGATACGTAAGTTGAGAGAAAAGCGTACAACGATGAAATATGAAAGTAATGAAAATCAAAACTAATTCTTACACTGTATCACGAAAAAGTTCGCACTCGAACTGCCGTTTTAATTAACGTAGCATATTCATCTCTCGTTTCATGCGAACGCGCAGCGAAGTTTATTGATGTATTATATGACATGGCGCAAAAATTCATATTTATTTTTCTATTTCACAGTGAAATTTTGTCAATGTTTTGTCTGTTCGTTTGCCGTCACTAACAAACGATTCTCTGGCTCTGATCAGCGCGCGATGTGTTTTTCGGAACCGTTCAGTCGAGCAATTTTTGGAAAAAAAATGTATAATTTTTTGTATTTTATTTATCGTTTCGGATATATTTATGATGCTGCTCTTACCAGATTATAAAAGTATTCATAATACATACAAATAAGACTAGATTTTAGATAAAAGTTTAAGATTTTATATTAGATAATTAGGCAAAATCAGGGTAAATGCAGAAAGAAAACAGGAAAATAGTTAAGGAAAAGTCCTGAACAGTCAGTTTTCCATAACTGTTTCCTTAGATTTATTATCAATAATAGAGTAGCCCCAAAGGGGTCAGTGCTGCCATTGCATTTCAAGCGGTACACTGTAGGCATCATCAACGGTTGTTTGCAGCGTCCCTTCGGCCCTCAGCTACACCCTCTTTACAGCCTTTTACTTCACCTCCATTACCACTTCCTTTCTTCCATCTTGCTGTCCAACCACTCGAATTCCCCTTTTCACTGTCTTCATCACTGAATGGCTGAAATCTAGGGCTTGGCTTTACAGCTACCTTTCATATAGACTTATTTCCTTCTACGGTGCGCCATGTGTTATCATGACTTATTTTACCCAATTATTTTACTTCTTACTTTTTGTCTCTTTACTTACATTTTTTCTTATTCCCATTCAAAGTTCGACTTCTATTTAGCAGACAGTATATAACTTTTATTAATACTGCACTTTCAGTTAGGCTGAATATAAATATGTAGGCAGTTATATTTATATCGCATATGGTGTTTCATATGATATTGTCACTTATCATCATCCTTTAATCTTTGACAGCTCTCATCGCCTCTTAAGCTAAGTTTCCCCCTCCCCCAAGTTAATTCAAACTAACATCCCGCCTCTAGTTGAAGCAATTGAAGCCACTTCCCCATAAATTCTAATTTCAGGAATTTGGGTCAGATCTTAAAAGTTAACCGGGCACTCCCTGCCATTAGCATATTAACGAGGGATTATTTGAACACAAATGGACCATACGCAGAAAAAAAAGAGTGTAACTCCTTGGCCTTGATCACCTCATTTGCTTCCCTTAAAGAGATGAAAATGCAGAACTATTGGCCAAGTTATGTTGGTATTTATGTTGGCGATTATCGTCTTCTGGGTCCACTTAATCAGGATGTTTTGAGGGTCGTTAATCTCTCTAGTGTATTTTGTTCGTATGGTAATTGAGGAGTTAGCGGCCGGAGTTTTGGGAACGGTAATCATTAAGCTTTACTTATTTTTTTTGTTTTTTTTTTTAAGATTTTAGATTATGTGTTTGTTGAAGCAAATTTATAGAGAATAATGAATGGTTTATTTAATAAACTAAAATGATGTGCTTCTTTGACAAGTATATACTTAGGAAACTTTGATATATATATATATATATATATATATATATATATATATATATATATATATATATATATATATCGTATATATCAAAGTTTGCTAAGTATATACATAATCTAAAAACTTAAGAAAAAATATATGTATATATATACACATACATGCATACATTAAAGTCCTCCTGGGCCTCTGTAGGCTCATAGGGCAGGCGCTGATCTCCTGTTTCTTAGGCCGACAGCCAGTGGGGGACAGGTCCCAATGCCTATGACACGTGGCCAGTTATATATATATATATATATATATATATATATATATATATATATATATATATATATATATATATATATATATATATATATATAATTAAAGGTTTATTTATTGAAATAAAAAGATGGATTTCTTCTCTGAAGATCACTTTTGTATAACAAGGTATGCAGAACAAATGTTCACAAATAGGTTAAAAAGGGGGTGTTCATGATTATCTTTTAAATAGCAATAGAATTTCTGCATTCTACATGGCTATGTAGGTTATCAAGGAATGAAACCGTGTTAAATAGAAGCTATGTAGATAGGGTAAAGAATACCGAGACTGAAATACGAAATGAAGAATATTTTATCTAATAATAAATTAGCCTGTGGAAGTTACTCAGAATTGTTTATTAACCGTCATTCTTTTGTGAATGCCATGTAACTTTCAAAGGTTCGTTTAGTAAAATCATGAAACGAATTGATACCACGGAAGAATAGGAATAATTTAAATTAAAATGAATGCAGAAAAAAATTTAATCGAATGGTGTTATGCTAATCGTACACATTACATAAACATTTATTTTTACATTTATTTCGTAAGGAGTACCTTAGATAGCGGAGTATGCTTTGATATGATGTTTTAGATTGAAAACATTATTTATAATTTGAGGAGCGGTATCCGGTAGCCATGAGAGGCCTGAGGGAAGGGAGACTGGAATTAACAGGTCATGAGTTTAGCTGGAATGTTAAAACGAATGGCTTTTGGTATCCAAGTTACGCGATGATTTGGGCTGTGTATATTGAGGAATGTAGCGTATTTCCAGGGGATTAATCACATACTGATGCTATGGAAGGAGAGGAAGAGGGGAGTGGAATAGTGGGAGAATTAAAGACGATTCATTGATTGATTTACAGTAAATTGTGTTACATTTACATTAAATTGTATGGTTGATTTACACTTAAAATGTATGGCTGATTTACAGTATATTGTATGGATGTCATAACTAAAAAGGTCTTCAACAAAGAAAAATAAGTAAAATAAACTTTTTGAAAACAGTTGCACCCACATCCACTGTCATGAAACAGCACTTCAGAAAAACAATACAATTTTAGCAAACATAAAACAAATAAGTTATTAAGCAAATTTAAATCATAAATGCCCTCAGGAAAGTATGCAGTTGCTTGAATTGTGCCATTAGAAACGAGTTACATTTTGTCAAGGCGTCCAGAAGGAAGCCTTTTCTGTGAACTGAAAAACGCTAATATGAGTAAAGTTTATTTCTGAATGAAAGAACTGATCTGTCCTTCGAAAACAAAGCAAGGAGAAAGTTTTAGAGTTTTACACTTGAAAGAATGAAACGGGCAACGAACCACGCAGCTGGAATATTGACTATTTTCTGCAGAGTAAACGTGAGACGAACCTGAGCGTGTCTGCATATTCTGCGTGTGATTTTTTTTTTTTTTTTAAATAGCATCCTTTTGCGAGATTTTTTGCATCCCTCTGCTTTTATTTAGCTTTTTAGTTTCTTTTTTTCAAAGATGGTAGTTATTAGTTGACGTTCTTAATTTATTATAGTACGCCATGCATCGAAACTAATTGATCGCGCTCTTCCTAGATATTAAAAAAGAGTACATTTACTGCCAAATCATTCACTATTTCCATCAACCCATGCTCTTTCATGGTTTCCACATCGTTAACGCATCTAAAACACTTTTCGTAGACGTTAATATGTATTCATCATCGTATTTTTGCAACCCGCATCTTTATCGCCGTCCGTGCTTTCATAAATACACACATTTCATCTCAACAGCTTCAACATTTTTACACTGACTCCATAAGCAAGCAAGTAAAAAATGCGCCGAAGTTTCTTCGGCGCAATCGAGTTTTCTGTACAACGTATAATGCTGCATGAAACTCTCGGCCACGGCCCATGAAACACTCAGCCGCGGCCTATGAAACTTTCAGCCACTGCCCGGTGGTGGCCTGTGTTGGCACCTATAGCGGTGCCAGACGCACGATCATGGCTAGCTTTAACCTTAAATAGAATAAAAATATTGAGGCTAGAGGGCTGCAATTTGGTATGTTTGATGATCGGAGGGTGGATGATCAACATACCAATTTGCAGTCCTCTAGCCTCAGTAGTTTTTAAGATCTGAGGGCGGAGAGAAAAAGTGCGGACGGACAGACAAAGCCATCTCAATAGTTTTCTTTTACAGAAAACTAAAAATTGCCTTAATAATCCTTGCAGACAGTTCAGCTTTTGCATACCCTCATCTCACTACTTTTTTTTCAAAATTCCTGTTACCTTTCTTGCCTAACCCATTGCGAGATTCTTTTCACTTTAAGGTCAGTCACGCCGTTAATTTCAGGATTTTCATAAGACTCAAATATCCGTCGTTACTTCTGATTATCCTTTATTATTACCTTATTCTGCAGGATATACTAGTACGTTTAAAAACTCAACTTCTTACGGGCACTTTCAAAACACTTTTACGAGTCTTTGTGGCTTTTCTTTGTTGTTATCCTTTAAATATTATTAACCTTTAACCATTAAGTACCCAGCATTGCTTTCACATTCCCATCTCGTTTCCCACAAACCTCTACTTAATTATTCCTTTTTCTGACTATTTCCGTGAAATAACCAACAAACATGCTGTTTGCAAGGCCTTTTTTGTATGCCAGTCCACGTCTCATTTTTTCTCACAAAAGGTTTACAATACCCTATAAGAAATAGGTGTGTTACAAGTGTCGTGAGGTACGTGCACAAAATCTGCAGTATTTCTTACCAGTTTCCAGATAAATCATTCATCCATTCAACTTTTCCTTCCTTAAATTTTACGTGTTCTGCCTCTATTCCTCACTCAAAATTCTCCCATTTACATTCTCCTGTATGCTAAGATATATATATATATATATATATATATATATATATATATATATATATATATATATATATATATATATATATATATTAATATATAATATATATATATATATTAATATATAATATATATATATATATTAATATATAATATATATATATATATTAATATATAATATATATATATATTATGTATATATATATATATATATATATATATATATATATATATATATATATATATATATATATAATATATATATATATTATATATATATATTATGTATCGAGGTTCTAATAATTCGTCAAGTTATCTGAATATAGTTAAGAGAACAACATAGGGCGATTGTTTTGGACAAACATTTCTTACTTCCGTACCACTATTACGCCAATGATGGATACCTGCCCTCAAGAAATTGTCGGAGTTTGAACAATCGCAACACTAATTTCCTACTAATATGTCTTCGCCGCTGAAGAATTTCCGTCTGAATTTTAACAATTCGGATGAATGATATCCCTAATGTTATTCCTTCCACTCCCTCCCTAATAGGATATCATTATGCAAATCATATGGAAATGACCATCATTAAATTTGTAAGTGAGTGATGTAAACACGCCTCGAGCTATAGCATAAGGTGGGTGTGAGGAGGAGGAGGAGGAGGAGGAGGAGGGTGTTGAAGATAGGAGGAGGAGTTGGAGGAGGAGGAGGAGTTGGAGAGGAGGAGGAGTTGGAGGAGGAGGAGGAGGAGGAGGAGGAGGAGGAGGAGGAGCAGAAGGAGGAGGAGGAGGAGGAGGGTGTTGAAGATTGGAGGAGGAGGAGGAGGAGGGAGGGAGGAGGAGGAGGAGGAGGAGGCAAGGCAATGGCTTTATTGTAATGGGAAAGTCAAAGGAAGGAGGTGGAGACGTTGTTATTGAAGGGGGCGAGACGTGCGAAAGAAGGGGGCCAGTAAGGGGATGGGACCCCTACTATAAGGTTATTTTCCCATTAGGATATTTTTTTCCCGTTTTATTCTCTCCCCGTTTGTCAGGGGGAGAGTTAAAGTGGAGGATGACTGATAGCAGGAGAGCCGAGGGAGTTATAAGGGTGATTCATATCTCGAATTGGGGGATGTGTGAATTTTTTGGCCCGTATTTCCATAACTTTTTCCCTTTTTTTGTTGGCAGATATTCGACCTTTTTCAAGGAAAGAATTTTTTCTACTTTCTCATCTCCGCCTTGTATTATTCTTTTTTAAATTTGTATTTTGGTTTTAGTGTAATTCGGCCTCTTGTAAGGGAAGAATTTTCTTTCTTTTGTCATCATCTTGGGTATCTGCAGTGCATGTACGAAAGGCCCTTGAATATTTGTTAAGGATAACACTTCGTAGGTAAAATGCCTTACGTGGAAAACTGAGAAACAAGGCACGATTTTCCGAATTTAAGAATATTCCTTTGGAATTAAAGCTTAACTTGTCGATGGCGAGAGGGACATGGCGTTACGAGTGACAACAGCGTATTCGGGAAACAAGATCAGACTACTCTTTTCTGTATAGTCCTATTACGCAAGAGATAAAGTTCCCTTGCAATCGGCTTTACTAGAGGTTTTTCATCAGTTAAAATCCTAACAAATTAAATATTCTTTTTATTCTGCTTCGTTGCCAACGTTGAGCTTTGCGTGTCTTCCCAGATAAAGTACAGTGCTCGCGAGAGCTGAGGTTATATTGGCCGTTTGATGCGGATCTAATGAATACTTTGACGTTGTTTCTGAACTTTTTGACCTAAGTTAATGACATGGTGGTGTTGAGCAACAATTTACACCTCTAATTTCGGCCTTTTTCTTGCCACTGTCTTTCCTTTGTGTGAACGTTCAAGAACTCCGGCAGGATTCATTAGTGTTGAGATGGTTTTTGACAGCGTAAAACTTTAGTAAGTATCTTGCAATTGTATATAGTAAGGAACGCCTACTGACAGGCATAGAAACCCAGACGGATCTGAACTACACAACTCGGTATTTCGTAATGATGAAATGTGTTATTTTAAACATTTTCCGCCAACAGCAACCGACCTGCGTATTAAAGACTTTCAGCATTATACTACAGCAGTATAATGAGAAACTTACGGAAGCGGATCCAAGCCCTTTTGTTCGTGGCTATTAGCAATTGTCTGATCTCTAATTACCCTTCGCTTAATAGCGCCGCATTTTGCGCAATTCTGGGTAAAAGCAATACCTCGCTTGATCTTGCCTTCAAGAGCATGCAAACGTTTTCGGTTAATCCCTTGTCCTGGAAGCTGTAATCACTGAATAATTTCGGTTTGGATTTGCTCGGATGAATGAAAGAAGACTTGTAACTACACACACACACACACACACACACAGACACGCACACACGCGCGCACACATATATATTATATATTACGTATTATATATATACATATATATATGTATATATATATATATATATATATATATATATATATATATATATATATATATATATATATATATATATATATATATATATATATATATATATATATATATATATATATATATATGCAGATTACCCCATGTAAATTGAAAAAGAGGATATAAATCCTGACCAGTTTTCCTGTGGTAATTTGCGCCTGAACAGAACGTATTCCTGTGATTCCAAAAAGTTAAGTATATCTTAGTTTAACCAGACCACTGAGCTGATTAACAGCTCTCCTAGGGCTGGCCCGAAGGATTAGATTTATTTTTACGTGGCTAAGAACCAATTGGTTACCTAGCAACGGGACCTACAGCTTATTGTGGAATCCGAACCACATTATAGCGAGAAATGAATTTCTGTCACCAGAAACAAATTCCTCTTGTTCTTCACTGGCCGGTCGGAGATTCCAAGTATATATATATATATATATATATATATATATATATATATATATATATATATATATATATATATATATATATATATATATATTAATATTTCTGGCTTGCGAAGCTTGACACGTCATTGTAAAAGGCAACACTAATAAAAATTACATATTTTTTTATTATATTCATTCTAATGATGTATCCAGGAAAAATAAGAACTGTAGGATTCATGTTACATACCAAATTAATACCTTTTAATGTCCCATTGTATTCCACATCGAATATTACAAGCGAAGCGAAAAAGACGGGGCTGTAAAAATGATGATAAATTCTCCGCCATTGTGACCTGGTATTTTTGAACAAATTCCATTATCTTTCTCGGAATGAAAGAAAAATTAGATCTCTTCCGAGATGAAATGGGGCCAAGAGGAATGTGGTAAATGAAACTGGAACGTCGAGAGAGAGAGAGAGAGAGAGAGAGAGAGAGAGAGAGAGAGAGAGAGAGAGAGAGAGAGAGAGAGAGAGAGAGAGAGACTTACATTAATTTAAAGGTCTCCAATGTTTTATCCGTCTAAAAATATAGTGACCAAAAACTTATTTATATTTAATAATAAATTAAACTCAATTATAAATATTCCAGTGGTATTAGTTATTTACTGAAATTACAAATAACTGTAATTTCATGGCATTTATATCTATAATTCTCCCCTTAAATAACAATCCCGAGAAGGGGTTGGTAAAAAGATGACATTTTCGTATTCAGTTTTTTTTTTGGAGAGATTATCATTATTTTCTGGAGACTGAAATAAAAACCAGATATTTTTTCTTTCGATTTCGTCCATTTTACATTGTATTTCTGAGGTGTCATTAATTTCTGACCCCTCAAAGATATTTGAAAAGAAAATATGCATGCCGTGAGATGAAAAAGAGAGGAATGGATATCGGAATTGGCAATTGATATATATTATGATAATATATTTTTTTTATATACCTTCAAATTTAAACTTAATTTCAGAGAAAAATTTAAATGGAAACTTCTTTGGTAGAATACTGAAAGCCAAAAAATGTCAGTTTAAATGTCAGCATGTAACATTAATTTAAGTACTTTTAGTTTTCCATAAAAGAACACTATTGTGCCGGCTTTGTCTGTCCGTCCGCACTTTATTCTATCCGCACATTTTCTGTCCGCACCTCTCCTGTCCGCCCTCAGATCTTAAAAACTATTGAGGGTAGAGGGCTGCAAATTGGTATGTTGATCATCTACCCTCCAATCATCAAATAAACCAAATTGCAGCCCTCTAGCTTCGTTTTTTTTTTTATTTTTTATTTAAGGTTAAAGTTAACCATAATCGTGCTTCTGGCAACGATATAGGCCAGGCCACCACCGTGCCGTGGTTAAAGTTTCATGGGCCCCCGCTCATAGAGCATTATATCGAGACCACTGAAAGATAGATCTATTTTCGGTGGCCTTGATTATATGCTATAACGGCTGTACAGAAAACTCGATTGCGCCGATGAAACAAAGGCGCGAATTTTGTACTTATCTTACTGGAGTCTCAACAGGTGAATGGCCTTTAAAATTAATTAGCCATTTTTCGTTTTTCTTTTTAATTAAAGGTGACATAAACGTTGTATGGTTTTCTCGCCTAAATTATGACGATAATATAATCAAGGACAAACAGTTCTAGATAACATCCTTTTAAATGCATATCGTATATTTTTGTCTTGAAAAGTATTATACAATGTTCAGTCTGTGTTTCTGTCCAAAGGTTAGAATCGCAATTTCCCGTTTACTATGAAAGGAGAGTACTTTATTTCCATATTGCAGGTACGACAAGGGTATCCCTGCGATACAAAATAAAAACAAAAAATTAAAAACTTTCAGTCTCTTAGAGGATTCATCAGCTCCCCTCTCATATACCACCGTTCTGTTGTATCTTGCCTATCTTTCGTGCGCTTAAATTAGCCAATAAGAGGTCGCGGCCATGGCGTACATGTGGCGATATATAAATGACTGATTGGTTTACTATATCTCGGCTTACTGTTCCTTCAGCGAGATTGTCCGATTCATTTGCAGGTCATTTGCCCGTCATTGGGTTTAGAATGGATTGATCTTTGGCTAGAGACATTACTGTTTTCTATAGTTACTTTGGGCAGCGCTAAAGTATTGTAATTATGTATACTTATATATGTATGTATATATATTATGTAATTATATATATATATATATATATATATATATATATATATAATATATATATATATATATATATATATATATATATATATATATATATATATATATATATATATATATATATATATATATATATATATATATATGCACACACACATACACGTACAGATAAATATATATACAATATATATATATATATATATATATATATATATATATATATATATATATATATAATATATATATATATATATATATATATATATATATATATATATATAGACATATATACATATATACATATATATATGTATATATATAAATATATATATATATATATATATATATATATATATATATATATATATAGTATATGTGTACTTTAGTTTATTTTGAAACACCCCGTAATATATTTCAAAAAGGAAAGGATACTTCCTTTTTATTACGAAATGCATATGGTAGACACCCATTCATTATTCGCCCTTTGAAAGAGACACGCTAAGTAATTGTTGGTTTTAATAATGGAGGTGAGAGTGTCCTGTTTCCTCCGCCTAAGAGTAGGCCACACAGAAGTGGAATGGCTTGGCCCTGCTCTGGTCAATATTCATGCTGACAAAGTAGAGGGAGACGTTTGGGAAAGAATTACAGAAGTAGGGAAGAATTGTAGATGTAGAGGTTATTTCAAGAGAGTTGAGAATGAGTGAGGGGGAAGTTTGGAATGGCTGACGTCTGCAGCAGTGGTTGATTGCTGCCCGCATTGGGATGTAAATCTTGCAGGCGGCTGAGAATGACATACGAGGTGAAGCGAGGTCGCTTGAGGAAGAGCTACTTAAGTTATGGAAGAGGGCGGTTGTCGGGGGAGGTTGAAAGTTGAATGTAGGAAATGGTTCTTCTCTCGCAGAGGTATTTTCATTCTCGTTTTGACGTGCAAGTTTATCTGTCAGTTTTGTTTTTTAAATAGCTGCACTTTTTTCTTTCGATGACTGTGATAGTTGTGACTCCAGTAAGACAAATACTGAGTCTATCGTTTATCGTTTTGTATGCATGTATTACTGGGTAATTCACAATCGCACGAGTTTGTCTTACTTATTGGCAAATTCATATTTTACTTTAACTATTACGATTATTTTTAGGCAAATGAATTATATTATACTCTTGTGGTCAAGTAAATCAGCTGCTGTTAAGATTTAAATTACGTATTAATGACCTTAAATATAAGCTTCCGAAGAGGAAAACTAGGTCATTTCAGCATTACTGTGAAAAGTTAGGGTTATAGTTTTCCATGGAAAAATTATATCTGACAGTTAATTTATTCAACCTCTACTGGATTTAAATAATGTATTCATGACCTTCAGCATAATATTCACCATTGAAAACAGTCGAACATAAAGTCGAACATAATCATACTGCTCTAATAAAAAAGAATAGCCATTAGATTTATTCATGGCTCCCCTGAGGCAGTTCCACCAAATTTTAGACACTTTGACATCTGACGTAAGAGTAACATTCGAAAGTCGAAGCTCATCTCGACAGCAGGTGACTATATTTCTCCACCAGTGGAGTCCTCTCCACTTATTAGCACCGCAATAAATTATCGTTGCTCTGAATAGAATCATCGCAGCTCAGGTCTTATCTGGAAGGGCCAACCAAATGCTTTATACATAGATGCAGTGATAGTTTGAAAAGTGAGTTTTTTTATGACTGGGATAACTTTGTTAGCCTATGCACTCGTGGTAAATAAAACTGCGTATTGATGACCTTAACGACAAGTTTCTGCATAGAAAAACAACCAAAAAAAAAGACACTGATATAATAAAAAAAAATGAAATAACGTTTGAATTTATTCTGTGGCACTCTGATGCAGTTCTAAATTTTAAAAGTTTAAATCTGAGGCACAATTAACATCAGAGACAACGCACATCTTCGCAGTACACAGACTCATCTTCCTCCACCAACTGATTCATTCGCTCCACTTATTAGCACCGCAATAAATTAAGGTTGCTCTGAATAAAATCATCGCAACTAAGGTCTTACCTGGAAGGGCCAACCAAATGCTTTATACAACCCTCCCTTCCTGAAAGCGGACAGTGCCAATTAACCCCAGATAAAAACCTCTTATTAGGAGAGTCCCTGACTAGCTGAAGAGGGGAAGCTGGGATTCACTGGCTAGAGAACAAAATATTCTCTCTATGTGATTTTCCGTTTAAGATAAGCTGGAAAGAGCGTCGCTAAATGTGTGGCGAGTAAGAACTAAATGTGAAAACGTTGTTGGACGAATGTCATGACGTCAGTGTTAAAATGTATCATTAACAGTGGAATTAGGAGACTTAGTCTAACACTGGAAACACATTTATGATGCTGCTAGAAAGAACAGGAAAGGTAATTAGACTTAATTCGGCTAGTTTAAATTTACGTCGGGTTTTTTTTTTCGAAAGAAATAGGTACGAGGGAAAGAAAAGAGATTTAGATTTTTGCCATGTTGTGCAGATTCTTTTGTCTGTATTAGCTACTCGCGTTAGGGACGGTCTTTGAATGATGATACTGGGTAACTGGAGAGCCATTATCGCTTTGCTAAAGCCCTTCTTTTTTATTTTTTGCTGTAACAAACTTTAGTCTTCGTCCAGTTTGGTGAATGTTTTCGTTCGTGTAGTTATAATGAAAAGAAGA
The DNA here is from genome assembly GCA_039081455.1 of Macrobrachium rosenbergii. Classification (NCBI taxonomy): domain Eukaryota; kingdom Metazoa; phylum Arthropoda; class Malacostraca; order Decapoda; family Palaemonidae; genus Macrobrachium; species Macrobrachium rosenbergii. The sequence continues at coordinate 22,451,399 of JANJGK010000045.1, read as the reverse complement.
CAATAAAGCACTTTATGCAGAGGTGCCGTTTTCCAGTCGAAAAAGATACTCGGAGAATACTCCTTCCCCCAACCATCATATTGGGTGTCATCTGGGTCCTAATTATCCTTAACTGGCAGCGGTAATATTAAGCTGAATAAAAGCTAAGGCTTTGCCAACGCTTCTCACAAATCCCTAATAAATGTCTCGTATGCATTCAGTTCTACAGTTCTAGAGGGGAAGATGAGAGGAGTCATATAGAGATGAGGGTAATCCTCCGTACGTCTTTTATATTTATGTTGCAGAGGGGTGGATAAAGATAAGTCGTGGAAATCTGCAAGCATCCCTTTCTAATTTTTGGTAAGTAACACGATAATGTATGTTGAATGCTTTATCCGGAACTCTAATTGATCTTTAGAACTATAATAAGTTAAAGATATTATTGTGGAAGTGAAATTTGTTATTTTAGGAATATTACCTAAGCTTTTTAATAAAAGGATATAGCTTGCCCTAAAATGCTGGATATTTTGACAGATGAGTGATTTGTACAGCGAAGAGAGAGAGAGAGAGAGAGAGAGAGAGAGAGAGAGAGAGAGAGAGAGAGAGAGAGAGAGAGAGAGAGAGAGAGAGAGAGAATACAGGCACTTTGTCCCCATTCAGAAAGGAATTCGTAGTTAGCTTTTATCGTGATCAGGAAAGAAATCGTCTATTTGTCTTCTTTTATCGATCGCGTCGGAAAGAGCAACATTACTTCTCAATATTTCATTCTGATACGGAAGTTACTAACCCTACTTAAATGTTCATTTATTCTGGCGTACTAAAGGGCTGCGGAGAGACGAGTACCTTGGTAAATATTCTCTTTGAAACCTAAACAAATCATCGTTAAATATTCAATAATGTTTAGAAATATTCCCGAGTTCCCTTTCATCCGGCGGCAAAGCCCCTGTTCTATAAATCTCTAATGGGAATTGTGAGTTAAAGCCCGTAAAGCAAGTAAAGCCACCTCGTAAGAGTAATTTGCATATTGATAAGGCCTCACTTAGGCCTGATTGACGGAAGATGGAGGAGGTAGAAGGATAAAAGAAAACGAGCAAAATATGCGCCGAAGTTTCTTCGGAGCAATCGAGTTTTCTGTACAACGTATAATCAAGGCCACCGAGAATAGATTTATCTTTCGGGGGTCTCGGTATAATGCTGTATGAGCGGCGGCCTATGAAACTTTAGCCACGGCCCGGTGGTGGTCTGGCCTATATCGTTGCCAGATGCATGATTATAGCTAACTAAACCTTAAATAAAATAAAAACTACTGAGGCTACAGGGCTGCAATTTGGCGTGTTTGATGATTGGAGGGTGGATGGTCAACATACCAATTTGCAGCCCTCTAGCCTCAGTAGTTTTTAAGATCTGAGAGCGGACAGAAAAAAGTGCCAGCAGACAGACAAACCCGGCATAATAGTTTTCTTTTCAGAAAACTAAAAAAAAGCGAATCGAAATTTTCAGAACTTTGTGAAAATGGGAAAATGTTGTGAAACTACTCTTGGGCTTTTAATCCGTCATTTTTTTTTTATTTTGAGAAATATGTTGCATTAAAACACGTAGATGCATATATTTACGTAATGGCCAGTTACCATACATTATACTTGCTTACAAAAGAAAAAAATAAGAGATTTTTTAGAAATGTGAAATGGATGTGAACTTTGTTTTTGGAGTTCAGTTTGAGTGAAAACAGACCCAGTGGCAGTTGTTACTTATGAAAAGTTACCAGGGTATTCTGAAATTTTTAAAAATTATATATTACTTTGAATTCTGCAAACTGAGTCTATTATCCTACGATTTCTTTATTTCATCCTTTGTCCACATTCACGACCTGTTAAGTCGTTATGAAACTAGAAACAGGCATTCAAAAGCGATTTCTGACATCGGAAAACGAAATCTTGAACAGGCCTCTGATTCTTGAAAACCGCTGTGTGGCGTGTAACCTTTTCAGTTCATTTACTTGTCTTTTGCTGTACCTTTTCTTTTACTGTACCTCCTTTCCTATTCTCTTTCTTTCATCTTACTTTCCACCCTCTCCTAGCAATTGATTCATAGTTCCTCCTGTTACACCTTTCCAACCTTTTACCGTCAATTTCGGTTTCAGCGCTGAATGACCTCATGGGTCCCAGTGCTTGGCCTTTGGCCTAAATTCTATATTCAATTCAGTTCAATAGATCTTAGGCTTATCATCCAGTACAGGTGAACATGTCATGTGAGGTCACCTTGGTATGGAATTTAGTTTACAATATCTTCTTCTTAACCCTTTCCCATCTGCTTATGAGAGATCAGAATTTTTTTTTTTTTTTTTTGTATGAGATTTTTGCGGAGGTTTATCGAATTTGCGGCCAAAGTTACGCTATACGTATTTCCGGTTTATGGCATCCGATGAAAAAGTTGCATCGTCAACTCTGTTTCTTTTAAGGTATATGTTTTCAGGCAAAAGTTCCACCATACTTTAGCTGGAAATAGCATTTGTTAGCCTTCTTTGAAAAATGGAGCTCAGAGAAATATGTGTAAGGCTCTCTCTCTCTCTCTCTCTCTCTCTCTCTCTCTCTCTCTCTCTCTCTCTCTCTCTCTCTCTCTCTCAGTCGCTACCACGGTAGCGCGGTGTTAGCGCGTCCAGACCCCAACTAGGCGACCGTGTTCGATTGTGAATTAGGTATCTGATTATTAGTCGAATGTTTTGAGTTTATCTTGGGTTGAGAGAGAGAGAAAAGAGAGAGGGGAGAGATAAAACCGATAAACCATCAAAACTGGTGGACCTCGACGAGGGTAATCACAGCAGTGGGATGAAATCCTTAATATTCTCTCTCTCTCACTCTCTCTCTCTCTCTTTGAAGAGTAACAGGTACGAAAAACGAGGGTTTCACCAGATTCCTCTGTATATATATATATATATATATATATATATATATATATATATATATATATATATATATAATATATATATATATATATATATATATATACGAGTATATATATCAGTCAACCAGTCAGTTGGAAGTAATTCTGGAAGCACGCCACTCCTCTCAAACAATCACTCCCCGTTGTGGGGCTAGTGCCGTCACTGTACTTCATGCGGTGCACTGTAGGCATTACTTAAGGTTCTTTGCAGCGTGCCTTCGTCCCCTAGCTGCAGCCCCTTTCGTTCCTTTTACTGTACTTCCATTCATATTCTTTCTCCCGTCTTACTTTCCACCCTCTCCTAACAATTGATTTCTAGTGCAACTGCAAAGCTTTCCTCCTGTTACACCTTTCAACCCTTTTGCTGTCAATTTACGTTTCAGCGCAGAATGACCTTATAGGGCCCAGCGCTTGGCCTTTGGCCTAAATTCCACATTCAGTTCTAACAATTACTGCGTTGGGAAGGTCACTGAAACGGGTGAAGTCTTCTCGCCGATGACAGATGTGCGAATTGATTTTATATTGTTTTTTTTCTCATAATTCGCCTCTCTTACAAGTCAATATTGGTCAATAATTGGCCAATGTTCATATTTCGGTGGATTTAAACAGCGTTTTTACAGCAGAATTTCATTCTTAGAAAGAGCCGGTTACTGAAACATGGTGTTGTGAATCCGTAGAATTCAGTAGTTCTAACCAAGGCCAAGAGAGAGAAGGCCTACCCAAATGGGTGGAGTCGCCTCCCACCTTGGGTAACTATGTAGGCGATGACGTATCTTCGAGGTACCTGCTCATACGGCAATTCACCTACTGACGCAATAAGGAGGTAGACAAAACTCCGCCTACATGGGGGAAGAAGCGAGCAGACCTCCTCTTTCTCTTGGCCATGGTTCTAAGTTGTGTCACTTCTTGGACGTCATCGTTTTCGGCAGTTTTTCTGTCGACATGTTTCGTCCAGCCCGTTGGTCGTCTTCTGGACGGTTAAGATGAATCTGGAGACACGGGGCGCGTGTGGAGGTATTTATAGGACGTCTTAGGCAAGTGTCGAATTCTCGTTGGCTGCTGGGCGAGGATTGTCTCCTTGGGCGGAGTCTTCTCTCGCGCAATGATGGTTGTGTGCGCTCTTGCTTGCGAATCCATACACATATTTTTGGGGGTGTGTGTGTGTGTATATATGTGTATATATATACATATATATATATAAATACATATATAATATATATATATATATATAAATATATATATATATATATATATATATATATATATATATATATATATATATATATATATATATATATATATATATATTATATATATTATATATATATATATATATATATATATATATATATATATATATATATATATATATATATATATATATATATATATATATATATATATATATATATATATATATATATATATATATATATATATATATATATATATATATATATATATATATATATATATAATATGCGTACGTTTTCGTGTGTGAGCGAACTTTGGCGTTTCTTATACAAGCAGTAACTACTAATTCAAAAACTGAAAGCTACTTCCCACAACTTGCTTCGTGGAGGTGTAGATCTTTAAGTTTGTTGACTTAGTAGCCTAAATATCTAATAATAAAGAATAATTTCATTCAATAAGATGAAATACTTTAGTCCTTTTTAATGTTTATGATCTACGCTCTTTATAAAAGTTTGAATTTTATATTTAAGCTGACTTGTATCTTTGTGACATGAAGAGAAAGTGAGTTTGAAACGAGAGCAATTATATGGAAACAACATTTATTTAAGCGAAGAAGTTCAAACATATTTCATATCACACGCATCTCAATCTCTTTTTCAAAGGTGCTTTCATAAGAAAGGTAGTTTTAGTTTTCTGCAAAGAAAACTATTGTGCCGGCTTTGTCTGTCCCGTCCGCACTTTTTCTGTCCGCCCTCAGATCTTAAAAACTACTGAGGCTAGTGGGGCTGCAAATTGGTATGTTGATCATCCACCCTCTAATCATCAAACATAACAAATTGCAGCTCTCTAGCCTCAGTAATTTTTTTTTAAATTAAGGTTAAAGTTAGCCATAATCGTGCGTCTGGCAACGATATAGGATAGGCCACCACCGGGCAGTAGTTAAAGTTTCATGTGCCGCGGCTCATACAGCATTATACCGAGACCACCGAAAGACAGATCTATTTTCGGTGGCCCTTGATTATACGATGTACAGAAAACTCGATTGTGCCGAAGATACTTCGGCGCATGTTTTACTTGTTTTAAATTGTTTCTATGACGTGTCTCACTTCCAAGTAATTGTAAGGGCGTATCCACAATACAGTAAATCATATCATAAACAAAGCGGTAATATATCTCTTGCATATCACAAACAGGTTTTAAAACAAGTCAACGACCGTATGCGAAGAAATTACCTTTGTCCAAGACTGGATGATAGTAAGGAAACACGGGTCAAAGTCATCAACCTGTGTTCAACTTTTTGCGATGTCTGCGCGATCAGCTGCCGACATGTGTTTATGCCATGTTTTAATGTTTCATTTTTGCGGTAACCATCGCTGATCACGGCTTAAAAGGTCCGGTTATTAATGAAGTAATCACATTTTACACAACCGCAGGCGGGGACAGAATATCAGCGAAACTTTTCCAAAGAAATTTTCATGCGTGTTCTCTATAGTACTTGATGAATATGTGGATTAAGCCATGATTTTTACGTATTTCATTTCGAATCTGCGAGCGTGTGTAATTGAGTTACGGCAAAATGTCACCCGGTCCATTCTCAACAAAGCATGGCATCATATGTATATTCCGAAAATACAATACGCCATAATTTGGGCGACAATTCCTAAAACGGCGGGCGGCAAATCTGCGGAACAGTTCGCCAGCTGTGTTGATTTTTTTTTTTTTTTTTTTTTTTTTTAGTGAAAACATAAGTTGTAACTCTGATTTCTTTTCACATTCAGTTTTATTCCATGAGAGCTTTGTTCATTGTTTTACATGCGTCACCGTTCAGAGTGAAAAGTATTTTACATTTCTGTCTAAGTACAAGTTTCTGTAGGTTCTGTAGAAGGACATTTTAGTACCGGTATACTGGAAGGTGAGTCCGAGACAGGCAACATGTACAAAGATTCCTCCTTAATAGGTCGTACCCTATTAGTGGTTATGCTCTCTCCTTCATTTATCCTTCTCTTTAAATAATTTCAGACCCTTATTGTTGTTGAAGATCTTTATTTTAAAGTATACGCCTGCACAAACAAACATACATACACATATATATTATATATATAATATATGTACATATACGTATACATATATATATATGTGTGTATATATATACATATATATATGTATATGTATATATATGTGTATATATACATATTTGTTATATAATATATTATATATATACATTATATATATACACACATAAATAATATATATACACATAATGTTGAATAGTATACACGACATATACGTATATCTGACGTCAAATGTATCATAATTGTTATTTATAGTACCCAGCTAACGTAGTCACCTAACTTCGTTCAAGCTGTGTCAGTGACCTGGCATATCAATGTTCATTTTTAGACGGAGATGTGTACCTGGAAATACTTTGAAAGACATCTCTGGAAGGCAAATGAGCGTCATTATACTGTAACCTAATGTATGACAAACATTAAACGGCAATTATATTGTTGGTAGAGTTCTGTAGCGAGAATTGGCTATCATTGTTCAGTACAATTGCAGTGATGAATTAAGTGTAATAAATCACATGGAATATTTTTTTTTTTTGCCTGAGGGCTTTAATCATTGTTCACTATTTTACAAGAGTTAATGCACAGGGCTCAGTGTAGGAAGCTTTCTTGCTTAACAAATGATATTTCATTCAGATATAAGAAAGTAGTTATTCCTTTCAAATGGGTGAAAAGAAATAGACTCCATCCAAATATACGAAAATATAGATTCCGTTCGAATATATGAAAATAGATATTCGATTCAAATATGTGAAATTAAATATTCCATTCAAATATATGAACATAGATATTCCATTCAAATTTATAGGAATAGACATTCCATTCAAATATATGGAAATAGATACTCCATTTAATTATATAAAAGGTAGATACTCCATTTAAATATATAAAAATAGATATTCCACTCAAATATATGAAAACAGATATTCCATTCAAATATATGGAAATTGATATTTCATTCAAATATATAAAAATAGATATTCTTTTCAAATATATGGAAATAGATATTCCATTCAAATATATGGATGTTGATATTCCATTCAAATATATGGAAACAGATATTCCATTCAAATATACGAAATAGATATTCCATTCACATATGCGAAAATGGATATTCCATTCAAATAAATGGAAACAGATATTCCATTCAAATTCATGGAAGCAGATATTCATTCAAATATATGGAAATAGATATTCCATATAGAAATAGATATTCCATTCAAATATATGAAAGTAGACATTCCATTTAAATATATGGAAATAGATATTCCATTCAAATATACAAAAATATCTTTCATTCTTGTATGTGGAAATAGATATTACATTCAGATATATAGAAATAGATATTCCATTCAAATATATGGAAATAGTTATTCCACTCAAATATATAAAAATAGACATTCCATTCCAATATGCAAAAATATATTCGAATTTATGAAATAGATATTCCATTTAAATATATGAAAATAGATACTCCATTCAAATATATGGAAATAGATATTCCATTCAGATATATGGAAATAGATATTCCATTCAATTATATGGAAATAGATATTCCATTCAAATATATGGAATAAACATTCCATTCAAATATATGGAAATAGATATTCCGTTCAAATATATGGAGATAGATATTTCATTCAGATATGCGAAAATTGGTATTCCGTTCAAATATACGAAAATAGATATTCCATTCAATATATGGAAATAGATATTCCATTCAAATATATGTAAGTAGGTATTCCATTCCAATATATTTAAATTGATATTACACTCAATATATGGCAATATGTATTCCATTGAAATATATGAAAACAGGTATTCCATTCTAATATATGGGAATATAGATTCCATTCAAATATATGAAAATATACATTCCATTCAAATATATGAAAATAGAAATTCCATTCGAATATGTGAAAATTGATAATCCATTCAAATGGGTGGAAATATATATTCCATTCAAATATATGAAAATAGTTATTCCATTCAAATATATGAAAGTAGATATTCCATTCAAATATGTGGAAATACGTATTCCATAAAAGTATATGAAAAATAGATATTCCATTAAAGTATATGAAAATAGATATTCCATTCGAATATTGAAAATGGATATTACATTCAAATATATGGAAATATATATTCCATTCAAATATATGAAAATAGTTATGCCATTCAAATATATGAAAGTAGATATTCCATTCAAATAAGTGGAAATACGTATTCCGTAAAAAATATATGAAAATACATATTCCATTCAAGTATATGAAAATAGATATTCCATTCAAATCTATGAAAATGGATATTGCATTCAGATATATGGAAATATATATTTATTCAAATTTATGAAAATAGTTATCCCATTCAAATATATGAACGTAGATATTCCAGTCAAATATGTGGAAATACATATTCCATAGAGACGTAGATGAAAATAGATATTCTATTCAAATATATGAAAATGGATATTACAATCAAATATGTGGAAATATATATTCATTCAGAAATATGAAAATAGGTATCCCATTCAAATATATGAAAGTAGACATTCGTTGTAAATGTTATAACAAGCACTTTTTTTTAGATTAACAGTTTTACTGTTGACTAAGCATTATTCTTTAGGTAAAGAATTTTATATCATAATTTTTATACGCTAATGATAATATTTGATAAAAAAAATAAATTAGATGTTAACGTAACATTCTTATATAAGTAGTGAAGTCAATGATAACCACGAGTATTATTGTTCACTATTTCAGATATAAGAAGTAGTTATTCCTTTCAAATGGGTGAAAAGAAATAGACTCCATCCAAATATACGAAAATATAGATTCCGTTCGAATATATGAAAATAAATAAGGGGAATCATCATGACTATTAGCTTGATGGCGCGCGCTACGCTGCGCCGGAACTCGCGCTGCCCGGCATGTCTCCCCTACCCTCCCGATCCTGCACTTACCCCGCCTCAGCCGGGACGGACAAACAGGTTTTCAGGAGGAGGGTGAATCTGTCATGTCTCCCCTACCCTCCTAATCCCATACCTATCCCACCCCACCCGGGACGGACAAACAGGTTTGCAGGAGGAGGGTGGATGTGTCATGTCTCCCTACCCTCCCGATCCCATATCTATCCCACTCCACCCGGGACGGACAAACAGGTTTGCAGGAGGAGGGTGGATGTGTCATGTATCCCCTACCTTCTCGATCCCATACCTACCCGGGCCCACCCCGGGCGGGCAAACAAGAAATATCCACTCAGATTTTATTATTATAGACAGAGATAATAAGCAATGTTGTGCTATTACTGGATTGTGTTTTTTTTATATCAATCAAAAGACAACTCAGATTAAATATGGATTGCACATTTGAGAGTTTTTTTTTTTTAAATGAACGATGTCTCCAAGATAAGCATCTTAATTCGTCGTATCTCTTAACGTGGGTGCATATAATTACTTTAATGGTCCCTGGATTTTAATTAAACAGAGAGCCTAGGCATATCCATGTCATTACATAATGATTTATGTCTTCGTGTTATAAGTGTGCAATT
>JANJGK010000045.1:22418652-22439071 GCA_039081455.1 Macrobrachium rosenbergii | reverse complement strand
TCACTATTTAAGTTTCTCACTAATTTAGTTTCGCAATATTTTTTCACTAGTTTAGTATCCCATTATTTTAGTTTCTCACTATTTCAGTTTCTCACTATTTTAGTTTCTCACCATTTTAGTATCTCACTATATATCACTATTTTAGTTTCTCACTATTTTAGTTTCACACTATCTTAATATCTCATTATTTCAGTTTCTCACTATTTCAGTATCTCACCATATTTTAGTATCTCACTATTTTAGTTTCTCACTAGTTTAGTTTCTCACTATTTTAGTATCCCATTATTTTAGTTTCTCACTATTTCAGTTTCTCACTATTTCAGTTTCTCACTATTTTAGTATCTCACTATATATCACTATTTTAGTTTCTCACTATTTAAGTTTCACACTATCTTCACATCTCACTATTCCAGCTTCTTACTATTTTACTATCTCACTGTATCTCACCATTTTAGTTTCTCACTATTTAAGGTTCACACTATATTAACATTTCACTATTTCAGTTTCTCACTATTTTAGTACCACCACTATATCTCACTATTTTAGTTTCTCACTATTTAAGTATCTCACTATTTAAGTTACTCACTATTGTAGTTCCTCACTATTTCAGTTTCTCACTATTTTAGTTTCTCCTTATTTTCGTTTCCTCTCCGAAAACGAAGCAGATTAGCCATCTTGCCAGAAATACTAAGGATTCAAAGTCTTAGGCGTAATTATTACGGTCGCCATAAGGACCGTAATACGACGCATAAAAAGTGTAATCTTTCCATTGTAAAGAGATTGTTACCGCGCGTAGGCCTTTGTAAACTCTCGCAGTTATGGCTAAGCCTCAGTTGCTAGTCGTAGAGATGTGTGTGTGTGTGTGTGTGTTTGTATACATACGTTATATATATACATATATATATACATATATACTGTATATATATATATATATATATATATATATATATATATATATATATACACATATATACTGTGTGTGTGTGTGTATATATATATATATATATATATATATATATATATATATATATATATATATATATATATATATATATATATATATATATATATATATATATATGTGCATAAACACACACACATACATACATGCATATGTATGGGCGTGTGTGTGTGTGTGTGTATGCTTTTTTTTTCCTTCTTGCTCAGAAACAGTTCCACACCGGCAAATAAGAAAATTTCTCTATACGAAAGTATTTTAACAGCAAATATCTACACGCATGCCCAGGTTACAGGTATGGCAATTAAAATCAATCGATATAATATTATATTCATAGCTCTTATGACCACCTACCAAAGATATGCTCTTTATGACTCGGCTGCGGTACGGAAGCAATTATTGGCCTCCGTAAGAACTTTTCACCATTCGCCTTTTTTTACTTTCAGGCTCGAAGGAAAGAACGATCTTATTCATTCCGGCATCGTGCACTGCGTATATTTTAAAATACATTTGCTATGGAAGCCTCGAATTATCCTCTGTCGGTTGCTCCTTCTTAGAGCGATCTTTTTGTTCTACGTTTTCAGGCACTATTATATATATATATATATATATATATATATATATATATATATATATATATATATATATATATATATATGTGTGTGTGTGTGTGTGTGTGTGTGTGTGTGTGTGTGTGTGTGTGTGTGGGTATGTATGTATGTGTATACATATATATATATATATATATATATATATATATATATATATATATATATATATATATATATATATATATATATATATATTATATATGTGTGCGTGTAAGCAAATAAATACGCAAATAATTAACCACTTATTGTTTATGGCTTAAACTCACACCAGTACCAAAATACAGTTCTCGCATGAATAACAACAACACACAAAGAGGCTTCTTCTTTTTCTTTTTGTTTTTGTTTTCCTCATGCCCTTAGTCGAGCTACTAAGCCACAGAGTATTCACAGACTCGAGAGCAGCACTTTCCCCTCGAGATCGGTTCGAGATTTGGCCCCATCCTTGCAAATCTGGGCTCATCCGGAGGGAATTCGTCTGCTCATGCAAAATTACTGTTATCATTTTTACCTCCTTTTCAGTTCCATTCTCGGAACTTTTTTTTTTTTTTTTGTTTTTTTAGCGGACAATGTCATTTATGTTCATGATTTTTGTGGTCGCTTTCTTTTTATTCTTTAAATAAATATTGTTCTTATTCCAGAAAGAATTTGTCTGCTCATGCAAAATTACTATTATTATTTTGACCTTACTTTCAGTGCCATTATCGGAACTCTTTCTTTTTTTAGCGGATAATGTCATATATGTTCATGCTTATTAGTAAGAATCTTTATCTTTTAAATAAATAAAATACTGTTCTTATTCCACTGGGAGTCCGTCTGTTCATGCAACATTACTATTATTATTTTTATCTTTCTTTCAGTTCCAATCCTGAAATTCGTTTTTTTTAGCGCATAATGTCATTTATGTTCATGCTTATTGGTATGGTTCTTTTATTTATTTTTCAGTTAAATAAATTACTGTTCTTATTCCGGAGGGAATTATTCTGCTCATGCAACATGACTATTATTATTTTGATTTTCCTCTCAGTTGCAACCATGAAATTTTTCAAATAAATAAAATACTGTTCTTATTCCGGAGGGAATTCTTCTGCTCATGCATTATTATTATTATTATTATTATTATTATTATTATTATTATTATTGTTGTTGTTGTTGTTGTTGTTGTTGTTGTTGTTGTTGTTGTTGTTGTTGTTGTTGTTGTTGTTGTTGTTGTTGTTGTTATTATTATTATTATTATTATTATTATTATTTTCCTCTCAGTTCCAAACCTGAAATTGGGTTTTTTAAGCAAATATGTAATTAATCTTCATACATACCTTTACGTTTTTCTTTTTATTCTTTAAATAAGTAAAATATTGTTCCTGTTTGCACTGACGCCCCTATCGTATATAAGAAAAGACTTCTCATGTTCATAAAATTATGGTAAGTGTTTTTGTGAGCAAAAAACTAATTCATTCTCCTTATCATGACACATTTTCTTCACTCCAAGTTGATTTTTGTTTTTGCTGATAGTTGGTTATTGTTTCAGTAAGTGAAAACTACACTCTATTCAGTAATTGTGGCGAAAAGTTACTTGTTTAAGTTTATCAACCATTAATATATTTTCAAAGAATTCATGTGCTACATTCAACAGACACACATACTTCAGACTAAATAATTAACATATATGGGTTAAAAGTTATTAAGTATTTACATATTTTTTTAATTTATGTTTGTAAATCAAGCAAAAAACAAGAAATTAAGGACTAGTTTATTATTTATCCCTCACTTCTCTATTATTCATACTGATAAATTTTTGTATTTTTATTGAATTGAATTGGATATAAAACTTAATGCCAAAGGCCAAGCACTGGGACCTGTGAGTTCATTCAGCGCTGAAACGGAAATTGACAGTAAAAGGTTTGACAGGTGTAACAGGAGGAAAACCCCACAGTTGCACTACGGATCAATTGTTAGAGAGGGTGGAAAGTAAGAGTGAAGAAAGAGAATATGAAAGGATGTACAGTAAAAAGGAACGAAAGGGGTTGCAGCTACGGGACGAAGGCACGCTGCAAAGAACCTTAAGTAATGCCTACAGTGCACCGCATGTAGTGCACTGACGGCACTAATCCCCTACATGTTCCGTATTTTTATGTTCAACACTTCCCTCAGCTGCGTCGTAATTTTTGGTGAATATTCATGTTATATGCTAATGCTTATTATTATTAATGTCATACGCAGGTAATTACATCTCGCTACTTTTTTTTCTAGTAAACTTACTTACCTCGTGTCGCGCGTTTATGAATATTAATATTTTATACACAAACATTACGGAAAAATTTTCATAATTACTTGATGTTCAAGGTTAATATATTTTTTTTTTCACCGAAGACCTGATATAATAAGCTTCGAGTTTATTTCTTAATTACGTTTATACATACATAAATACACAAACATAAATATGTATATATACAGTATGTGTATATATATATATATATATATATATATATATATATATATATATATATATATATATATATATATATATATAATATAAATTTATATACATACATATATATATAAATTTATATATATGTATACTTGAATGTATATACATACATATATATATATATAAATTTATATGTATACTTAGATGTATATATATTGTAACGACCCGAGTGGGCCGTTATGCAGGTTCTTTAACATACTCAGGACGGGGCTGTCATGACTGACGGCAGATGCAACAAACAAAGGAGGAGAAAACAACAAAAACAATAAAATAAGCTTAATAATTTATTTTTAAGAGTATTTACAAGTGAGTCAGGTCTGGTAAAAAGATAAAAATCATAAGTACAAAAAAAAACCAAAAGGCAGCACTAAACAAAATCAAGTTAAATGAACAAAAAAAGTAGCTTTAAAAAAAAAAGGCAAAAATAAACAACAGCAGGCAGAAAAAAAAAAAAAACATACGTCCTCCATCGGGGCACCAAGACAGCCCTCAGCTGCACGACAGGGACAAAAAAATACCCACAAACCAGAAAACCCCGATGGAGACGTCAGGACAGCCTCACGCTGTCATCAAAGATGAGCAGCTCGTGGTCACACGACTACTCATGGTCACACTCCACCCCTACGTCGTGCTCCACTTCGTAGGCGTGCTCCAATTTGCTGCTCAAAAGCTCGACCAACGTCGACTCCAAAAAACTGCCTGCTGCTGCTGCCACTGCCGCTACCTTCGCTGCCCTACCAGACCCGACTGGCGAAAGAAAAACGGCAGCTCACCGACGAGAACATAAAAAAAAAAAAAACTTGAAGGTAAGGAGGCAGCAATCCACAAAAGGGAACGAGCGGGGAACCAGCAGTTCCCGCAAAACCATCACTTAACGTGACATATATATATATATATATATATATATATATATATATATATATATATATATATATATATATATATATATATATATTATATATATATATATATATATATATATATATATATATATATATATATATATATATATATATATATATATATATATACACACAAACACACATCCCATAAAATTTATTACAATACCAATACCTGTCTCTAGTATTATATTTGTCCATTAAGAGCTTTAACTAATTTTAACTAATTGTTTCGGTTTAAAGTATTAATGTTTTTTTTCCCTCTGACGATATCCCATCACATAGTATCATTATCAAAATGAAATGGAAGACTGAAATTTTGGAATATAATTTTCATTGCAAAAGTTGTCCAGTATAACATGATTTTAATGTATCAATTAATCATAAAGCAGTTCATTGCCTTTCGAAGGCATTAAAGAAGGAGGTCATTCACAAAGATAATTGCAAGGGAATTTAGTTCTTATTGCAATTTCCTCTTTGATCGCATTTCCTCATAGGAAGCAATTTTGCTAATTCACAATCAATCAACCCAAAGCAGACAGTGTATTAAGTCTTGTTATCAATTATACGTATAGAATTTGAATTACAAGTCAGTGGCCCCTGTAAAGTTGTTCCATATGAAAAGAGTTCATCTTCTGAATAATAATAATAATAATAATAATAATAATAATAATAATAATAATAATAATAATAATAATAATAATGCTGTCTTAATTACATTTACTCTGATGCTGAAGAACTGTGACGATGATAGGTTATGACAAAGGAATTTATCAGGACATGTACTAAACAAAGAGTTACCTACTGTCTTGATTAAAAGAAATGATCTACAAACGTGGTAAATACCAAAGCAATTCAAGCGATTCTTAAAAGTATTCTAAGTATATATATATAAATATATATATATATATATATATATATATATATATATATATATATATATATATGTACAAATGACGGCTGCTTGCATGTAGTAATAAATGTAACCAAATTGCAACCATCAAAATGATTATTATGAATAGAAAGCAACCTTAAAATTCATGACTATGTCATTCAATAAGCATGAACACCAACCACTCCCCTTATGAGTAGACAGCGAAACAATTCATTACATTCCTTCCCAAATGTGCTAATATAACCGGCCATTACCTCTATTCTAGCAAACCTTAAGGGTCATTACCCACCTGCTGTATCCGTAAATTCGAGCGTTTAACCTTTTAATGGACCCTCAAAACTACAGTTGATGTCTTTTCGGTGCTTCCTAAAACACATCAACACCAGTTATCACTTGTTTTGTACGGCCCCTTTAAACCCATCCGTTATCTTGAACGAACAGCAATTGAAATATTCATAGGTCTATACACACACACATATCCCTTGACGCGGTCTCCTGGATTCAATAATCCACAGGGAACATGTAGTCAGTCTATAGTGACAATATAGTACCCTCTTGGGCAAACATGTACTAAAACCATCAGTAAAGTTTAATGAGGCCTTCCATTGTAGGCCATATTGCATCAAACATGTTGTTCCTGGTACCCTTTGATAGGGCAAGTAAATAGAATAATGTCTAGCAAGTGCTATTAAAGCCTGTAAAATAGTATAATGTCTAGCTAGTGCTATTAAAGCCTATAAAATAATGTAATGTCTAGCAAGTGTTATTAAAGCCTGTAAAATAGTATAATGTCTAGCAAGTGTTATTAAAGCCTACAAAGTAATAATGATAAAGTTCTGTACAAATCAAGTGTTATCCTATTAGTTTGTAACGTGGTCTCGCTATTCATTTTTCTTGATAATTGTGAACAAACAAATATTTCAATGAAGACTTACTGAAAAATTTCATTACCTAAAGATTCATACTCTTACACACACACACACACACACACACACACACACACAGAGAGAGAGAGAGAGAGAGAGAGAGAGAGAGAGAGAGAGAGAGAGAGTAATGCATGCACATGTCAATACCTATCTATTACTTACAGCGGACATTTAACGAACTATCTCATCTGTCATGGAAGGCGTCCATCACTTAGAACTGACAAGAGAACGACGTAGATGTCTACATTTTAATCCAGGAGTTGGCTGGAGAATTATTCGTTAATAATTGAACATTAGTCTGACGTAATACGGATTTCAGAGTTACATTTGCAGTGAACTAAATTTATTCCCTGGATAACAGATGAAGATCAGATGCAAGCAGCTTTTGTCTAATGTTGGATTTTGCACTTGAAGAGATCGTATTCTCTCTCTCTCTCTCTCTCTCTCTCTCTCTCTCTCTCTCTCTCTCTCTCTCTCTCTCTCTCTCACACACACACGACACACAAACTTACTTTTGAAAGGAAATCACCTTTCCAACATTTTAATCTCATCCTCAAAAGCAGGCGCATTACACTTAGCCTATGAATTTTTCTTTTAAATAAATAAGAGTTCATAACTTTTCTCCCGTACCGAAAAATCATAAGAAACACCGATGTTAAACCAAATAAAAAATATAGCTCACGAAACATGAACACTGGTGCCTTATAATAATTTTCTAAAAAATCATATGGCTTAAAAATACAATATAGAATAGTTAACCTTACCAACGTTTCGCTCTCTCAGTTAAGGACGACGTTGCCAGTAATGAAAATCAAAGGGTAACTAAAGCATTGGTGAGTAGCCACAATTGCAAGTATGTAAAATTTCTCTTTATCAATGATTTTCAAAATTTTTGAGGATGTAGCATAGAAAAGGTAACTTCACGTCAATATTTGGTCATCCTAAGGAAGATATCCGCACGGAGATATTGTTTATTTATGTAAAATGCTTTGACTAAATCATTTATAAAAGGGTGAGCATAATGCAGTACAGGCTAGATAATCTGAGAAATATGCAGAGATGGCGATAATTTTACCGTCTTTTCTTATGTTTTACCGTTCATCCCCCAAGGGCTCGTGCTAAACACGGCAGAAGCTCAGCAGGGCGCCGTGTGAGTTCGGGACGATTAGGCCGTATTATTTTCTGCCGTTGCAACTAGAGGCCGTATGAAGCTTAGGCCGTAAGACATGGCGGAAGCTCCTTGGAACGCCATGTTTAGTACTAGTCCCCCGGGGATCAAAGTATTATATACACCCATTTCGGCCGTTTACCAGTTTGGATGTTACGGCCTAAATGACTCACGACCGAAACGACCAGGACCCCGCCGTGTTTAGTACCAGCCCCTCGGCGATGAACATAAAAATATAAGCAAATGATAAATTTCTCATTATCTTGATATATTTCTCAGTTTATCCCATCTGTATTGCATTATATATACGGTTCAGCCTACATAATTAATTATTATCATCTCCGTGCAGAGCTCTTCCTTAAAAATACCAAATATTTTACTGGCAGCTATAATATACCTTTTTGAAATCGACTGGATGCTGTCTCTATGTGCCAAGATTTCTCATCATTCAAACTTGCAAATGAAAATCAGAAGTAAACGAAACGTTAGGTTAATAGGCTAAAAAAAATTGTTTATAGGATAATTTTTTCTCGACATACGGATATTAATTCCTGTTGAAAATAGTAAATGTTATCATAACATTACATTAAATATAGCGTATCAGATCTATATATTTTATTTCCCTCAAACAATTTTTTGTATTATCAGTTCCATATTTTTAATCCCATTGCTAAAGAACAGTCTACAGAGTCATTTTAAACTTGACCTGTATTCACTAAAACAGGAATCGGGTATTATTATTATTATTTTTATTATTATTATTATTATTATTATTATTATTATTATTATTATTATTATTATTATTATTATTATTATTATTTCAGTAGATGGAACCTATTCACATGGAACAAGCAAATAGGGGCCACTGACTTGAAATTCAAGCTTCCCAAGAATCTTGGTTTCAACCTCCAACAGCAGACCCGACTCTGTAGCAGTAACTGATCATGATACAGTGCCAGTGGTTTTTCACTGCCCTGGGAGAGACGCGAACCCGCGACATCTGAGTGGCATACACGACACAAACCACTATACCAACGGGCCAGTATGGTAGAGATAACTGTCAAAATATCTTGGCATCAATTTTTTTTTTACATAATAAAAATTTCAAGTTGCCATCTTGCCAAAGGAGAACGTGGTATATTGATGAAAAATAATAAAGTATTAGATTACATAGCGACGTTTGCCATCTGCCCTCCTAATAAATGACTCTTTCCTTTCAACTGTCACGTCAAGTTCTTGCTTGGGTGATTAAACGAACAATTGATCATTAATCATTTATAAAACATTCTGTTACCTTCCTGCTTGAGTGGGCGACTGAAGTCTTTCAGTTTTTCCGTCAAAAATACGTCCGAATTAATCTAAGTGAATTGTTTGTCTCATACTGATGATAACACTCCATTGCTTTTAGTTTTCTGTAAAATAAAACTACTGAGATGGCTATTTGTCTGTCCGTCCGCACTTTTTCTGTCCTCCCTCAGATCTTAAAAGCTACTGATAGAGGGCTGCAACTTGGTAAGTTAATCATCCACCCTCCAATCATCAAACATACCAAATTGCAGCCCTCTAGCCTCAGTAGTTTTTATTTTATTGAAGGTTAAAGTTAGCCATGATCCTGCGTCTGGCAATGCTATAGGACAGGCCATCACTGGGACGTGGCTTAAAGTTTTATAGGCCGCGGCTCATACAGTATTAGACGCTGTACAGAAAACTCGATTGCGCTAAAGAAACTTCGGCGCATTTTCTATTAGTTTTTTTATGCTGAATTTCCTCTCATGTGTTAGTTCCTTTCCTTTATCGTCTGTTATAACTGATATTAATTGGAATTTTAAAATCATTCTTAAAGCTGTTGAAGGTTTTCCAAAAGTGGTTACATGACTGAGTCAACTGGCCGTTGTTCCTGACTTACAAAATTAAATATAGAGAATTCTGGGCCCACCTGCATGTATATGGTCCAATTGCATGCATATGGCCCAATTGCATGCATCTGGCCCATAAAACTTGTATCGGAGTTGTAGAGGTAAAGTTTTGGCAATAATTTGTTATATACTGTCCAAATCGTCTAACAATATTTTTGTTTTGCTAAACCTAATTTTCAGTATACTTTACTTCTTTCTTCTAAATTTAGAAACAGATCACGCAAATGCAACTGAATTCAGATGTAAACAGAGCGACGTCGAGAAATATGAAATTAAAGACAATGGTATCTACACTTTCCCAGAAATTTGATACCTACTGTAGTCTCTCTCATAAAGGTGGTGGCGCTTGAAATTATAACAGTACATTAACAATAAGCAACAGAAAACAAGTAAAAATTGCGACGGAGTTTCTTCGGAGCAATCGAGTTTTCTGTACAGCGTATAATCAAGGCCACCGAACACAGATCTATCTTTTGGTGGTCTCAGTATAATGTTGTATGAGCCGCGGCCCATGGAACTTTAACCACGGGCCGGTGGTGGCATGGCCTATATCGTTGCCCGATGCACGATTATGGCTAACTTTAACCTTAAATAAAATAAAAACTATCGAGGTTAGAGGGCTGCAATTTGGTATGTTTGATGATTGGAGGAGGGGGGTGATCAACATACCAATTTGCAGCCCTCTGGTCTCAGTAGTTTTTAAGATCTGATGGCGGACAGAATAAAGTGCGGACGGACAGACAAAGCCAGCACAATAGTTTTCTTTTACAGAAAACTAAAAAGGAATAAATGGCTCTCATGTTTGTCTACCTAAACCTTGTCTAGGAGGTGCTGGTGGCTGGGTTAGATTAAGCCAGCTACACGCTATCACTGGCCCGTACCGTCTAGTGGCATGGTGTGAACGGGAATAAGATACCTTATGTGGACCCCCGGACCATGGGCAACCAACAGCGTGTTCTACGGTGGCTATTCAATGAAGAGACTACCTAACAATAATCTTTCCTGTATGTAAGTGGAAGGACATTGAAAAATTATCTTTGTCTTTGTTTTATTGCTGACACAGAACATATAAGGCGAGCAGAGACTTTATTTAGAATCCTTAAAATGAAAGAAACAAACACTGATTGATCTTAAATGTTCATATCAGCAGGACAGCACAAAAG
The DNA here is from genome assembly GCA_039081455.1 of Macrobrachium rosenbergii. Classification (NCBI taxonomy): domain Eukaryota; kingdom Metazoa; phylum Arthropoda; class Malacostraca; order Decapoda; family Palaemonidae; genus Macrobrachium; species Macrobrachium rosenbergii. The sequence continues at coordinate 22,428,050 of JANJGK010000045.1, read as the reverse complement.
GATAAATTAATCCAGTGGTTCTCAACCGGGGGGAATTTCTCCTATGGGGAATTTCAGAGTTTCGGCGGGGGGGGGGGGGGGGGGGGAATTGTGACCACAGATAGGCAGGCTCAAACTGCCTCTAGGACCACACAAAACGCTGCGTGCATCGGTCCGCACTACTAAGAGGTCACGCTGGGCTTTCTCTTCGCTAGCTTGTGTTTGTGTTAGTATTTTGTTGCATATTATTTGAAATGCACCTTTTGAGGCAGACGATTTTGGAAAAGGGGTGGGGGGGATGGCATTCTGGCACAGGTGAAAGGGTGCGTGGGCCAAAAAAGGTTGAGAACCACTGAATTAATACCGGGAATTGAATCTAGATGCCTCTCATAAAGGACATTTCATTTGTACTCATTTAAAAGTATTATGATGATATCTGCGAGGCGTTAAGAAAAACACACGTCTGTACGATATATATATATATATATATATATATATTATATATATATATATATATATATATATATATATATATATATATATATATATATATATATATATATACTATATATATATATATATATATATATATTTATATATATATATATATATATATATATATATATATATATATATATATTATATATATATATATAATATATATATATATATATATATATATATATATATATATATATATATATATATATATATATCGAAGTTGAAGGCGGTTGCTTTAAACCTGATGAACAACATCGAGTTAGGGGAGAAGGAGAATTCCTTTATTTCCTTTCAATGTGCTTTACATTACGCTGACGCTTCAGAACCACGTGTCCCATTTTTAAAGCTATAAATTAAAAAGACAACAGAATTAAAAACAGACTCAGATTTAAAAAACGAGAAAAATTTTTTTTTACATATAAAAGCATAAAAATACATAACAGAAAGAAACAACGGTTACCAAATAGCGCTGTAGGCAAGAGCGGAATATCACTCAGCGTCCGTTTTGGTTCCAACGGAAACTCACGAGAGGTACTCGTATAGAGGTGTTGACGTGGACTGAGTATTTAATTGGGGAACTAGTTCTTTAATAAAAAGAGATTCTATTATTGACAGTTGGTGGTCATTCGGAGCTTTGCCTATTATTTTAAAATCCTTGTCATTGATATTATATTTACATTTTTTCCCGTGGTCTCTTATGCGTGAAAATTCGGGGTTTGATCTTTTAGCCCCCGTTCAGTAACTTACGCCCACGATGAGAGTCTAATCTCACCTTCGACAACCTACGAGTGGAGCCCACGTACTTCCCCAGGTCACATCGGGGTCAATTAAACAGGTATATGACTCCTGAGGTCATCAAAGGGTGCAGACTTTCTTTATATATAAACAGAGACTTGATAGTCTTTGGATTACTAGGTATTAGTTTCAATTCGACAGCCGGTAAATATTTGTTTATTATTTGCCGTAAGTCTTGGTAAAAGTGTTTATCAAAGATAAGCGGGAGACTTGCATAGGAAGATAGTTTAGGTCCTGAAACGTCAGCGTAATAAAGCACACACACATGATAAAAGAGAGAGAGAGAGAGAGAGAGAGAGAGAGAGAGAGAGAGAGAGAGAGACTCAGCGGATGGTACTGTTGAGCATTCATTATTCACACCAGAACCTTTTACTGAGGCCATGCTCACTTGTCATGCCATTAAAGTTGTAGGACGGTAGGTGACATTCAGCGCAATCTATGGTTCCGCTTCAGTATGGCCGTGTAACAGCATTAATCATAGACAAAATCCTGGTTAATTTACAGAGAAGTTAATGAACTATAGTGTGTAGTCACCATGATAGACGAGTACATTCATAAGAGTAATTTTGGGCTATAAGAATCAAAATGTTATCAAGGCACGTAATGTCAGAGAAATCTCTGTCTTTTCTGCATTGTGTAGTTGAGAAATTCTCTCTCTCTCTCTCTCTCTCTCTCTCTCTCTCTCTCTCTCTCTCTCTCTCTCTCTCTCTCTCTCTCTCTCTCTCTCGTGTACATACGCATGCAAAAAAAAAAGGAAAATTAGAATAATGGCATCAAATATATCAAGCAAATGGAATAATAAAGAGATCTGTTTCGTAAAGAAAGAATTTTTTTGGAGTGCTGATCAAAATTTTATCAAGGAATACTTGCGAATTGCATTGTTAATATAATGGCAGAGAAATTTCTGTCTTTTCAGCATTTTGCAGTTGGGAAATTCTCTCTCTCTCTCTCTCTCTCTCTCTCTCTCTCTCTCTCTCTCTCTCTCTCTCTCTCTCTCTCTACATATATATATATATATATATATATATATATATATATATATATATATATATATATACATGTATGTATATATATATATATATATATATATATATATATATATATATATATATATATATATATATATATATATATATATATATATATATATATATATACAGAGAGAGAGAGAGAGAGAGAGAGAGAGAGAGAGAGAGAGAGAGAGAGAGAGAGAGAGATTAGCCTTCAAAGCCACAGGAAGAGAACTGTTCGTTCTAAAAGTAATGGCATCATCAGCTTTGTTTTAAAACTACATTCAATCACAACAGAATATTCCGTCCGGTTTAACACACTTCTCTATACTGACTTCCAGCTAATCACGCAAGAAAACCCCCGTAAAATGTAAAACCTAAACCCATCGTTTGAATAAAACGATAGGTTTATAATAAAGTGCAATTCCTCATTCTGTTCTTTGGAATGGACTGGAATATACAGTTAAGGCCAAAGGCCAAGCACTAGGACCTATGAGGTCATTCAGCGCTGGAAAGGAAATTGAGAATAGCTACGTTTGAAAGGTGTAACAGGAGGAAAACATCGCAATTGCACAGTGAAATAGTTTTTAGGAGAGGGTTGATCGCAAGATGGAAGAAAAAGAATATGAACGCAGGTACAGTAAAAGGATTGAAGGGATTTGCAGCTAGGAGCCGAAGGGACGCTGCAAAGAACCTTTAGTAATGCCTACAGTGCATTCCGTGAGGTGCACTGACGGCCCTACCTCCTTGCGGGATCTAATTTTGTGGCTCGATTCTAGAAATTCAGATGAGCTCTATCTGACACAATAAAATGATAAAAGCGAAGTTAAAGAAATGTCTATTATACATATTTATGGCAAACTGCAGTTTTAGAAAGAATGCCTGCTTGTGTAATGCTGCATAAACATTCAAGTATTAGGTACATATTCTAAGTTACACTTTTCCGTTTGGAGGATAATCAGATTTAGAATAAAAACTCTCATTGTCCTTTACAACTGAAATCGTGCTCAGTTGCAACAAAGTAACAACAGATGAGTGATTTAATTAAAACAATTAAGAATAAACAGATTCGAATGCCCGATTTAAAGTTGGCATCTTAAGTGATCCAAATTCCTTTTAGCACAAAGAAAAAAAACAAGGCACGTTGAGAATGAAGTAAAACGAATAATACTGATTTATAATTACCGAATAATTAATATCCCCCAGAAGCACTGGAAATTATTCATAAATATGAAAATGAAATGTAGGAGAATCACATACATCTTTTTTTACGATAATACTTTGTAAGAACTGTCAAGCAAAATAAAAGAAACCCAGTCAATTCTAGAAAAAAAAAACAAGTAAAAAATGCACCAAAATTTCTTCGGCGCAATCGAGTTTTCTGTACAACGTATAATCAAGGCCACAGAAAATAGATCTATCTTTCGGTGGTCTCGGTATAATGGTGTATGAGCCGCGTCCCATGAAACTTTAACCACGGCTGGGTGATGGCCTGGCGTATATCGTTGCCGGACGCACGATTAAGGCTAACTTTAACCTTAAATAAAGTAAAAACTACAGAGGCTAGAGGGCTGCAATTTGGTATGTTTCATGATTGGCGGATGGATGATCAACATACCAATTTTCAGCCCTCTATCCTCAGTAGTTTTTAAGGTCTGAGGGCGGACAGAAAAAGTGAGGACAGAAAAAGTACTGATGGACGGACAAAGCCGGCACAATAGCTTTCTTTTCAGAAAACTAAAAAGCGAGTAAGATTCACGGAACTAATTTTTTATGTAATGGCCTAGGGGAATGCATTAAGTAAGATTAAAGAATAAATAAAGTGAACCAAAGACCTTCCCTACCTTATGAAAAAATGAGAAAAGTAGAGCGATTGGAGTCTGCTTCTCAGACAATGAAACAATATATGACTTAGGAAGACGGAATTTCTGAATATATGGAAAAATTAATAAAACTGTGAACACTCAAACAAAACTAATTCCAAAAGTCTTATTGGATGTTTAGCTGCCCATGTTTCCCTGAATACCCTCTTTCTTCTTTCCTCAGACGTTTCTTCAGAGAACTTTAGTTTCCTCTCCCCCCTTTTATTACTGTCTTCAGCAACGCGCTGTAGTCAGGTCCTCATCCCAAAAGCCAAGTCAGCATTTATTTACGAGGTATGTTTTGTACTAAAAGGCCGTAAAGAAAAGATCCAATTTCTCGCTACCTCTTATCTTTGAAGATTTGATTGTGCAGGGGAACTGCGTTTCAAAATAAGCTTGTTCAGAATCTGAACCAGACACGTAGAGGGGGGCTGCAATGTAAAAAAGGAATTCTAGAAAATTTTACATTGTGGAAAGGCAATGCATCTGAAGATTACACACTGCTTTTGCGATTTCGCAAACGGGGGTTGCTCGTTCTAATACGAAGACCACTAAACGCAAATTTTTTTTTAACTTGGTTTAAACCCGTAACTTCATATATTTTAAATAACTAAACAAATAATATATATATATATATATATATATATATATATATATATATATATATATATATAAATGTGTGTATATAGTATATTCTCCAGTTTCTTAATCTCTTGATTTAAACCTCATTTCATGTTTCAAATAACTGACCAAATATAATATATACATTTTTTAAATACTCCAGTTTCCGAATCTCTTAATTTAAACCCAATAACGCCAGATATTTCAAATAAGTAACCAAATACAATATATATATATATATATATATATATATATATATATATATATATATATATATATATTGTTTTTTTTTAATAATAATCCCACTTCCGATGCAGAAGCAAGAAACAAAATATTCACATTATCACATCTATTCCATCCACTTTTCTTTGATAATCGTTCTCTGTATTTCCATTGCTAATTCCAGTTTAATACTAAACCACGTGAGAAATAGAATATTGTTTCTGTAGTATTAAAAGCTAAATTTTCTCATTAAAATAACTAATTTCATATAACTGAAATAAAAACCAAATAATATGTATATTTTCTAAATACTCCAGTTCCCGAATCTCTTAATTTGAACCCAGTAATGTCAGATATTTCAAATAAGTAACCAAATACAACATACATACATACACACACACACACACACACACACACACATATATATATATATATATATATATATATATATATATATATATATATATATATATATATATATATATGTGTGTGTGTGTGTGTGTGTGTGTGTGTGAGTGTGTGTATATATATATATATATATATATATATATATATATATATATATATATATATATATATATATATATATATTTCTATCATCCAATTTCCGATTCGAGAAACAAAATATTCACATCATCAAATCAATTCCATCCACTTTCCTCAATCGTCGTTCTCTGTATTTTCACTGCTAATTCCAGTTTGACTTCATCTTTAACCTAATTTAAAGATCTAAAGAAAACTCTTGACGAGGGAAACACAACGAGGACCTCGTTCTTTACAACAAAGTTTTTTTTTGTTTTTTTTCTTGGGGAAACTTGTTACGAAACGCTCAAGTTCTGAACGAGTTTTGTGAACTGATTTTTGGGATCTCTAGTACTTTTATTTATTTATTTTTTTTTGTTATAAAATGCAATTAATTTTTATTTTTTTTTTATAATGAGATTACTTTTAGTTCTCTGTAATAGAAAACTGTTGTGCCGGTTTTGTCTGTCCGTCCGCACTTTTTCTGTCCGCCCTCAGATCTTAAAAGACTACTGAGGCTAGAGGGCTGCAAGATGGTATATTGATCATCCACCCTTCAATCATGAAACATACCAAATTGCAGCCCTCTAGCCTGAGTAGTTTTTATTTTATTATGTTATTTAAGGTTAAAGTTAGCCATAATCGGGGAACGATAGAGGATTGGCCACCACCGTGTCGTGGTTGAAGTTTCATGGGCTGCGGCTTCTACAGCACTATACCGAGACCACCGAAAGACAGATCTGTTTTCGGTGGCGTTGATTATTCGCATTAGTGGCTGCACAGAAAACTTGACGGCTCAGAAGCAGCTTCGGCGCATTTTTTACTTGTTTATTATTATAAAATGCGATTACTCTTTATTATCTTATATGTTACTTATACAATTCTTCCATTCCTAAGCGATTATCCCGTTTTGCAAATGTTTGTCCCTCAGTAACAAATGGGGTTACATCACAATAACTTCTCTCAGATTTGGTAACCAATAATATTATAGCTACTACAGTTCCCCTTTAACTTTTGTCTGTGAAGTCTTTCGTTCGTCGCCATCGTTTAGTCTCATATCGAATCATTCAATCATCATCACTTTATAAGATTTTATCTTCCCTCCCTTTTCATGTTATTATCGACCAATAACTGATATTTTTTATACTGACTAAATTTGTTTGAGTCTATGAAAATATTTAGTGGTCTTCTGTAATTCTTCTTATTGTCCGTAATTGGACTGGATTATAAACTTTAGGCCGACAGCCAAGCGCTGGGACCTATGAGGTTATTTAGCGCTGAAAGGGAAATTGACAGTTGCACTGTGAAACAATTGTTAGAGAGGGTGGAAAGTCAGATGGAAGAGAGAATATGAACGGAGGTACAGTAAAAGGAATGAAAGAGGTTGCAGCTAGGGGCCGAAGGGACGCTGCAAAGAACCTTAAGTCATGCACTGTCTATAATGGAATTCTCAAGTAAACGGAATATTACCCTATCCATACCTTTCAGTGCCTGATACAAGTTTGTAAGATAAATAAGACGCTTTTTTCCATAAATCTTAAGCATTCCAAAACAAATCGCCGCAGAAATAAAATATTTCCCTAAATACTGCCTGAAAACCAGATGTGAAACACGACACAGAACTTACATTGCTCCAAATGTCCCTTCATTCTTTAAACCTGTTCGTGAAAGAAATAAGACATTCTCCCACAACCTTCACAGAAACATAGACTTTATAGGCCAAATTCAAAGATGAAAGGGAAATTAAGAGTAAAATGGTTTGAGAGGTGCAGCGGGAGGACGGGCTCGCAGCCGCTCTACGAGACAATTGTTAGGAGAGGGTGGGAAATAAGATGGAAGCAGGAGAATATGGACAGAGGTACAATAAAAGGAATGAAAATGGTTGTGGCCAGCGACCGAAGGGACGCTACAAAAACCTTCAGCAAATGTCAGCAATTTTGCTGAAAATTGGTAGGCTAGCCCTATTGAGTTTAGAATTATTTTCCTAAATACTTCTGACCTTGACCTAGTTTTCCAAGTCACAGGTTAATTTCCCGGCCAATATTTTATTGTATCCTGGAAGTGAGTGACAGTTTCTCTCGGATCCTGCTAACCTGAAAATTTTTGTCTCCACGTCACAGGTCCATTTAATTTTCAACACTGAATTGCTGTTAGTTGCTGTCATCGCCAGATCCTTCTCTCTGTCCCACTCGGTTTTTGACAGATTTTTACTGACACGATAATTGATGTTTGGTGTCTTCTGCGGAAATTCGTAGAAAGAATTTATGCGTTCATCCATGGGAACAAACCCCGTTATTGACGATACTGTTCAGCCGTAAATCTCTCTTAATAATATTCCAGTGAGATGCCGATGCCATGGATGATCAGTACCTACCAGATATTGCTGTTCCTATAGTGTGACTAGATGCTAATATACTTGTAATACAATGCCTGCAGAGTTTGATCCCTTATGTAGGGGGCGCGATAATTAAACTCCTACACTGATTTCGCGTCGTTTGAGGCTCGGGAATTGCATGGAAACCTTTGGACATGCTGTAATGTCCATCTTTACTTACCAGAAGGATTAAAATTAAAAATTGTAGTTGGTTTAACCAAACATTGACTACTTTCTAGCATCAAAATGTAAATGATAGTAATTGCTTATCTATTTTTCATCTTGCGTGGCGTGTTTTGAAATTTAAACAAGTACAAAATGCGCCGAAGTTTTTTCGGCGCAATCGAGTTTTCTGTACAGCCGCTACAGCGTATAATCAAGGCCACCGAAAGCAGATCTATCTTTCGGTGGTCTCGGTATAATGCTGTATGAGCCGCGGCGCGTGAAAATCTAACCACGGCCCGGTGGTGGCATATCCTATATCGTTGCCAGAAGCATGATTATGACTAACTTTAACCTTAAATAAAATAAAAACTGTTGAGGCTAGCGGGCTGCAATTTGGTATGCTTGATGATTGGAGGGTGGATGATCAACATCCCAATTTGCAGCCCTCTAGACTTAGTAGTTTTTAAGATCTAAGGGCGGACAGAAAAATGGTTTGACAGAAAAAAGTGCGGACAGAAAAAAAGGGTAGACAGAATAAAGTGCGGACGGACAGACAAAGCCGGCACAATAGTTTTCTTTTGCAGAAAGCTAAAAACTAAACTGTTAGTTAACGGAAGAAAATATTCCTTATAATGTCTTCACATTACTGTTTAATCTTGCAATGCCAGATTCTCCCAGTGAAAGGAATGCTAATTGCCAGCAAGTTGTTTTTTCTCGTTTGGAAAAACAAAAGCTTGGAGAGCATTTAAACCTGTTCCGTTAGATCGCCAGCTGAGTTGAACATGATTTTAATTATTATGAAGAAAAAGTTTAAATTGTTAGTTTTTGTCCTGCAACTATCAAGTATCCTGTTACCATAGGAAAATGAAGTTCATTAGTCATCCTAATAATTGTATAGGAGGTTTAAAATGTCATTTCTATAATAATATCGTTACCAAAATGTAGGTATAGTATTTATGAAAATCCTTGAATCAGAGAACCCTTTGAAATAGTTCATTCAAATACTGAAATACCACTTGCTTGATATTCTCTCTCTCTCTCTCTCTCTCTCTCTCTCTCTCTCTTACTACATGTTTCAATATTTGCATACGAATAACTGTATATGCTTTTGCAACTTCGTTTGCATGCGAGCAAACTTTTATTTGTATTGAACCGTGTACAATTCAAGATATAAATTGTAGTTAGCAAGCGGCGCTTTTACAGCCATCGTCTCTCATTGTTTTAAAGAAGGCTTTACTGTAACTCTCCCCCACCCCTTGCAACCTATAATAAAAACTTATCTTTTAGAAAAAAAAAAATAAGGAAAAGATACTGATGTTTCATTCTATACGACCGAAATTCTTTGTT
>JANJGK010000045.1:22411152-22413652 GCA_039081455.1 Macrobrachium rosenbergii | reverse complement strand
CTCCAAATTCTTAACAATGACAGGAGATGCTTCGTGTTTATTACTTATTATTTTTTTTGGGAGGGGATGGTTCTCTCCTCCCTGGCTGAGATTCTACTCATCCTAATTGTCTTTATCTGTTTGGTATTAATTTTTTTTCTGTCTCTTTACCCTGACCATCACACTGCACACCCGTTTCACTGTATGTTTATCATTATGGTAAACGTGCACAATGATTTTAGTTCGAATACAATAGATCATCTTCTTCCCAGCTTGTTCCCATTTTTATATGGGGTCGCCGTGATGCCTTCTTTTTGAAGGACTTTGATTTGGCTTTTGGGGTAGACTTTGTAGTCCCGATCGGCTGCCCTGCCTGACATCGCTTAGACCCCGCTATTGTGTACATGTATTGTACCAGTTCAACAGCGCTCTTTCTCCAGCAGCGAGGAGTTGTTACGCGGTGAGGTCGACAGTCGAGACGTGTGAGGTGTCTGTTATGTTTTTAGATGCTGGAGTGGCTTTGTTTTGTGTGTAAATTTATTTAAATATTGAACTAATATTAATTTCTCAACTAATATTAATTTCTCAAAGATGAATTGTAAACCATAATGATGTATTAAAACCTTACATGAACCACAGTCTGTATAAATTATCGTTCTACTTTCCCAAGCGCATTCAACTTTAACAACAACACGAATAGATTTAACTGCCTGATTAATCTGAAAGGCACCGTAGTAAGAGTATACTTTGAATTTAGAATCCGAGCGCAATAAAGCATGATATTTGACAAGTGAACTAATATAAATTTCTCACAGAATTGTAAATGGTAACGATGTAAAAAAAAAAACCTTATACGAACCACACTGTAAAAATTATCATTTGACTTTCCCCAAGTGCTTTAAGCTTTAACGACAACACGGACAGATTTAACCGCCTAATTAATCTGAAAGTAAACTAATCTGAAACAGCCTGGAATAGTTGGGTCATCACGGGAACGAAAAAAAGAGGCAAGGATACTCTGGCTTATTGGATGCCGATACACTCTCGCTCTCGAGGATTCCCGGTAATTGCATTCAGGAATTACTTCATCTCGAAGCAGTGATATCCTACGCGGGGTGTGTACTGCGCCGCAAATGAATGCTGAATTTTGTTGTTGGCATATTTCGTTTCATTCATGCTCGCTTGGAACTGAACGCAAAGGATAGTGATAAAGGACTTACTGTTTAGTATCAAAACAGTGTCATTTTTACAACTGGCTGATGAATAACAAGCTGGTTTTAAAGGATTTAATGTTTATAGTATCAAAATGGTGGAATTTTTACAGTTGGCAGATGAATAACAAGCTGATTATTTTGGGAGTTTGCTATTTTTTTTTTTAGTAGGATTTATTTTAATTGTTCTCGCATTTCATACTTAACCCTTATAATGGCAAGACTAAGGAACTTCTTCTTGTATATTACAGGTGTCGCTTCGCATTTATTCTCCCCAATTATTGCATACGGGCCCATTTATGTATTAACACAATCTAAAATTCGTAAAAACAACGACCAATACAATAAACCCTTAGCATGTCCATGTTTTAGCATTTTGGACACGTTGCCATTGAAAACTTTGCAGTCTGGAATGGGAAATGAAATGAAAACTCTGAAAAGGAAAAACTGCAACACTTAATATTGTAAGTTCCCTTGACCAGCAAGCCACCTTATAGATGCGCATTGATTCTATGAAACCTAAAATAATCCCACAATAAGTGAAAAAATTTTTACATTCGTTGTTTTCATTTAAGTTTTCAACAATTCAAGTTAACTGAAAACATCTCCATATCAGCAGACTCTCATTTTTTCTAGTCTGCTTCGCTCTGTCATCACACTCCCGGTAGTCGGGGGGGGGGGGGGGGCGGTAAGTGCCGTCACTGCACCTATAGGCATTACTTAAGGTTCTTTGCAAGCATGCACTCGGCCCCTAGCTGCAACCCATTTCGTTCCTTTTACTGTACCTCCTTTCATATTCTCTTTCTCCCATCTTACTTGCCACCCTCTCCTAACAATTGATTCATAGTGCAACTGGGAGGTTTTCCTCCTGTTACACCTTTCAAACCTTTTACTATTAACTTCCGTTTCAGCGCTGAATGACCTCATTGGTCCCCAGCGGTTGGCTTTTGGCCTTAATGATATAGTCAATTCAATTCAATTATATAATCACACTGGACACTCGTTTCATTGTCTGATTAAAAGGCATTGTAATAAGAGTGCCTTTTAACTTTACAGTACAAGTGCGATAAACCATTACATTGTACTGTTGAACTAATATTAATTTCTTGGAAAAGTATTGTAAATGATGATAATGTACAAATCCTTATACGAGCCACACCCTGTACAAATTATCATTCTACTTTCCCAAGATTCAGCTTTAACAACAAAACGGATAGATTTAGCCGCCTAATTAATCTGAAAGGAACTGCCGTATGAGTATACCTTGAATTTAAAATTCGAGTGCAGTAAAGCATGACATCTGACAAGTG
>JANJGK010000045.1:22401157-22406052 GCA_039081455.1 Macrobrachium rosenbergii | reverse complement strand
ATTTGGGTAAGCACTTATGTATGAGCGTGTCCACTCTACATGGAAGCACGCCGTAGGCACACCTTGATAAATTACGGCATCCATGTTACAAACAGGTACAAAACATGTCTACAACAGTTGATGGTGAATGCATCTAGGGGAAATGATGGAGAACCGTATGAAGTACCAGTTAACTATCAATAAGTCGTTAACATTCATTCAACATGTTTGTGATATGTGTACGATGAATTACCGACTTGTGTTTATGAATTTTGTTTTGTAGTGCTGGCGCAGCCTAAGACAACACCAGTAACTCAGAGCGCTTGTATACTGCTTTGTAATCTCAGAATGGACTTTCTGGTTTCGTCTACAGTGTTTTCTTACTTCCTTATCATTTTGATTTCTTGGCTATATATTCCATCCTTCGACCCTTGCATATCGGCAACATTCAATCCCTGCCCATCCAGGCATCCTGCAAAACTGAACACAACCCAAATTTTCCCTGTGGAAGTTTTAAGCTCTGTTACCAAGAGCTGTGGACCGTGGGATCCGCCTCTCAGCTTACAGCTCTCCCCCTCGCTCTGACTCAATTGATTGGTCCCTCAATATTCTTTGGCAAAAGTTCGAGCGCAGTTTGTCCCGTCAAAGAAAAACACAAAGAATCTCGGACGTATAGAATGAGACATTAGTATCCTCTCCTCATTTTTTCTAAAAGGAGGTTTTTATTATAGGTCACGGGGGAGGGGGGCGGTTTACAGTAAAGCGTTCTTTGAAACAATGAAAGACGATGGCTAAAGGAAAATATTATCTTGAATTCCACACGTTTCAATATCAATAACAGTTTACATGCATGCAAACGAACTTGCAAAAACATATACAGTTATGCGTATGGGGATACAGACACTCGTATAGAGAGAGAGAGAGAGAGAGAGAGAGAGAGAGAGAGAGAGAATAGCAGCAAGCGGTAATTGGATCTTTGAATGCTTTCTATCAAAGGGTTCTCTGATTTTAGGAATTTTATAAATGATAGACCTGCATTTTGGTAACGCATTTATCACAGAAATAACATTTAGAACCTCTTATACAATTATTACGTTGGCAATTTATCATTATTTCATTATGGTTACAGGATAGTTCATATCTGCTGGAGGTTAACTAATACTTTTAAATTTTTCATCATTACAATTAAATTCAAGTTCAACTCCGCTGGCGATCTCACAGAACATGTTTAAATGGCCTCCAAATTTTCCTTAACAAACAAGAAAAAATAACTCGCTAACTATTAGCATTTATTTCATTCGGAAAATCCAGCACCGCTTAATTAAACCTCAACATGAAATATAATACTTTCTTCAGTTTCACTGACATTTTTTTTCTTATTTCACAACACTCAACCAAAGAGGAAAAACAAACTCAAGGTTACTATCATTTTCATTTTGAAGATAGAAACTCTGTACCGTTTGATTAAACCACCTGATATTTTTTTATTCTAATCCTTTCATTAATTACAGATGGATATCGCAGCAAAGGTCTCCATGAGATTCACGAGCCTCAAACAACGCGAAATCAGCGCAGGAGTTTAATTATCACGCCCCTTGCATAAGAGAATACATTATGCACGCATTACATTACAAGTAGATTAGCATCTAGTCACACTACAGAGGCAATAACCAGGAGGCACATATATATCCAAAGGTAATGTCTTGCCCATGGGGCCACCATCTTCCTGGAATGCTATTAGAAGAAATTTAATGCTGAGCAGTATTGCCTCGACTCTAGAGCGAGGTTAGTTCCTATGAATGTATATGTAATATGAATACGCATGTAGCATGAATCCTTTACAGAGCTTTCTACAGTTGAAACCAAGCATCAATTACCACGTGCCAATAAAAACCTCTCAAAAATTGAGTGAGACAAAGGGAAGGTCAGGCGATGCCAACCACCTAACACACCCTCAATGCTGACAAGTAAATGGACCTGTGACATAAAAAAAAAAAAAAGGTCAAAGTTACCAGGATCTGAGACAAACCATCACCCACCTCTGGAGGAACAATAACAACTTACAAACTAAAGTATACCTCAGTCAACCAACATGTTACTTTGCAAAGTTTAGTTCTTCGTTGGGCGAGTGGGTTCCGTTCTCAGCTAGCACTCTGCTGGCCGCGAGTTCGAATCTCCGACCGGGCAGTGAAGAATAAGAGGAATTTATTTCTGGTGACAGAAATTCATTTCTCGCTACAATGTGGTTCGGATTCCACAATAAGCTGTAGGTCCCGTTGCTAGGTAACCAATTGGTTCTTAGCCACGTAAAATAATCCTTCGGGCCAGCCCTAGGAGAGCTGTTAATCAGCTCAGTGGTCTGGTTAAACTAAGATATACTTAACTTTTTTTTTTTTTTTTTTTTGGCAAAGTAGGTCAAGTTCAAAAGTACTTAGAAAAATAATCAACTCCAGGGTACCTGCTTACCAATTCTCAGCCAAACTGCTGAAATTAATTTAACGAAAACTGCAAGTCCCCGTTGTTTGTAAAAGAGAGCAGAAATGATGCACTGTGTTTTGGTCACTCCGCTGTTTGCATCCATATTTGGTCTAGAAAGTATAAATAGCAAAGATGATTTGGGTAAGCATTCGTGTGAGGATGTCTCCCCAACTACAGGTAAACATGCCATGAACACAACTTGGTAAATGATGGCATCCATTTAACAAACAGGTTGAAAACATGTCAACGACGGTTGGTGGAGAGTGAACCTTTGAGAAATGATGGATAACAGTATGAAGAACCAGTTAAGACCGTCAATAAGTCGCTGATATTTATTCAACATGTTTGTGATATGTGTACGATGAATTACCAACGAGTATTTAAGGCGTTTGTAATGTAGTACGGACGTACCTTAAGTCAATATAAATAATTCAGACCACTTCTGTACTGATTTGTAATCTCCCAATGCACTTTCCAGTTTCTTCTTTGTCGCCGTTCTCTTAATTCCTTATCATTTTGATTTCCTAGCTCTATATCACATCCTTCGACCCTTTCATACCGGCAACATTCAATCCCAATCAATCCCGGTACCCTGCAAAACTGAACACATGCCCACATTTTCCCCGTGGAAGTTTTAAGCTCTGTTACCAAGAGCTGTGGACCGTGGGATCCGCCTCTCAGCTTATAGCCCTCCCCCTCGCTCTGACTCTCTTGATTGGTCCCTCAATATTCTTCGGGAAAACCTCGCGAGGACTTTGTCCCGCCAAAGAAAAAACAAAGAATTTCGGACGGACAGAATGAAACATCAGTATCCTTTCCTTATTTTTTCTGGAAAGGAGTTTTCGTAATAGGTTACAGCGGGGGAGAGTTACAGTAAAGCGTTCTTTAAAATAATGAAAGGCGACGGCTGTAAAAACGCCGCCTGCTAACGGCAATTTATATCTTGAACTGCACACGTTTCACTACAAGTAAAAGTTTGCTTGCATCCAAACGAACTTGCAAAAGCATGTATTGTTATGCGTATGCAAATACACACACATACGCACTCTCTCTCTCTCTCTCTCTCTCTCTCTCTCTCTCTCTCTCTCTCTCTCTCTCTCTCTCTCTCTATATATATATATATATATATATATATATATATATATATATATATATATATATATATATATCTCTCTCTCTCTCTCTCTCTCTCTCTCTCTCTCTCTCTCTCTCTCTCTCTCTCTCTCTCTCTATATATATATATATATATATATATATATATATATATATATATATGTGTGTGTGTGTGTGTGTGTGTGTGTGTGTGTGTGTGTGTGTGTGTGTGTGTGTGTGTATCTACAGAGAGAGAGAGAGAGAGAGAGAGAGAGAGAGAGAGAAACAGGTTCTCTGATTTTAAGATTTTTAGAAATTATATACCTGCATTTTTGGGAATTATCACTATTTCATTATGGCAAAAGGATTTGTTAACCCTTAGTTAAATAAACTTATGGCAGACAGTTGCAGGATCATTTACAACAGTGAGAGGAAAAAAATGAAAGAAACTTAATAAACAATACGAATGCAGCCGTCGTACATATGAATGATTAATAAGTGAAGAATTAAGGAAATATGATACAATTGTTCAGAAAAAGGTTGGAAAAATTTTTACAGAAAGCAATCACGAAAGTAACAAATAAGCTGAAATCTGTGGTCATATATAACGGAAACGAAATATTATGAAAAATATTTTTTAATTAACGTCTCTTTTATAAAAGTTGACTGATTCCATTGTAATTGCGGGGATCAGTAGAAGATAAAATGTCGCTATTGCAAGTGCATCATGACACAACAGAATTGAAAAGAACGTGGGTGACTGGGAGGTAAATAAATAAAAGTAGAAGTTGAAACAAATATATACACACTATCCATACTCACACACATGCATATGCATATATAAATATATATATATATATATATATATATATATATATATATATATATATATATATATATATATATATATATATATAGAGAGAGAGAGAGAGAGAGAGAGAGAGAGAGAGAGAGAGAGAGAGAGAGAGAGAGAGAGAGAGAGAGAGAGAGAGAGAGAGAGATTTACTGAAGACACCATTATGACTCTTGGAAATTACAGAGGAGGTATACCACCTTTTCATATATATTTCTATAAACTATAATCAAATTCACATTAATTAAGTCAGAAACTATCTTTATCTATACGAAAATCTTATTATCTACAAAAGCTAATATCGGACGTATAAAATTATTCCCTCTCTGTTTGTTTCCCTCTCCACCAACAATTTTCTCTTCATATGCTCTAGCAAATGTAAGCTGTAATTTTGGCGCAATAAATGTTATCAACAGTTCTTTCCCTACTTACTTTTACCCATTTATCAGTAAGTGATGTCTGATAGCAAGAAAAGTCTCTACCATTCCATTGT
>JANJGK010000045.1:22381157-22396157 GCA_039081455.1 Macrobrachium rosenbergii | reverse complement strand
CTAATAAGTATAACTGGGTATGCTATAGACTAATAAGTATAACTGGGTATGCTATAGTCTAATATGTATAACTAGGTATGCTACTGCCTAATAAGTATAACTGGGTATGCTACAGACTAATAAGTATAACTGGGTATGCTGTAGACTAATAAGTATAACTGGGTATGCTGCAGACTAATAAGTATAACTGGGTATGCTACAGACTAATAACTGGGTATGCTACAGACTAATAAGTATAACTGGGCATGATACAGACTAATAAGTATAACTGGGTATGCTATAGACTAATAAGTGTAACTGGGTATGCTACAGACTAATAAATATAACTGGGTATGCTATAGACCAATAAGTGTAACTGGGTATGCTACAGACTAATAAGTATAACTGGGTATGCTATAGACTACTAAGTGTAACTGGGTATGCTACAGACTAATAAGTATAACTGGGTATGCTATAGACTAATAAGTGTAACTGGGTATGCTACACACTAATAAATATAACTGGGTATGCTATAGACTAATAAGTGTAACTGGGTATGCTACAGACTAATAAGTATAACTGGGTATGCTATAGACTAATAAGTGTAACTGGGTATGCTATAGACTAATAAGTATAAATCCGAAAAAAATTGCTCTTCTAACAATGAAGACCATGCAACATATAGAACACACACACACACACACACACACACGCACACACACACACACACACACAAATAAAAATCGAACATTTTCTCGCGTTCTCGATTACTCGAACTCATTTACTAATGTTCATCAAGGAAAAACATTTTTCTTAAAGTAGTCTAGTTGGTCAATGCATGCAATCGCTTGCTATCTATTTTCTAAACCACATAAATGATTAACATTGAAAACCATTTCTTTTATCATCACAATGCAGTAGGACATTGTAATCTAGCTTAAACGCTTCTCCAAAGGAAATGAAGGTAAAAATAAGGTCAACCGGATATTAACTAATTATCTGTTAAAATAGCTTATTCCTATTTTTTCTAACTCTCCCATTCCTCCTCTCTATTAACAAGTTCAGTTCATCGAGCGAATGGAAAACCGAGTCTTGTAATTGAACTCAGAAGCTGATGAATAATACTTGTTTTCGAATATGTTTAATCAACAGACTTCCAGCCAATAATGGAAACGATATTTCAGATTATTAATCAACCTCCTCTGATTGTTCATTTCCAGATTCGGTAAAACTAAGAACGAACTCTAAAGGTATTGTTGTATTACCCTGAATGGAATTAAGCCGGATTGCAGCAAGGTTTATCTCGATTCTGTTCTTTTAACGTTTCAAGCAATTTTCTTCCATTCAAATAACAACAATGACTTTGTTTCGGTGTACCGAGTCGAAAAATATTTCCATGATGATTGAGCGATACTGCCCGAAAATGGAAGACTACAGTATCTGCAAAAATACAAGTAAAAGAGTTTTCTGTACAGAGTATAATCAAGGCCACCGAAAACAGATTTATCTTTCGATGGTCTCGGTGTAATGGTGTATGAGCCGCGGGCCATGAAACTTTAATCACGGCCCGGTGTTGGCCTATCCTATATCGTTGCCAGAGGCACGATTATAGCTAACTGTGACCTTAAATAAAGTAAAAACTACTGAGGCTAGAAGGCTGCAATTTGGATGTTTGATGATTGAAGGGTAGATGATCAACATGCGAATTTGCAGCCATCTAGGCTCAGCAGTTTTTAAGATCCGATGGCGGACAGAAAAAGTGCGGACGGACAGACAAAGCCGGCACAACAGTTTTCTTTTACAGAAAACAAAAACTGAGAAAAATGGTAGATACTGCTGTTCTGCCTTGCCTTACTACTGATTTTGCAGATACTGCAAATGGGACCCCCTAAATAAAGCATTGAAGAATCTCCCTGAAACTGCGGTAACTTGTGTATTAGTGTCTCACGAGCCCAATAGGTGGCAGTTCTCAATTTCGAAAATTTTGCAGATACTGCAGTTTTCCATTTTAGGGCAGAATAATCTTCCGAATCTTGTTAATGACCGAGAAGTTTGGCGCCTTTCTCTACTACACTCTGATATTGCAGAGAATATATGCAAACAATATTTACACTCGAGTACCGGTATGTGACTGACATAACAGTATTTGTTCTGTCAAAGCTTGAATAACTTTTAAGAACGAATATTACACGATGCTCGTCATAATTAACAGCTTCGTAAAAATACAGAGTTAAAGATATTGCGAAGATAAATCTCCCTCAGTGACATTATTTCATGTAGTTGTCATTTCTAATAATGCAACGTCTCCTGTTATTCCTGAGGACGTTACTTGGTACGTAATTGTTAACCATCTTCTGTATAATTTGGTCAATCCAACACCATTACCAGCAACCAAATCAACCCAACGCCGGCAAAGAAATGCTTGGTGCGCAAAAGCAATACAACAAAAATAAATACATAAATAAAAAAATGAAATGAAATTATACAAAGACAACCAATTTCCTTATCATGAATTGCATTTGCTCCTAAAATGCTATTCTTCATTATCATTTAGGGATATTCATTGTTATGAACCAGAAATGGTGAGGGGAAGAACTTACAACCAATTACGAACAAAACAGCTCACATTATGAGGTTTGTCAGTGAGTGACTCTCTACGATTAAATTCTGAGATTTATTATCTTCCATAATTGATATTTATGTTCGCGGAGGCATTGAATTTAACTGAGTACAGAATTTAAGCCAAAGACTAAGCACTGGGACCTATGAGGTCATTCAGCGCCGAAACGGAAACTGACATTAAAAGGTCTGAAAGGTGCAACAGGAGGAAAACCTCGCAGCTGCACTCTGAATCAACTGTTAGGAAAGGGTGGAAAGTAAGATGGAAGAAAGAGAATATGGAAGGCGGTACAGTAAAAGGAACGAAAGGGGTTGCAGCTAGGGGCCGAAGGCACGCTGCAAAGAGCTTTAAGTAATGACTACAGTGCACCGCATGAGATGCACTAACGACACTACCCCACTACGGGGTCGAGGAGGCATTAAAGGTTGTGATATTAGAACTAAAGTCGGCTGATAATATTTTTTTATATGCCCTTTTCAAAGCGTATAAATATCTTTGCATTTAATAACAGCCTAATTACACCAAAGCATGTTTTCCGATTTACTGTTTCACGCTAAGCTTCTGAAAACCACAATGTAATACCCCCAATTTGTGCTGCTCTACTCCCTTAGTAATTTCTAAAAAAAAAAAAAATAATTGATTTGAATAACATAATCATCTTAATCCCCGTGCATATTTCGTAACTTATCTTTCAGCTGTTTTTTGTCTTCTATTTGGGAAACGGTCAAAAGAATGGCAGGAAAAGTATGAATTCAAACTGACGATTTAACGTAATTTGTACTGTGCTTCCTACCATTGAAAAGTTGATTAGGCCTACATTAAAAGAAAAACAAAGAGGGCAACAATTGAATATTATTGTGTGCATTTAAAGATTTCGCTTTGAACATATAATATTCAATCAAAATAGTTTAATTAATTGAATATAATATTCACTTACAATACATAAGTTAATAACCTCATCATATTTCCTTCAAGTATATTCCACTTTTTAATATTAGAAGCACACAGTACAAACTGTTTAATCACTTACTTGAATTCACACTCCTTCTGTCCTTCGTTTGATATACATATATATATATATATATATATATATATATATATATATATATATATATATATATATATATATATATATATATATGTGTGTGTGTGTGTGTGTGTGTGTGTGTGTGTGTGTGTGTGTGTGTATATGTAATCACACACACACACACACACACACACACACATATATATATATATATATATATATATATATATATATATATATATATATATATATATAATGATATATATTTTACCTTATGCAAGTCAGTTATGCAAGAATCTTCCAATGACTCCAACGAAATACCAGCTTTAACAATTAAAGGTGTTAAGGATAAGCAAATGCGAGATCACGTGCTATGTATTTCGTCGAAACGCGGAATACCAATCAAATTCAAACAATCAGCCGCTTTTCTTCCTCTCTCTCTCTCTCTCTCTCTCTCTCTCTCTCTCTCTCTCTCTCTCTCTCTCTCTCTCTCAAAACGTTTCATTTAGGAATGCAGTTTGGAAAAAGAGGGCAAAGGAACAACAAAGAGCTCGTACAAAACGAAAATTGAGCAACGGTATGTTTTGAGGCAAAAGTAATTCCGAAAATAAAATTACTAACGATTCTCGTGTGAGTTTATTGGTATCCAATATTCCACGGTTTCCCCCCACCCGCATTTTTTAATCAGATCAGCACCGGCTATTTTATCGGTGATCAGCCGGCAACAATGTATGCTTCAAAAATGCAAAGCAATTGGACGATTTCGTTATTCCGAAGCTGCTGAATTCATCATAAAATGCTGAAATTTACAGCAACCTCCGTGCAGCAGCAGTGCTCCCGTACTCGGGCGTTTTAGCAGCAGGGCTACGGTTTCTATTTGCGCCAGTTTTCATGAGAGAGATAAGGAAAATGATTTATTTTTTTCTGTGGCGATGAAAGAAAATTGTTTGAATGACCTTTAAAATTTTGAGGAGTGTAGGAGTATTGTAAGTATTACTCAGCCACATGAGTTCGACCGTTCGCTTGCTCATTCCTGCATGCATGCATACATAAATTAAGTATACACACATACGTATACACACATATATATATATATATAATATATATATATATATATAATATATATATACATACATATATATACATACATATATATACATACATACATATATATATATATATATATATATATATATATATATATATATATATATATATATATATATATATATATATGTGTGTGTGTGTGTGTGTGTGCATTAAGATACAATTATATATGTATGTACTTTTAATAAGAATTTATTTACTTACAATATTAAATCATAATAATTAATAGGAATGGTTCTGGAAAAGTTGGCTGATTTAGCTGTAAATGTAAAGTAATTCAGAAAAATGATTGTGAAAATAATAAGTACTAGCAATCATCATCATCATCACAGAAACACAATAACAAATATAACTTTTAATAGTGAGTGTGACCCACAGTATCAATACATACTGATATGAATAAGTATTGTGCCCAGTGTGAGAGTACTTGTAGTATGAATGTACAAAGGACAGGTTCACTTTGAAGAGTCATTGTGCCTTAGTAAGATTTTGAAGTATAAATCTGTCCTAGTAAATCTCCCGGGAATATCGAACTGATATGCCAAGGAATTGATACGTTTGGTTAAAAGCAATGCTCATCTTCATCAAGAACGGACGAAGGAGGAGTGAAGATAAATTTATCCATCTCGGTAGTAGCAAATACGATTTAAGGTTACGGGGATGTCCTTTATGATTTTATTTGAAAACCTAAGGGAAATTTCAATACTGTGCACAAAGGCATAATTTAATGGCGTTATCAGTACAAGATAGGACTTCTGCCAAGTCTTTAGCACATTATTTCACCTGACAGGACCTCAAATCATTCACGTAAATGTTTTTAATTTAGTCCACACCACATAAACAAATTGAAAAAACATGATTTTTTTTTTTTTTTTGTACAGTTTACACTTGACTTCAAGGTAATTGGGCTCTCGAGGCTTTTCAGACACTTTGTAACCGACATAGAGACTGGATTGAATGGAATATGGAATTTAGGCCACAGGCCAAGCACTGGGACCCATAGGTCACCCAGCGCGGAAACGGAAATGGAAAGTATGAGGGCTTGAAAGGTGTAACAGGAGGTAAACCTCGCAACTGCACTATGAATCAACTGTTAGGAGCGGGTGAAAAGTAAGATGGAAGAAAGAGAGTATCAAAGGAGGTACAGTAAAAGGAACGAAAGGGGTTGCAGCTAGGGTCCGAAGGCACGCTGCAAAGAACCTCAAGTAATGCCTACAGTGTACCGCACGAGGTGCACTGACGACATTACCCCCCTACGGAGCCGATATAGAGACAAACCGAGCACACCTCAAAAAATAAATAAGCAGATAAAGGAGTCTGCATCTGCTAATCACCTGACATATCCGTAATGGACGGGCAAATGTCATTTGTACTCTTCTTTGTCTTCCCCCTCCTCCAGCTTCTCATTCCTCTTTGTCTCCTGTTGGGAAATAGTAAAAGGCTTCTCCTTTTAGAAACCTCGGTAAAAGGGAGCCCACCTCGTTTTACATTCAGAAATATCCTCAGTCTTCTTAAGTGTTTCATCTTTAAACTGCTCATTTCTCAAAACCCAACTCACAAAGAAAAAAGTCATTTTAAAAAGGCGGTGAAAGTTTATAGATTCTGCTATTTTTTTTTTTTTTTTTTGAGGCGGGGGGGGGCGGGCTTTTTAGGCATAATTTTTATTGTCTGGTAATTAGACCAATCGAGTGGCATGACGGCTAGTAGATATATTTCGTGTGCTATATTTTTCCTATACCAGACCCAGACATTACGAAGGTACTATATTTGCATTAACTCTACAGTGGATGATATAGAATTAACAGAGTTAGTAAGATGTAAATTTAAAATTCTTTAAACCAATAAGATATAAAGCCTAAGTTATCGATCAAAATGTCAATCACATATTCTGCCAATATTATTTGTAACGGGACGGACACTATAAATGTAAAACGTGTACAGTGAAATGGAAAAGGGTATGATGTATGTTCTTGTGGAATGGAGGCTATTAAAACACATTCCGCTTCGAGAAGCCGCATAAATGAAATGAGATGCTTCCCTTCTTCTTATTCTGCTCTTTTGATGGGAGTTGGTAGCATGAAAGAATTTCTGATGCGAATTATTTCTCGTTTTTTTTATTGAAGAAATTTTTTTTTATTAATACCTATAACAAAAGTTTCTAAGTTGGGAGAGAGAGTCCAGCAATTTCTTTTCTGGCTCAGAAGGATGATCTACTATTATTCAACATAAACGAAATGGAATTATAAGCAAGAGCCCCGTTGCGAAATCATTTAATCATGCAATCCTCAGTTTGGCTGAAGTTGAGTTTCACCCGACAGTGATTAAACTCACTATTTAATGACCTGGTCTAAACCTCCATTGAACCTACTGCAGCGGCCGTTGCATGGAAACCTCGCTTTTTCATGTCACCAATGGAGCGCTTCTATTAATGGCATGGCATATAGAGTTTAGGCCAAAGGCCAAGCACTGGGACCTATGAGGTCATTCAGCGCGGAAACGGAAATTGACGGCAATAAGGTTTGAAAGGTGTAACAGGAGGAAAACCTCAAAGCAGTTGCACTATGAAATAATTGTTAGGAGAGGGTGATAGCAAGATGGAAGAAAGATAATATGAATGAAGGTACAGTAAAAGAAATGAAATGGGTTACAGCTAGGGGCCGAAGGGACGCTGCAGAGAACCTTTAGTAATGCCTACAGTGCACCCCGTGAGGTGCACTGACGGCACTGCCCCCTATTAATTAGTTGCTATTAATGAGGGATGGTCCTCCCAAAATTAGGGACAAAACACTTGCTTACAGTTTCATTGAAAACGGTGGGTAAGTTTATTCCCGAAGACGACTAAACTATTGTGTTATCGAATGAACTTTCCATCAAACTGATGGTTACATCTATAGGATAGATTTTAGATCTCATGATCATAGCTCAAAGAGATGTATATAGGAATATAGGCCAACCCTTGAACGTTTTAAATTCCGCAGAATAAGGAGTAATATCTCAAACAGATATGGGTGACATGTAAAGTCATTTCTGCTTATATAAGCCACATTTCTAATGGTGAAACTTGTTTGAAAGAGAAGCTTCTCCCCAAACATCAAACAAACAAAGAGTTATTTATCGTATTCATTCGAAATATATATTAGGGTAAGAATACACTGGGATCCATCAGTTGATAAATATTCTGCATAGCAAGTATAACGATTTCATAAATAAACAAGGAAAAAAATGCGCCGAAGTTTCTTCGGCGCAATCGAGTTTTCTGTACAGCCGCTACAGCGTATATTCAAGGCCACCGAAAATAGATCTATCTTTCGCTGGTCTCGGTATACTGCTGTATGAACAGCGGCCCAGGAAACTTTAACAACGGCCCGGTGGTGGCCTGTGCCACATTGTTGCCAGAGGCATGATTATGGCTAATTTTAACCTTTAATAAAATAAAAACTACTGAAGCAACAGGGCTGCAATTTGGTATGCTTGATGATTGGAGGGTGGATGATCAACATACCAATTTTCAGCTCTCTAGCCTCAGTAGTTTTTAAGATCCGACGGCGGACAGAAAAAGTGTGGACAGAAAAAGTGCGGACAGAAAAAGTGCGGACAGAAACAAATGCGGACGGACAGACAAAGCCGGCACAATAATTTTCTGTTACAGAAAACTAAAATTAGAGAAAGGAAATGGAAAAAATACGGGAAAATCTTTTGGTAAACGAAAAAGCGAGAAAACCGCGATTCGACGCAAAAGTAATTCCGAAGAGAATTACTGACGTCGCTCATGAAACTATATCGGTTTCCTATAAGCCAGAATGTCCTGCCATTTCATTTACATTGATCAGGATTAACTATTCTATCGATAATTCATAATAAATGCTCAGTGAATGGGGGTGTGAGGCGTTTTAACCCTCCGAAGGGTTTCGGAAAACGTCTGTTATTAATTCATTACAAGGGCAACCCCATTTGGCTGGATACAAATTCAATGAGTGTTCATGAAACGCTCTCAGCTGTATTAAAATTTCAAAAGTTTAAAAAAGAAACATGTACGTTTACTAAAAATAAGTCCTGAAGAGGATGTACTCTCTTGTCAATTCATGTTAAATTTTGTCCAATAAAGTAAGATCATTATTAAGGTTACAGATAGAACTAAACAGATTAAAAGACAGTGCGTGTACTATTATATTTTAATTTAATATTCCCGTTCTTGGTGCCAAACCCCCAACCCCGACTGCCAAAAAAAAAAAAGAAGACAACTAATTATTTTGAAACGTTCCAGGAAATAAATCATATGCCTACAATTTTTTTTAACATTTTCGCCATACATAACCAAATTCTGGAACACTCTCATTGCCCCAGTCTTATAGATTCATTCCCTTTCTTCTCCAAAAGGGCAGGTCTGTAAAATACGTCGCTCGTCCCGTCGGCCTCTGCATGTCAATTTTTCTTAACATTCTCTCCATACATCACCCAATTCTGGAACACACCCAAAAGGGTAGATCTATAAAATACTTCGTAGTGAAGCCCCGATCTTATGTGGCTCGTCCCGTCGGCCTCTGCATGTCAAAACGATAACCGTGCACCAGACATTCACGTCAAGTTCAGCTCAACATCAGCTTTGAAGTCAGACGTTCCAATTAGCAGTCATTTGTAAACGTCACAACGGGAAGTTGACATTTGATGTTCTTAGCCGCGATCATCAGTATTTTGTTCATAAATTAATTAACAAAACTGCCAGGGGACAAACAATATCATACATTATTTTCCTTTTTATTTTTTAATGAAGTTTTGTCCAACGCTCATTTTGCGAGTGGGAGGGAGAAAAACAAGTTTAAAGCTGTTCTCGTCAATTTTGTAAATGTCAACTATAATAAAGGGATAATTAACCTTTGTTAAAAACTGATACTTTGAGGGATTTCGTGTTTGCTTCTGAATAGTTTGTTCGGTACCTTTGTTTATTTTTTATTCTTTGCTAATATTTTAAAAATTATATCAAAGGCGTTTTTGCATGAATTTTTGCAATACAAAATAAGATCTCTTTTTGATTCTTTATGCGAAACAGTACCAACTGATTAACATTTACATTCTTTATACAAAAGCGATCCAGTCCTTTTTTTTTTGTGTTTACTTGTTCATTAATTTCATTGTTTATTTACTTTTCTATGATGTTAATATTAATCTAATCATATGATGGTGATTTAAATTAGCCGTGTGATTATCGGTATCCGATTTCGCAATGATAGTCTGACTTTTGTAAACCTAATGAGTCCATTCGGTTAAAAGTTAAGTATACCTTAGTTTAACCAGACCACTGAGCTGATTAACAGCTCTCCCAGAGAGGGCTGGCCCGAAGGATTAGACTTATTTTACGTGGCTAAGAACCAATTGGTTACCTAGCAACGGGACCTACAGCTTATTGTGGAATCCGAACCACATTATAGCGAGAAATGAATTTCTATCACCAGAAATAAATTCCTCTAATTCTTCATTAGCCGGCCGGAGACTCGAACTCGGGCCTAGCGAGTGTCAGCCGACAACTCTACCGACTTGCCCAACGACGAACTTCCATTCGATTAAGTTATGCAGGTCGATGTAACTGAATTTCTGTCATGATGGTTATATATCATTCTCACTTGGTCCTCCTCGTTATTAAAAAGGGAAAATATAGATATAAAAAACACGATTCTTTTTCATTGTATGCATGTTTGTTATCGTATGTATATCATCATACATAAATAAAGATAAAATCCACGAAGGAAAGGGAAACACTGGAGTAAAGTAAAGCTAAGTAAAGGACGACAGAGTCGAAAGGCCTCGCAGCACTCCATTGTTTCCCTAAGTGAAGGACGAAAGAGTCGAAAGGCCTCGCAGCAGCACTCTAGCGTTTCCCTTTCCTTCGTGGATTTTATCTTTATTTATATATTCATCACGTTCCATATTTTCGTGATTCAGTTATACATCATCATACATATACAACTTCTTAACAAGAATCTCAGAACATATGAACATTCTTCATAACGAGTTAAAGCACTTGGTAATCACGACATGAACTAGCAACCTATATGAAGCATAAAAACCTAATTAGAATTCTATTGAATATCTTCGTCTACTGACACATTATATATGTAGCAGTTATAAGGTGATATTTTGGAATAAACAACACCTTGAAACCTGACAATCTGATTAGAATCTTTCTGGATAACTTCATCTATTCACACGTTATTAATGTAGAAGCCATAAAGCGATATTCTGGAATAGACAACATGATCGAGTTGGAGGATTCGAACAGAAACAAAAGGTCGCTGTTGTTATTTATCCAAACAGAATCGTAGCCATTAAACTGTAAGATAATGAACTCAATCTGGCGAACAACAAGAAGAATTAATATTTCTCCCCCACCATATATCCCCATTAAAAATGTTGCCAATCGCGAGGAATAATATGCCATAAATATTCCTATCTATCTCTCTCTCTCTCTCTCTCTCTCTCTCTCTCTCTCTCTCTCTCTCTCTCTCTCTCTCGTTTATTTTCCCCATCCCTTCCTCTCTTACGCTTTCAACGCTGTCCGACCAATCCGGTGCATCGACCAATTCCACCGGCCGAGGGAATGAAATGTTATTTCAATCTCCTCAATAACAAACTTCCTAAATTAGCAAATCCTGGACACTGAATAAGTTCACGGGTTAAATCAAAATGCGCTGATTAGCATTGTGATTGAATGCTTTGGTGAAGATGAAAAAAAGCTGGGTCTTAATACTCAGCGAGAGTTGGGATGAAGAAGGATGATAAATGTTTTTCGAGATTATAACCAGGAAGTTTAGCTTTAGCATGCGTTGTTATATCCAGCGTGATGAGAATACATATACAAACGACCTTGCGCGCGCGCACGGATATACTGTACATACAGATACATACATATGTATATATATATATATATATATATATATATATATATATATATATATATATATATATATATATATATATATATATATATATATATATATATATGTGTGTGTGTGTGTGTGTGTGTGTGTGTGTGTGTGTGTGTGTGTGAGGCTATCAGTCGAGAAACATGCCAAGCGCCATCCTGGGTCAAAGTATTTTTTAATTTAATTTATTATATTTTAAAAATGGCACTTAGCATGTTTCTCAACTGAAAAGCTCATATTTATGTATATATACGTGTATATATATACGTGTATATATATATATATATATATATATATATATATATATATATATATATATATTATATATATATATATATATATATATACATATATATATATATATATATATATATATATATATATATAATATATATATATACATATATATATATATATATATATATATATATATATATATATATATATTTATACATATACGTATACCAAGTGAAAGCTACCATACGCATTTAGTCATTGTTTGGTATGTAAAGGACGCAAGGACAAACTGGAAAAAAATAAGTAGGCTACGCAGCTGATACAAATATTTGCAAATGGTTTACAGATGTTTCTAGTCACAAGAGCAATTACCACGGGACACAGTTCCTGCGAACAGTGCAAATGAAGCTTAGACTATATGTGAGGCCTGACCTTGAACTTTATAATGATCTCAATCTCCCCTCGCATGCTCGACATATTTATGAATGACTACACAACATCTCGTTCTCATTAGTATATAATATACTATATATTGCGACTGTAGCCGACCATGACCTTTGGTTCATAAATGCAATGAATAAGCATTGCTGTTACGACTGAAAACAATAACGAACATTACCACAGAATACTTAGCCAGCTATGAAGCACTTAACCACCAACAATTACTCACTTTCGTCAGTATGTTCAAGCCGAAAAAAAGACATTCAAAGATCGGAATGGAATGGAATACAGAGTTTAGGCCAAAGGCCAAGCACTGGGACCTATGAGGTCATTCAGCGCTGGAAAGGACATTGAGAGTAGGCAGGTTTCGAAAGGTGTAACAGGAGGAAAACCTCAAAGCAGTTGCACTATGAAGTAATTGCTAGGAGAGGGTGGACAGCAAGATGGAAGAAAGATAATATGAATGGAGGTACAGTAAAAGGAATGAAAGGGGTTGCAGCCAGGGGCCGAACTAACGCTGCAAAGAACCTTTAGTAATGCCTACAGTGCACCCCGTGAGATGCGCTTACGGCCCTAACCCTCTCCGGGGACATCAATGATCGGATTTCTTCCAAAGTTTAATCACCAACAAAATCATTACTTACGGAATATACCTGCCAGGTTTCATTAAGATCCGTTAATACATTCTTAAGGTATACCGTTAAGGCAAACTTACACATACATGAAAATTTGACTGTAATGAACTTAGCCCAATGAGTAGATCCAGTAATCAGCATTTACAAATGATCATCTGCTGAATCGAAAATTAAAAGAATATTTTGAATCGAAAATTAAAAGGATGTTTTGAATACTAGAGAAATTTAAATGGAGAGAAAAAAAAAGGATAATAAATATAAGTGAGAGAGAACATTTTCCTCTTAATCACACGCCTTGATTAACAATCAGCATGCTAGTGTCGTCCCCACTATAATAAACCAAACCGGGAGAGACATATGAACACGCAGAGGGATGCAATGTGTGCTTTCATGCGTGTAATCTTGCACTGGCTTGCATATATGAATCGCTTATGCAAACATATAAAACACGAGTGGAACATGTCAGTGCGACGTGCTGAATGGACAAATGACCTGTTATCGGTTTCAGCGGAATGTGATTTCAATTTACACACGACCCACGATTCAACTCTGTCGACTAGGCCTTGTTTTAGTGTCAGTGTTTATCTTTGCAATGATCACCTTTATGTCAACCGCAGCAAATGGAGACTTCACATAAAATTAATACTTTTTTGCACTAATTTTCGTATAGTTGAGAGAGAGAGAGAGAGAGAGAGAGAGAGAGAGAGAGAAGAGAGAGAGAGATGAGAGAGAGAGAGAGAGAGACTTCACATAAAATTAATGCTTTATTTTTACTAATTTTCATATAGCTGAGAGAGAGAGAGAGAGAGAGAGAGAGAGAGAGAGAGAGATGAGAGAGAGAGAGAGAGAGAGAGAGAGAGAGAGAGAGAGATAGTAAATCTTATAACGAGATATTTAGTATTAAACTGCCTCAACTTCTATATATTTTAATAATTTGTTATATTTTGTAATGTGGTATTGCCTTTTGAACCTGCTTCAGTGAATATTAAGTTACGAAATTAATAAGATTTTTCCTGTTTTTAAGGGGTGCTGCGTTCCATTGTCAAAATGATAGCAGAAATCCTAAAGCTCCCCCCCCCCCACCAACAAAAAAAAAATAAAATTCCCTTGAAACAGTTAATACTGAAACATGCCTGAAACGTTGACAATAAAAAACAAGAAAAAAATACACCGAAGTTTCCTCGGCGCAATCGAGTTTTCTGTCAGGGTATAATGTTGTGTGAAACTCTCAGCCACGGCCCATGAAACTCTCAGCCGACGGCCCATGAAGCTTTCAGCCACGGTCCGTTAGTGGCCTGTTTGTTGACACCTATAGCGTGTCAGACGCACGATCATGGTTAACTTTAACCTTAAATAATTTAAAAACTACCGAGGCTAGAGGGCTGCAGTTTGGCATGTTTGATGATTGGAGGGTGGATAATCAACATACCAATTTGCAGCCCTCTAGCCTCAGTCGTTTTTAAGATCTGAGGGAGGACAGAAAAAGTGCGGACGGACAGACAAATAGCCATCTCAATAGTTTTTTTTTTTACAGAAAACTAAAAATCGGTTAGCATGCCACCTATATAAAATCTAGTATATAAATTTCTTTGTGAAAAATTCATAGCTCAAAGCTTCATGTTTTTAACATAAAGATGTTAGGATATCAAACTTCTGTTCTAAAAAGATAAAGATCTTTGCAAAATAAGAGATGTGGAGCAAATAAATCTTCAAGTTCTTTAGCCATTCATCGCTTAAAACTTGTTTCAAAATCGTGCAAAAAAAACAGTTTTGTTGATCCAGCCGGACTGAATACACCTTGATTTCGAGATTACAAATAATGAATTTTCATTCTTAATTTTACATGCTTTTTTACGACCTAACTCTCTCCTGGAGGTAATCATAATTTTCCCCCTGGCTCTAATTTTCAACATGCAGTGAATAACAGTAAACGTTATGAATAACAGAAACAGAGAATTATTGCAACAAAACCAGAATAAACGAGAGGATCAGTAATGTGTGAGCGATGCATAATGTGATGTACTCAACATTCTGAGC
>JANJGK010000045.1:22372559-22376057 GCA_039081455.1 Macrobrachium rosenbergii | reverse complement strand
TATATATTAATATATATATATATATATATATATATATATATATATATATATATATATATATATATATATATAATATATATATATATATATATATATATATATATATATATATATATATATATATATATATATATATATATATATATATATATATATATATATATATATATATATATATATATATATATATATATATATATATATATATAATATATATATATATATATATATATATATATATATATATATATATATATATATATATATTATATATATATATATATATATATATATATATATATATATATATATATATATTATATATATATATATATATATATATATATATATATATATATATATATATATATATATATATATATATATATATATATATATATATATATATATATATATATATATATATAATATATATATATATATATATATATAGTATATATATATATATATATATATATATATATATATATATATATATATATATATATATATATATATATATATATATATATATATATGTATATATATATATATATATATATATATATTATATATAATATATATATAATATATATATATATATATATATATATATATATATATATATATATATATATATATATATATATATATATATATATATATATATATATATATATATATATATAGTATATATATATATATATATATATATATATATATATATATATATATCGACATACAGCTGTAATCACTTCAGCTAGCATCTTTCAAATCTCATTATTTCATAATGAGATTCATTTGTTCATCGACATTTCTGTCTGTATTTGCCTCGTTCAAGAACTTTTCTTATTCTCATAACAGTCCATCCTCATCTCCTCCGTTCTATTGTTTTAATTTCCCAGAATTCCAGAGTTAGTCTGGTTCCTATTGCACTCGGGAGAAAAGATTCGTCTGCCATTTTGGTGACATTCTATCTCACCATTGGATCCACAACCATTCACTGGCAACTTCTCTATGTTGGACCGCATTGTAGAAATGCCATAAGCAATTATATACGTAAGTACACACACATATCTATATATATATATATATATATATATATATATATATATTATATATATATATATATATATATATATATATATATATATATATACACACACGCACGCACACACACACACACACACACACACACATATATATATATATATATATATATATATATATGTATATATATATATATATATATATATATATATATATATATATATATACATATACATATACATATTTATATATAGATGTGTGTGTGTGTACTTATATATAATTGCTTATGTCATTTCTACAATGCGGTCCAACAAAAAGAAGCTGCCAATGAATGGTTGTGGACCCAACGGTGAGATAGAATGTCACCAAAATGGCAGACGAATCTTTTCTCCTGAGTGCAATAGCAACCAGACTAACTCTGGAATTCTGGGAAATTAAAACAATAGAACGGAGGAGATGAAGATAGACTGTTATGAGAATAATAAAAGTTCTTTAACGAGGCAAATACAGACAGAAATGTCGATGAACAAATGAATCTCATTATGAAATATGCAGATTTCAAAGATGCTAGCTGAAGTGATTGCAGCTCTATGTCGATGGAGTGAGTATCTAGAAGATTTGCCGACTCGGAAGGGTAAAAGAGAGGCAGAGATGATACGAGGCCGGTGGAAGAGTTTAGCGGAGGTTCGAGAGTGCTCGCTGAGGAGGCTGTTGAGGTCTTAAGGATCAGTTAAGTCGTTAAAGAATGAAAAGCCCTCAGGAATTAATGGCACTACAAATGAAACACTTAGTCATTAATGACAGATAATTGACTTAGTGGCTGTCAAGTGTTTGTGTATAAGGGACGTGTTGATAAAGGAAAGGTTTTCAAGGAACTGGCGAGTTAAAAAAAACTGTCCTTTCAAAATAGTCTGAAGGTTTGCTGATATTATAAAATTTAGGTTATCAAGTGAAGAACTGAGACACTTGCTGACATTCAGCGCTTACGACGTGAAGAGAGGGAGTTGGAGTAGCTGGACAGCAAGATAAGAGATGCAGAAAATATAGGGGGATGAAGTACAACGATCTAAGGTGGAACCGGGAGATCATCCTACAAATACACTAAAGAAAGATTAAAATTTGGTGTAGCTAGGGCAAGCTGCAAAGGCCCTTTAGTAATGCCTAAAGTGCACCACGTGAGGTAAACTGTCAGTATTAGTTCCTTAGGGGAAATAGGGTATAGGCGCTGTGAGAATTATAAAGACATAACGTTATTTGGTATACCTGGGAAAGTATATAGAAGGAGTTTGACTGAGTTGTATAATTATAATCAGAATTTGAATAATAAATTTCAGCCAAAGGTCGAGCGCTGCGGACTACGAGGTCATTCAACGCTGAAAGGAAAATTGAGAGTTAAGAAGGGTTTACAGGTGCAACGGCAGAAAGGCCTCGCAGTTGCCACCATGAAACAATTGTTAGGAGAGGGTGGAAGGTAAGTTGGAATAAAGATATGAACGGAGGTACAGTGAAAGGAACGGAAGGCGTTGCAGCTAGGGGCCGAAGGAATGCTGCAAAGAACCTTAAGTATTGCCTACAGTGCGCCGCGTGAGGTGCAGTGATGGCACTACCCGCCTACGGGGGACTGAGTTGTAAAACGAAAGGGGAGAGAATTAATAAAAGAATGATAGTGTAAGTTTATACCAAGAACAGGATGTGTAGATGAAATATTTATAATGACACGGTTACGTGAAAAGTTCAAAAATAAATGGGGAAAAATGTACAAGGCATATATGTACATAGGCCTAGAAAAACTCATGGCATAAAGATATAGTGAGAAATTGTTCAGGATGAATGTTGGAGCACATACTTTTTTTTACAGCAGCGATTAACAATCTTTTTTTAAGGAAGTGAAGAGTACGTGAGGAAGTGTAAGTTGTAGAGTGGCTGGCTTGGTGAGAAATTTGGCCTTGTGCAAGAGAGCGTAATGTCTCCATGCCCGGGTTCATGACTGGAGTGTGGAATGACTGATGTTTGCAGATAACGCTGAACTGACGTTAACCATTCTGTTTTAAAGACAGTGTTTATTTAGATTTCTATCATCTTTAGAAGTGATTTTTTTCCCAGCACACGAAGATTTTCATAACTTTTTATAGGCGTGTGTTTAGCTTTCATCTTTTATTTGCATAAGAACAAATGTCAATTATGTTTGAATTGCTCTTAATTTTACTTGTGCTGTTTTTCTAGGGGGGGGGGGGCGGCGGACGTGGGGCTACAATTCTAATCATTTGTCAATTTTGCATTGCATGACAAGAATTAAAGAAAATAAAGTATACAAGACAGGAATCCAAACGCCAAAACAAGCGAACAGCTGGAGAAAGGGTGACCATTAGGAAATGCCAAAAGCCATCACCAAAGCCCCTTGAGTAACCTAGGGCCAGGGGGGGCCATGATGCAACCTCGTCCGAAAAT
>JANJGK010000045.1:22357559-22367559 GCA_039081455.1 Macrobrachium rosenbergii | reverse complement strand
TCCTTCTTCCTCTTTCCAGCAATCATCACCCGGTGACGCTTGTGCAACGGACAGTTGACTCAGTTCCATAAAAGCGTCCAAAGAAAATGGAAGTTTCATCCAATTAGCATTTCATTTCCCGCGACCTCGTGCCGAGAGAGTTGTAAGTCAATAATGGAGCAGTTATTCTTAACATTTAAGTCCCCTTTTGCCATTGGCCAATGCTGTGTGCCACACAGGGCCATATCGGAGAGGCACTTCAACTCAACCAGTTATCAACAAGAGGAGAGAGGGAGAGGATGTCACTCGCTCGCTCCCCGGCTTCCTCACTCGCGCCCACTCTCTTTCTCTCCATTTTTTTTTTCTCTGCGTTCATATTTCTTTTTTGTTAGTGTCTGAACACACTGATGTTGAAACGTCGTTGAACAATTCTTTAGTTTATTTTATTTTCACAAGATAGTTTTACAAAATTACTAAAATTTCATAATAAACTGGAAACAACTAATTAAAAACCATAGTAAAAGTAAAGAAATTACTTAAAGATAACAAATGCATAAATATGACAGCGGGTCACCGACAGCCTGACCAAATGGAAAAGACCATAAAACAAAAATTTTATTACAATGATCAAGATTTCTGAATAGATGGATCAATAAACTCCCGCCACTGAGAGATTTAGTTGCCGTTGCATAGTGCTGCCTACAGATGGAACCTCACTGAGCTTTCGAACGCAAGAGACACAAGAAAGGAAAAGGAAAGGAGATATTTACTTGACAGAATGATGGACTCCGCCCATGCGTCGTCTGTTGCCCTAGCAATCCTTGTCTTGATATTTTATATACAAGGTAAGTGAGCAAGTGAATATGAGACGAGGGAATTTAACAGGGTTGTAATATGAGTACTACTGTTATTACTACTATTGCTACTAGTTATCTAGTAGGTTCATGTGTGACGAATTTAACAGGGTTGTAATATAAGTACTACTGTTATTACTGCTACTAGTTATCTAGTAGGTTCATATGTGACGAATTTAACAGGTTTGTAATATGAGTACTACTGTTATTACTACTATTGCTACTAGTTATCTAGTAGGTTCATATGTGACGAATTTAACAGGGTTGTAATATGAGTACTACTGTTATTACTACTATTGCTACTAGTTATCTAGTAGGTTCAGTGTGACGAATTTAACAGGGTTGTAATATGAGTACTACTGTTATTACTACTATTGCTGCTAGTTATCTAGTAGGTTCATATGTGACGAATTTAACAGGGTTGTAATATGAGTACTACTGTTATTACTACTATTGCTACTAGTTATCTAGTAGGTTCATATGTGACGAATTTAACAGGGTTGTAATATGAGTACTACTGTTATTACTGCTACTAGTTATCTAGTAGGTTCATATGTGACGAATTTAACAGCGTTGTAATATGAGTACTACTGTTATTACTACTATTGCTACTTGTTATCTAG
The DNA here is from genome assembly GCA_039081455.1 of Macrobrachium rosenbergii. NCBI lineage: Eukaryota > Metazoa > Arthropoda > Malacostraca > Decapoda > Palaemonidae > Macrobrachium > Macrobrachium rosenbergii. The sequence continues at coordinate 22,366,103 of JANJGK010000045.1, read as the reverse complement.
AACGTTCATATGTGACGAATTTAACAGCGTTGTAATATGAGTACTACTGTTATTACTACTATTGCTACTAGTTATCTAGTAGGTTCATATGTGACGAATTTAACAGGGTTGTAATATGAGTACTACTGTTATTACTACTATTGCTACTAGTTATCTAGTAGGTTCATATGTGACGAATTTAACAGGGTTGTAATATGAGTACTACTGTTATTACTATTATTGCTACTAGTTACCTAGTAGGTTCATGTGTGACGAATTTAACAGGGTTGTAATATGAGTACTACTGTTATTACTGCTACTAGTTATCTAGTAGGTTCATATGTGACGAGTGAAGTTAACTGGGTTGTGATATGAGTGCTACTGTTATTACTGCTACTAGTTATCTAGTAGGTTAATAATGTACGTGACGAGTAAAGTTAACTGGGTTGTAATATGAGTACTACTGTTATTACCACTACTGCTACTAGTTATCTACTAGGTTAGTAATATATGGGACGAGTGAAGTTGATAGGGTTGTAATATGAGTACTGCTGTTATTACTACTACTGCTACTTGTTATCTACCAGGTTAATAATGTATGTGACGAGTGAAGTTAACCGGGTTGTAATATGAGTATTATTGTTATTACTACTACTGCTACTAGTTATCTAGTAGGTTAATAATGTATGCGACGAGTGAATTTAGCAGGGTTGTAATATGAGTATTACTGTTATTACTGCTACTAGTTGTCTACTAGGTTAATAATATATTTGACGAGTGAATTTAGCAGGGTTGTGATATGAGTACTGCTGTTATTACTACTACTGCTACTAGTTATCTGGTGGGTTAATATGTGACGAGTGAAGTTAACGGGGTTGTAATATGAGTATTACTGTTATTACTACTACTGCTACTAGTTGTCTACTAGGTTAATAATATATGCAATATTTGAATCTCAGAGGATTGTAATATAAGTACTACTGTTATTACTGCTACTGGTTATCTAGTAGGTTAATAATATATAAGATCATTGAAGCTCAGAATGTTTTAATAAAAGTACTACTACTACTACTACTACTACTACTAGTTATCTAGTAGGTTAATAATATGTGACGAGTGAATTTAACAGGGTTGTAATATGAATACTACTATTATATCATTACTATTGCTACTAGTTATCTAGTGGGTTAATAACATATGTGGTAACTGAAGTTGAGGGGGTTGTAATCAGATGAGTACTACTATTATTAGTACCACTGCTACTAGTTACCTAATAGGCTAATAATATATGTGGTGGATGAAGTTGAAAGGGTTGTAATTACATGAGTAATACTGTTATTATTACTACTGCTTCTAGTTATTATGTGTGATAATTGAAGTTAACAGGGTTGTAATTAGTACTACTGCTACTAGTTACCTAGCAGGTTAATAATATGTGTGATAAGTGAAGTTAACAGGGTTGTAATTATATGAGTACTATATAATTACTACTACTGCTTCTAATTACCAAGTAGGTTGATATTATACGTGATAATTGAAGTTGCGAGGGTAGTAATCATATGAATACTAATATTATTACTACTAGTTATCTAGTAGCTAAATGACAGTTGCGCCGAGGGAGAGTGAGAGGGTGATATGTAAACTGGAGTTTTGCGATAGTGACAGTGGTTGATTGTACCACTACTATTACTGTTACTACTGCTGCTTTTACTACAACAACAACAACAACATCAGCAACAACCACTACTACTACTACTACTACTATTGAGAATTAAAAGCCAAAGTAGTGTTAAAAATATTCATGTACAGAGTTAACTTTGTACATAACTATTTTTAACAAACTGTGGCTCTTGATCCTCGATATTATAGCCTCGTTACAGGGTCGCCTTTTTTCACTACTGCTATTATTGCTGCTCCTACTTCCCTGGTAACCTAGTAGCAAAATATGTTCAGTGAGGGCGAAAGGGTCAAATGTGAGTGCTATTGTTGAAACTAATGCTAATATCACAAAAGTATTGAGCATGAAGACGAAGAAATGGATTTGCTACCAGTGTGACGTTCCCACCTTACTATGATTATTACTATTTTAGTATTCAGAACGTTTCATTCATAAAAAGACAAGCACTATTTTATTATTACTCTGGCATATATATATATATATATATATATATATATATATATATATATATATATATAATATATATATATATAATATATGTATATATATATAATATATATATATATATATATATATATATATATATATATATATATATATATATATATATATATATATAATATATATATATATATATATATATATATATATATATATATATAATATATATATATATATATATATATATATATATATATATATATATATATATATATATATATATATATATATATATATATATATATATATATATATATATATATCTTAATCAATGTCATGTGTCCAGTACTCTTAATACTGCTTATCAGTACTATAAATACTATATTTATAGTACTTATCGTACTGTAAATACTATATATATTCATTCATATAATAACAGGTGTTATTTTATATACTTCCTATATTCTCACCCTCAATACATCAACACACTATGTCAGTAATATAATCAATACCATTACCATTAACTTGACTAATTCACTTTACAGTATCATTAAGCTTATTTACAAACTTACTACACACAGATATTTATAATAAGTCCTTTTATCCCGCAAGATTTCAAATCCTTTGTGAAATAAGCAGTTATCGTTTATTGGCTATTGACAAATATAATTTTGCTTTGATGTCAAGCGCGAGTTATTTGCAGAAGATAATGAGGGGAATGATTTCTCTGCTTGAGAAACAGTCAGTTGTATTGTTATATAATCCGCCTACCCATAATCACGATAACTTATCATTGTAATTGTTATTTTGTTTTTTTGTCATTTCGTTTGGGAATATCATTACTAAAATTGCTTTTTATACATTATTATTATTATTATTATTATTATTATTATTATTATTATTATTATTATTATTATTATTATTATTATTATTATTATTGGTGAAGAAATCCGCAATGGTGTAAGTATAAATATATATTTTTACACTTACACCTTTGTGGACTTTTCCACCATTCTAGTGACTCACGAGATTATTATTATTATTATTATTATTATTATTATTATTATTATTATTATTATTATTATTATTATTATTATTATTATTCATGCAACCACTGAATACTGTATTATCATTTTATTATTATTCACTGAATGATTCATTCGCCGTATGTTAGCATTTCCATTCAGGGCTTACATGGACGACATATTCTGACTTTTACTTATTACCTTTGTGCTTAGCTACTGTTGATGATGTTTCTGCCAATCTATAGGTGTTATTATCATAACAGTCCAAATAAGAGCACCGATAACAGCCACACCTATAATTACTGTTATTATTATTTCCTTTCCAATATGCCTTTTCCCTCTGAGGTGGGCGTAGCCCAGACGGATTTTCCCCTCCGTTAATTGCAAGTACTGTTCATTTAGAGTAGGGTCCCAGGGCAGGTATTACTGGAGAAAGGTTTGTTATCGACATGTAAATATCTAAAGGTCTTTCATAAATATGAAAGTTTGGCTAATCAACAGAAACATCTATCCGAAAGCAGAAGGTCTAGGATAAACAGGGCTGAGACCTCGCGCTTCCTCCTCTTGAAAGTGGTCGTCAATAATTCTCTGTTCCTTGAACTTAAAATTTGAATGTATTCACCACGTTTCGTTAATTGAGTCTTTGATATCGGTATCCCCAATCAACATGAATAGCTTCGTGGAACAGTACTTTTTTTTTATTAATATCATATTCATTAATCCCTTTATCTTACTTTGCCAAGAGATGCTTTATGCTCATTTATCCATTCATTCATTGAATAAAACAGCTTAGCCAACAGAAGTTTAAGTGCCCTAGCCAAACCTTAATGAATCATTTATATGCTTCACAGATCGAAATTCAACCTCAATATCTATATAGTTTCACAAAAAGAAAGGGAAATTCAATCGCCGTTAGATAAGCCTTAATCAATCATTTATACTCTTCACAAATCGATATTTAAACTCAAGATCTATATCACCAGTGAAAAGCTCATTCATTTTATTCATACGTTTGAATGAAACCAATTTTCTAGCTTCCTTCAACAGTAAATTGTTTAACACCCAAATCTTGCCAAAGTAATAATAGCTAGTGATTAGATGTTTTACAGTTGCTGAGGACAGGTGCGTTACATAGATAAAATCATACAACTCTAAGGCCCCGTAGGGGGGTAGCGCCTTCAGTGCACCTCATGTGATACACTGTAGGCATTCACTTGAGGTTCTTTGCAGCGTGCCTTCGGCCCCTAGCTGCAACCCCTTTCATTGCTTTTACTGTACAACCATTCATATTCTCTATCTTCCTGATAGTTTTCCTCAGAGATCAAAAATAACAGAATGAAATATGCCTATTCATTTGGTTAATGTATGGAAACACACAAAAACACAACCACATACAGTTAATAATAAATACACGCAAACACAAATACACAAACACACGCGTTGCTCATATATAGGCTACACACACACACCACACACACACACACACACACACACACACACACATATATATATATATATATATATATAATCTCATTATTTCATATGCGCGACCATAAATTTTCACTCCCAAAGCCCCAAAATCAAAATAACCTAAAACATTTAAAAAATAACAGTAGAAAAAAAATATAATTCTCTCAAATAAGAATTGGAAACACTGAATGCGAAAATCCACTGAAAAAAAAAAAAAAAGGACGGAAGTAAGCACCAACAACAAAGGTTAAAAAAAAAAAGAGTAAAATGGAATTTAATAATCTCGAACAAAATCAAATTTAGAAAGGCACAAATGTAACAAAAGTCTTTGTGAAAAGTTAACAGATACAGTTTGGGGGTGAGAATGTGTTTGTTCAGTCTGGTATCTATATTTATTATTATTTATATTATTACTGCCATTGTTACTGTTGTTATGTGATCATTTTAATGGGTTTAAATGCTTGTGAATACTGTTTTTTTTATTTTTTACTATTCGGTCAAAGCTACTTATGTATTGTAAGTTTCTGATGTTTTAGCTTCTCACGTATATGCTGAATGACAATGAGTAGTATAAATATTGTTTTTGCATTTATTATGTCAAAACAATTTTTAAAGTTATGTGATCATTTAAATATTAGTAAATAAATACTAGTAAATATTGTTTTTAAACTATTTAGCCAAAGCTACTTATGTAAGTTTCTGATTTTTTAGCTTCTCCTATAAATGCTGAATGATAATGAATAGTAAAAATGTTAATGTTTTTGCATTTATTATTGTAAAAACACCGTTGCTGTGTTATGTGATAATTTAAATGGTTTTAAATACTAGTAAATACTGCTTTTAACTATTCAGTCAAAGCTAGTTATGTAAGTTTCTGGCTTTTTATCTTGTCCCATAAATACTGAATGATAACGAATAATAAAAATATCAGTGTTTTTGCATTTATTATTAAAAATAAAACAGTGAACTACCGGAATAGTTTTCATTGTGTTTATTTGAATTCTATCGGCACTGTGGACTCACATATTGATTTTAGTCTGAGTTATTTTATTTATTCATTATTTATTAGTTTGGCTGTTTTAACAACTGCTGTCGATCCCTCACTCATTCTGCTGTTTTCTAACTCAATTGTATCACAATGCCGTTTACACACGAGGACTCCTAGTGTCTCTTGAAAGTTGCACTGACACCCTTTTTTTTTAAAGTTGATGTGCTAAAGATGAATCCCTCACGGTACGGTGGAAAGTAATTGCAATTGCTTCACTCGCAAGTGGTTACAAGCTAAAGTAGTCTGTCATGTGAAAATCCATCTCCATTCCATTTATAACCTTGTGCATTCCGCTTTTCATATTTTAACATTATTGCTGTACATTGTACCTGTCCTGCTGCTGTTATTTTTATTATCATCATAACTCTCAAACAATGTAATACACATTATCAGGACTAGAAATATTTATCATGTTTCCTTTGCTGATACGGACGCAAGCAGCTACCAAGACATGTGTATATAACAAAACGATTTTTTCATCATCACTTGTTGCTTAATTAGGCCTATTTATAGTTTTGCCTCTGGCAACTCAGATTATAATGGCAGTATTCTAATACTCGTCAAGTTGAATAAACAATTGGTCATATATGTGTCTGTGTGCACGAGTGTACCTTGTGCGTAAATGTACACATGCAAATATTAACATCCGTGTAAATATATATAATCATGCTTTTGATTATACTCGATATGTACGTGCGTTTGTGTGACAGCCTCCCTGAATACGTAAACATGTATACATACATCAAGAGGTTTCAAGAAATGCTATGACGCCCGCCATTCTTGTTTAAAGAGATGACTGGTTACAGAGATGGCTGGCTAAGAGATAAAAGGTTACAGAGATGGCTGTCTAAGAGATAAAAGGTTACAGAGATGGCTGTTTGAAGAGATAAAAGGTTGCAAAGATGGCTGGCTAAGAGATCAAAGGTTACAGAGATGGCTGGTTAAAGGATGGAAGGTTACAGAGGTGGCTGGTTAAGAGATAAAAGTATACAGAGGTGGATGGTTAAGAGATAAAGGTTACAGAGATGGCTGGTTAAGAGATAAAGGTTACAGATGTAGCTGGTTAAAAGATAAAAGGTTACAGAGATGGCTGGCTAAGAGATAGAAGGTTACAGAGATGGCTGATTAAGCGATAACTGCTAACGGAGATGGTGCTGGTTATAGAGGTAACTGGTTATCAGCTGATTTCTTAGAGATAGGAGCGGTTATAGAGATGATCGGTTACAGAGATGTCTGGTTAAGTGATGATCGGTTACAGAGATGGCTGGTTAAGAGATGATTTGCGACAGAGGATGAGTATTTATAGACATGACTGGTTAGAGATGATTGGTTATGGGATGACTGGTTACAGAGATGGCTGATTAAAGATGATTCGTTACAGTGATGAGAAGTCATAGACATGACTGGTTAGAGATGATTGGTTAAGGGATGACCGGATACAGAGTGGCTGGTTAACAGACGATTGGCTACAGAGGTGAGAGGTTAGACATGACTGGTCAGAGATGATTGGTTAAGGGAAAACTGGCTACAGATATGGTTGCAAGAGACCATTTGTTACAGAGTGGTTATATGGAGACTATTGGTTACAGAGAGATAACGATTGAGTTATCCTGATTAAAGGATACCTGGAAGGGGGAGGAGGGGGAGGGAGGTAGGGTGGGTCCTTAAGCAAATTAAGAAGCCAGAGGAGTTCATAAAAAAAGTAGGCTTTTTTTAATCCTCTTGATATAATAAGGAGAGCAGTTTGTTATGCTTAATTGAAGGGAACGCGGCGCGGAGGCCGTGGCACAGACATCAGTTTTCTGTTCGCGGAGTGAGTAGGCCTAATCGGTTTTGCTTCTTTTATTTTCTTTTCTTATCCTTCTTTTGATTTATTTTCTTATGCTTCCTTTGTTTAAATTTTATGCTTCCTTTACTTAATTTTCATGCTTCCTTTATTTTATTTTTTTCACAGCAATACATTAATATAATTTGCAAACTTACTCTAATGATATTTTTTTTTTTGCCTCGGATACTTTTCAGAAATTTTCATTGTAATTTCTGAAATAATAATAATAATAATGATAATAATAATAATAATAATAATAATAATAATAATAATAATAAAATAATAATAATAATAAATTTATCATTTCAGTATTTAACGACTATTTTTACATTTTATTAAAAAAAATGTTTAAACATTTAAAAATACATATTCCACGTCAGTGTAACAGATTCATAATAATAATAATAATAATAAAATAATAATAATAATAATAATAATAATAATAATAATAATAAATGTAAAAGGAGACATAGTAAAAAGAATTACAATAAATATAATTTTGGGTTCAACATTCGTAATTGGGCACCCAATTTAAAGGAAAATTAGCATTCAAGGAAAAACTCAATTACAGCAAACTAACAAACTTGAAACCTGTTAAAAATTGTATGGTTTTAACATGTTTCATGTTAACATGATGCGGAAAATAATTTTGAGAATTAAGTTAGCCCATCTGACGATATGACATTGGAAATAAAGGTAATAAATACTTGGAATATACGTCATGACTGGGAAAAATAAATAAAATTCAAAATGATTTCTTAAGACATTGTCTGAAAAATAAATATCATAAATATCATTAAAGTGTAGGACATTGATGCTCCCTCAGCAAAATGTCAGGAAATAAAAAAAAAATAAATAAATAAATAATGACTGCAGGACATGTTTTGAAAAATCAGTAAAGCACCTGGAGATTATTATCTCTGGATATAATCTGGGAAACGAATAGAGAGAAGTATTAATTTTGAAATTGCCATTTCAGTTCAGATTTATAAAAGGAAAAGAATTGTAAGCTGTATTAGAAAGTATTGTACGAAGACGTGGATGAAAAATGGCATAATGAAATGCTATCACTGAT
>JANJGK010000045.1:22347559-22352559 GCA_039081455.1 Macrobrachium rosenbergii | reverse complement strand
CCCTAATTATTATTATTATTATTATTATTATTATTATTATTATTATTATTATTATTATTATTATTATTATTATTATATGACCACTTTTTGCAGTTCCTGTTAATTACCATTATATCATCGTATGACGACTTTTTGCAGTACCTGTTAATTACCATTATATCATTATATGACGACTTTTTACAGTTCCTGTTAATTACCATTATATCATTGTATCACGACTTTTTGCAGTTCCTGTTAATTACCTTTATATCATTATATATAACGACTTTTTGCAGTTCCTGTTAATTACCATTATATCATTATATTTATGAAGACTTATTGCAGTTCCTGTTAATTACCATTATATCATTATATGGCGACTTTTTTGCAGTTCCTGTTAATTACCATTATATCATTATATGGCGACTTTTTGCAGTTCCTGTTAATTACCATTATATCATTATATGACGACTTTTTGCAGTTCCTATTACTTACCATTATATCATTATATGACGGCATTTGCAGTTCCTGTTAATTACCATTATATCATTATATGACGACTTTTTGCAGTTCCTGTTAATTACCATTATATCATTATATATATGACGACTTTTTGCAGTTCCTGTTAATTACCATTATATCATTATATGACGACTTTTCGCAGTTCCTGTTAATTACCATTATATCATTATATATATGACGACTTTTTGCAGTTCCTGTTAATTACCACTATATCATTATATGACCACTTTTTGCAATTCCTGTTAATTACCAGATTTTCCGGTTGCTCCCTTGCAGAGAGAGAGAGAGAGAGAGAGAGAGAGAGAGAGAGCGAGAGAGAGAGAGAGAGAGAGAGAGAGAGGGTGGGGGGGATGGGGGCGGAGGAACAGAAATAAGACCCTAGGGATAAGAAACACGTCTGGAAATGACAGAACCCAGCCTAGTCGTTGTTAATAACCCTCCTGGTTTATGAGGAAAGAACATTAACCTATTTTTATAGGTGTTCGTGGTTTGTCCCTACAATTTTTTTCGTGGGCTGTAATACTTTCTACAGGTTTCTTGTGTGGTTCATCTTTGTATGTATACGCATGTAGAGTATACATATTCGTAAGGACATACTTCAACATGGTTTATATATATATATATATATATATATATATATATATATATATATATATATATATATACATATATATATATATATATACATATATATATATATATATATATATATATATATATATATATATATAATATATATATATATATATATATATATATATATATATATTCTATATATAATATATATATATATATATATTTATATTCTATATATATATATATTCTATATATATATTTATATTCTATATATATATATTCTATATATATATTTATATACTTAACCACTCTAAGTATTCCATTTCATTTTCACTGTTGCTAGAATTATGATTACCATATTCATCACCGCTAAATAACACGTACCTTTTATCTTCATTAACTTCATCCACAATTATCTTTTAAAATTGTGACGAAAGTTCCACATAAAGATAATTAAACCCTTATTACCGCATTTAACCTCAAAATTATCACATACACCCCCATCCTATTTTTAAACCACTGGTTCTGTCGACAGTCTCACTTTTAAGGAGATTTGAAAGTCATTCAGAAAACCGTCCGGATACGATACTTTTATCCGGCAGGTTGGGATAATAACACGGTAGGAGGGAGAGTGATAACCCGTACCATGACTTGAAGTTTGTGTTTCTTTGGGGTGGGATGGGGATGTATTTCTTTGGGGTGGGATGGGGGTGTACGATAATTATCTACGGTAGCTACATTTCAGGCGTCGCGTGTTCCTTCAGGCATATTAACGTGCGTAGCTATTTTTGCCGTATTCTTAAGAAAATGTGGTTAATTACTTTTCACCCCTAATGAAGCCATAATATATATATATATTTTTTTACAATTTACAATGAATTTGTTTTTATTAGAGAGGTAAATAATAATAATAATAATAATAATAATAATAATAATAATAATAATAATAATAATAATAATAATAATTGTGAAAAATCGGTAGTAGCATAAGTGTAAATGTATATTAGAAATGTATATATTTACTTACACCACTTTGGATTTTTTCACCATTTTAGTGACTCACGCTATTATGAGATTTTTATGAATAATAATAATAATAATAATAATAATAATAATAATAATAATAATAATAATAATAATAATAATAATAATAATAATGAAAATTCTGAAGAATTCAAGCTATTATTTTTCTTGCATGTAACACAGAATTTGTTTTGTTTGAGTATTTAGTTATAATAATAATAATAATAATAATAATAATAATAATAATAATAATAATAATAATAATAATAATAATTATAATAAAGATCTTGCAGAATTCAAGCTATTACCTTTCTTGAAATTTACACAGAATTGGTTTTGTTGAGCTGTTAATAATAATAATAATAATAATAATAATAATAATAATAATAATAATAATAATAATAATAATAATAATAATAATGAACCAAACAAAAAATTCTTTCAGTTTTCTTCTGAAGATGGAAAGAGAATCCCACAAGATTCTTGTGTATAATATGTAAATATTTACCAGTAAACAAGTTATACACAAGAATCTTGTGGGTTTCTCTTTCAATAATAATAATAATAATCAGATATTGCAGAATTCAACCTATAATTTTGTTTTGCAAATTACACAGAATTTAAGTTAATAATAATAATAATAATAATAATAATAATAATAATAATAATAATAATAATAATAATAATAATAATAATAATAATAATATATATCTTGTAGAATTCAAGCTATATTTTTCTCTTGCAATTTTCACAGAATTTGTAAATCACTTCGGCAAAAGCTTTAACTACATATTGCCGAAATGTTAAAAAAAAAAAAATCACTAGATTTCATTCATCGATTCCTTAACGTAAAACTTTGCATCACAGCAAGAAAAAACTTAATTCATTTAAAAAGCTTCATCCCTCAGAAAACCGTAGTGATAAAAAGCTTCTCGGAAATATTTAACTCAAAGCTCAATTATTCAAGGCTGGTACAACGCTCTCTGGCTTTCCCCTTATCTTTCCGGTGTTCATGTGGCTGTCGACTCTCGGCCCTCCCGAGAGAGAGAGAGAGAGAGAGAGAGAGAGAGAGAGAGAGAGAGAGAGAGAGAGAGAGAGAGCACTAGAATCTAAATCCGCAAGGCATTTGAAGGGCGGGGGAGAGAGAGAGAGAGAGAGAGAGAGAGAGAGAGAGAGAGAGAGAGAGAGAGAGAGAGAGAGAGAGAGAGAGAGAGAGAGAGCACTAGAATCTAAATCCGCAAGGCATCTGAAGGGGGGGAGAGAGAGAGAGAGAGAGAGAGAGAGAGAGAGAGAGAGAGAGAGAGAGAGAGAGAGAGAGAATGCAGAAGCACTAGATCTAAATCTGCAAGGCATTTGAGAGAGAGAGAGAGAGAGAGAGAGAGAGAGAGAGAGGAGAGAGAGAGAGAGAGAGAGAGAGAGAGAGAGAAAAGCACTAAATTTTAAATCTGCAAGGCATTTGAAAGAGAGAGAGAGAGAGAGAGAGAGAGAGAGACAGAGAGAGAGAGAGAGAGAGAGGGACGCATTATACACTAAACATTACAAGCCTCGCGTTCCCACGTGGGATAATATAGGGCCTTATTTTTCTTCTCCTTTCTAATCTTTTTTTTTTTACTCTCTCTTGTTTACACACTTACGCAAATTGAAATATTCTCGTTATTTTCTTCCCTAAATTAACCAGTTTTGGTCTTTTTTTATTTATTCTCTGCAGTTTGTGTTTGGAAGAAACTTCTGTCCTTAACATGATAAACTGCTTTCCTTATCTTGATGATTCGTTCGTCCTAATTCTGTCCTCCATCATTACATACTGACAGTGCCATTCATTTTCATTTTAGTCAGAATTCCGTCCTGTCTTCCTCCCCCCCCCCTCTCTGCCCCCTCTCTTCCCCCCCCTCTCTCTCTCTCTCTCTCTCTCTCTCTCTCTCTCTCTCTCTCTCTCTCCGTCTCAGGCAATTTAGAGAATGGATGAAGATACCGTCTTCATTAAAAAAAAAAAAGGCACAACATAACGACAACGACAGCAAGAATTACAGGCATCAAACAAGACAGACACAAAGACGGACAGACAAACCGACAATCAATGAGACAGACACAGACAGACAGAAAAGACAGCCAGACAGACCGACAGACAGGCAATTAAAGAGACAGACACAGAGACAGACAAACGGAAAAGACCGACAGACAAGAACACAGACAATCAAAGAGAAAAACACGGAGACAGACAGACAGACAGACAGACAAGAACACAGACAGTCAGAGAGACAGACCTTGTTCCCTGACGTCTTATCCCTCGGTTCCGACAAGCTTTCAGACGGGGAGAAGAGAAGTCCGGCCCACTATACGCTGCCTGGCCGCCTGCAATGCTCTCAGGAAGACGACGAATCCCGAGATAATTCGGAGAGCGTTCAAAGACAGCTGTAATCTTCCCTCTCCCGGATGTTAGCTGAGATTAAGCTGAGATTATCCCGAGTCATTTTGCTCCGGTCTCTACGGAGGCGATTCTTACGATGGAATCGCGTCTTCCGGCGTGTGGGCGGATTTATAATTTATAGTTTATTGAATTGAATTGAATATAGAATTTAGGCCGAAGGCCAAGCACTGGGACCTATGAGGTCATTCAGCGCTGAAACGGAAATTGACAGTAAAAGGTTTGAAAGGTGTAACAGGAGGAAAACCTTGCAGTTGCACTACGATTCATTTATTAGGAGAGGGTGGAAAGTAAGATGGAAGAAAGAGAATATGAAAGGAGGTACAGCAAAAGGAACGGAAGGGGTTGCAGCTAGGGGCCGAAGGGGCGCCGCAAAGAACCTTAATCAAGGCCTACAGTACACCGCACGAGGTACACTGACGGCACTTCCCCGGGGGGAATTAGTTTATGCATTAACATGCGCTTAGTATGGAGT
>JANJGK010000045.1:22325904-22347459 GCA_039081455.1 Macrobrachium rosenbergii | reverse complement strand
TGAAATGCTAGTTATTTATAAAGCGGTTTACTTTCACATTACTTATAGATTTCTCAAGTTTTGATATTCGGTTATAAAGGATTCAGACTTTAAATGAAACAGAGAACTCCTGGAAATTCATTACCGATAATTAGAATTATGTTTACTAAACACATTTTTACATATACATCAAATTGTTTTACGGCGATATATATATATATATATATATATTATATATATATATATATATATATATATTATATATATATATATATATATATATATTATATTATATATATATATATATATATATATATATATATATATATATATATATATATATATATATAATATATATATATATATATATATATATATATATACAACACACACACAAACACGAGTATATACGGTATATATGTATTTGTACATAAAACGTTCTATACTGTTTTACAGATGCGAATTATGACAACGAAACTATATCTGTATATGTGAGAGATTCTGTTCATTCGAGAGAAACCTTTGGAAATGATTAATAATCAGCTGGCAGGATAGAGTGAGACATGATACCATAAAAGAAATTACGGAAGTTCTGTAAAGTACATGAGATAACGATGAATGAGAATTGTGACGCAAGTCTGGAAATCAGCTCAAGCAGTCAATCAGTTTATCATTGATTGATTGATTGACTGGGAAGGGAGGCTGCCATATTCACTTTTTGGGGAACTGATGTCAAGATGTTATGCTTAAATACGGAAGGTGTTGCGGGCATAATTTTGACGAGGATAGAGAGAGAGAGAGAGAGTGAGAGAGAGAAGATGAGAGAGAGAGTGAGAGAGGAGAGAGAGAGAGAGAGAGAGAGAGAGAGAGAGAGAGAGATGCCAAGTTTCTCTCACTTCCCTGTGGAACATTCAACTCATCCAGAAATAATTCCAGTGCCTCAGGCTTGCATTTTTTGTGATTATTTATTTAATTATTTATCTATTTAGTTATTTATTCTATTTTTTTACGTATTTATGTATTTATTAATTTAATTATTTGTTTATTTACTTATTTATTCCGTAATTTACGTATTCATCTATTTATTGCACGAGTAAAATTTCCATTACATATCTAATTAAGTTTTTCCAACTCCTCCTCTTTGCACTACTCACAAATGAACAGTCAGCATTTCAGGACGGTGGCTTATCATAACACAATAATATAACATAAATAGTAACTGAACTATTAACAGGGATTATTCGCTGGAGCTTCTGACTTTTCCCGGTTCTAGATAAAACTTTGTTACATCAGACACATATGTGGTTTGAATAGTGTGCACCTCTTGCCTAATACATGATAACTCTGGCAAGACGACTTTTATACATACTCTCCTTGCCGACTCCACTGCTCCAGCTTTTGATTATGTTTGCTGGTAAACGTCTTCCCTTTCATGTTTTTAGAGTAAAAACGTCAGAACAGGTTGCTGCTTTTTTGCCGGAATGGTCACTACTTTAGATCTTCTACAGTGATGTTGCGTTCTATTCAGCTCAGTGAATTTCACCAAAAAAGTGTTTTTACCTTTCAGTGTATTACAGCCACAACAAACAAGACCTCTCAGCGAGGGTCTTGGGACTGACTGGTTATCTTAATTATTCTAAAGGCTAGTTTTAGTTTTCTGTAAAAGAAAACTATCGTGCCGGCTTTGTCTCTCCGCCCGTACTTTTTCTGTCAGCCCTCAGACCTTAAAAACTACTGAGGCTAGAGGCTGCAAAATAATAGGCTGATCACGCACCCTCCAATCATCAAACATACGAAATTACAGCCCTCTAGCCCAGTAGGTTTTTATTTTAATTTAGGTTAAAGTTAGCCATAATAGTACGTCTGGCAACGCTATAGGACAAGCCATCACCGGGCCGTGGCTGAAAGCTTCATAGGCCGAGAATCATACAAAAAAAACTCGATTGCGCCGAAGTTTCCTCGGCGCATTTTTTTTACTGTTTAGCCAGTAATGTCAGTTGGTCATTTTACATCGAGCGTAAATAATTCGGAAGGAGAGTCCCCACACACGACATGAGACTTCACCCCCTGCAACCTTAATGCCAACTTGAAATTCAAAATTGTGCTTGTACAGGTGGCCATGGATAAAACACCCCGTTATTCAAGGACAGAACTCAATATCGTAATAAATTTATTTCCTAACTGATATTTTTTTTAAAGTTGTAATTGCGTGTTTTGCAAGAACTGTTTAATTAATAAGGAGAACTTATTATTCAGGGCAGAAAACTTGCATGCACAAGAGCTAATTATAATTGCATGGAAACAAAACCGGTTTAACAAATCATTCAGAACAACTCATCGAAGGCTGTGGGTTGGCAAGAACTGTTTAATAAATAATTATTCAGCACAACTCATTCAAGGCTGAAAACTTGCATAAACGAGGACTTAGATAATTGTAATTTCGTGGATTTGCAAAAATTGTTTATCAAATAAGTCAGAACAACTAATCCAAGGCTGTGGATTTGCAAGAATTGTTTAATAAATAATTAAGAACAGCTAATCCCAGGCTGTGGATTTGCAAGAATTGTTTATCAAATAATCTAGAAAAACCAATCCAGGGCTGTGGATTTGCAAGAATTGTTTAGTAAATAATTAAGAACAATTAATCCGAGGCTGTGGATTTGCAAGAAGTGTTTATCAAGTAATTCAGAACAACTAATCCGAGGCTGTGGATTTGCAAGAATTGATTATTGAATAACTGAGAACAACTAATCCGAGGCTGTGGATTTGCAAGAATTGTTTATCAAATAATTCAGAACAACTAATCCGAGGCTGTGGATTTGCAAGAAGTGTTTATCAAATAATAAGTAACAACTAATCTACGGCTGAAAACTTGCATGCGAAAGGGACTTAGCTAATTGTAAATGCATGCATTTGCAAGAACCTTTTAATAAATAATTCAATGAAACCAATCTAATGGCACACAAAAAAATTATTTCAACTTCTAGTGAAAGTTAGACTTCACCAAAAAAAAAAAAAAAAACGGATTAAGAGAAAGAAACAAAACGAAGGCATAGGACCCCCGAGCGGTTTGGTTGACGAGGTGTGTTCGTCCAAGCATCAAATTTCATCAAAAAACCGAATTAAATTTTACTAATTAGGCCGCCAACCGGCTCGCCTGTTTGTCCTGACAGCAAAGTCAACCTTGAAGACGTGAAAAAATATGATATTAGAATAAAAGAGGGGGATTTATTTTCGGGGGCGAGCTGCGCTTTTGTTTACCTCGGGAATGGGGGAAACAAAATTCGGTCCGAGAAAAATCGTTTTTAAAACGAAAGCATTCTTTATTTATCTTTTGGGGCTGGTACTTAGTTTAGCCCGTAAAAGCTTACTCCCTCTGGGGCATATTATAATTTTTTTTTTTTTTTTTTGCTGTTGTTGTTGACGTTGTACTAAACGATATTTTCATCAAGGGACAATTTTTTTTTTAATTGCAATTAAAAAGAGAATTATAGTAATACTGAAAAGTGACGTGGCAGTGAAGAGACGACGTTCAAAACAAGTTGATTTCTAATATAACCAATGCGTGTTAATTTAATTTGTTTCTCTATAACTGATACTCTAAGGGTGATAAACTCCCCATTTAGACTTGCCGTTTTCTAGCCCGGATCAACTCTCATGGTTGGGCTTATGTAACTATGCCAAATGGAGGTACCTTGGTCCCAAGCTTTAGGACAGTAGGCACCCTCTTAAAGGTTGGGACTTGAAGTCTTGACGCCCTCATTTTACCGTGATTTTAACGCTACTGTTAAAAAAATCACATATTTAACAATTTAACACAAACTCAAACTTGACCAATATTCTTTCCTTACGTATTTTCTCCAATGCATAAATCAGGTCGTTCCAAATATAATCGTAAACCCCAAAGCAACGTTAAACTAGTTACATTATATTTAACAGTTTAACACAAACTCAAACTTGACCGATAATCTTTACTTACGTATTTTCCACGTTAAATAAGTCTAATCCTTCGGGCCAGGCCTAGGAGAGCTGTTAATCAGCTCAGTGGTCTGGTAAAACTAAGGTATACTTACTTTTTCTAAAATGCTTAAATCATGTCGTTCCAAATATAATCGTAAACCCCATAATAAAAAAAAGCAACGTTTAAACTAGTTACATTATATTTAACAGTTTAACACAAACTCAAACTTGACCAATATTCTCAAGCTTGACCAATAATTTTTCCTTGTACATTTTCTAAAATGCACAAATCAGGTCTTTTCACATATAATCGTAAATCCCATAATAAAAAAGGCAACGTGAAAGTTCTGCGCGCGGAAGAAAAATCCTCTTTATTGGAAATTCGAAAGGCCATAAAACCGGAGAGAATTTCCCTTGAATGATCCTTAATGATTCCCAATTAACAGTCATTTATAGCCAACGACCCCAATCAAAGGAGAATTACTCCGCCAGAACCAATAATCGTCACTAAACACCCTGAAACGACCTTTTCGGGTTGTACCGAGGAAGGCGCCAAAAGGAGTTTATTTTATCATTCAGAAGGTGAGAAAAATCGTCGCGAGAATTTGCAATCGAAATACCATCATTCGCGAGAAGGAACGAATCGCAGAGGTCCTGCTCCCTGCTCTGTGTGTGTATGTGTGTCGGTGTGTGTGGTTAGGAGATAGGTTCTTACTGTTATTAGGGTAATTAGACAAGCGATGAGGACACAATGCGCATTACGATGGGTTCGTTCGAGTTTTCTCTCCAGGGAAAAATGGTAAAAATTTAAAGCGGTTTTCTCCAGATGATTTGGTCAAGGTTTGCAGATTAGACGTTTTGGTCAAGGTTTGCAGATTAGACGTTACTGTCAGGAAAAGTACAAAGTGAGGAATGGAGGTGCTAAAATGCTGGCTGTATTTAACTGCAAAGGAAAAACAATGTATGATGTATTTACTGGAAGAATAATATTCAGATTTGAAAATCAAAATTAATACTTTAAAAGAGAAACAGGCTGGGACTGAAAAAACACTCGAGGAATGACTGAGAAACTATTGTCCAGTCATGAAAGTTTATAAATATTTTCAGCTTTTTTTTAATGTCTTATACACAGTCCTGAATTACTGGTGTTGATGTCTGCGGTTCAAAAAAATATCTGAAAATTGGCTAGTAAGGAGTACTTAGAGTCGTTAATCTTATATCTCGCGATATTTCAATATACTGAAATTTGCTTGATAACAATGTCTCACAATTGTTTCCGCAGTCTTTTAGAAAAATCATTAGTTTACGCTGCACACTCCCAAAACTGTCCTTCGTGAGAAAACCTAATATATCCTCACGTATACCAAATTCATTTGAACAGATACGAAAACTAACTCTCAATGATTGAGAAGCCTGAGGGGGTTCTACGGGGGTCAGTGGTGGCAGAGATTTAGCGGTTTATTTTTACGGGCCGGGTTATCACTCACGGGGTGATTCAGGGCGGTTTATGCGGTCTACGCTGTTTACGAGGCCTTTGTGGCTCCAGAGGGGCGTGACTCTTAAACGCGCATTTCGTGAAGCTACTGTACAGCTAATGGATGTCTGAAGGGCATTTGAGATCAAAGGCATATTTCTGCGATGGAGGATGGCCGAATGTTCCAGTTTACGAGTGAATGTTTCCACAAATAACCACACACGCTTTCCGGATCTCTTATTTGCGGAAGTCGTGAATTATGCTGGCACTGAATTACTCCTGGTAATGGATGGCTGGACAAGTAATTTATGGCAATATTAACAACTCTATAAATCAGCAAAAAAAAAAAAAAAAAAGAATCTTATTGATTTTATGATGATGAATAGGGCATAGAAAGTATTGTTGAAATTTGACAAAGTAAGCAATAAAATCTTGCAATATATGATGAGATACCAATTTAGAGGTATGAGTTGATCTTGAATAAGGTATGATTTAATGTTCAATCCCAAATAATGAATGATTCAATGTAGAGGGCTCACGATATGAAGTGTAAACACTTTAAATCACTGAGGAATAGTGAGTCTATGTATGAGTGAAGTCAGTAAAATATTCTAATGTGCCTTGAACTGCGGTCAAATCTGAACTCCTATTCGTTGGACTGAGGAAGGTTTGTGAAGGAAAAAGGGAATGACACAGGAGATATGAGTATTAAACAGGATGCATATATAGAGAAAAACTTGGGGACTTCGGTCATGAATAAATATGGAATAGGTAATGAAACCC
This sequence comes from Macrobrachium rosenbergii, assembly GCA_039081455.1. Taxonomy (NCBI): domain Eukaryota; kingdom Metazoa; phylum Arthropoda; class Malacostraca; order Decapoda; family Palaemonidae; genus Macrobrachium; species Macrobrachium rosenbergii. Next base: position 22,341,263 of record JANJGK010000045.1, on the reverse strand, counting down.
AAGCGATTTTTGTCTTTTTCTTAAACAAGAGAGAGAGAGTGTGTGTGTGTCTAAAATGTGGTAGAACGGAAGTCCTCGTACCGAAATACGAACTTTAGAACGAACTGTCAACATGAAGAGGTTTTAAGAGTGTTCAGGACAAAAAAAAAAAAAAAGGGTACTAGTTATTCGTTGGTCTCTCGTTGGCTGAAGTTTAACAACATTGGGCCTAATTATTTCATTATCTTGATAAGTGACCGTCGATGGAGGCCTCGTATCTTTACATCAGCTTTGTGACCATCTGTTAGGATATTTGAGCAGGTTGCTGACAACCTCATTACGAAAATTAGTGCTTAGATCGTTCAGCTAACCACCTCCCACATCCCTCCTACCACCCCAAGCTTCCCCCACCCCCACCCCGCCCCAACCCCCAAACCCCTGCCATACGAATGAATGATCAGATAAAAGAGGAAGGATTGAACATAGGATTGATGTGACCATCTTAAAAAAAAAAAAAAAATTGTCGGCCCGGAAACCCGATAATGATACCAGTTGAGTAACGAACATGAAAATGATTAACTTAAGAAGCTTTATTCGTTTGAAGAATGTTGTTACGCCAGTTTTAGTAACATAAATCAATCAATCGTCTGAAGAAACAACAAGCGCACGAAAGCGCAAAGGTACGACGCAGAAACACACACACAAATAAATGGAAGAGATGATTAAGAATTCTGTTCTTCTCTCGCAGGAAAAATAATGACTTGGCTGACTTCTGAAATATGCATTCTCTTCCCTCCGCAGCGTATCTATATTCTTCCTTTCTTTCTCTCTTCCTTTGTTCCTACCAAAAACATATCTAAGTGCTTTTGAAGCTCGGAGTAGTAAGCTTCTTTCTCCTACGTTTCATCTCTCCATCTTTTCTTTTCCAATTTGGAAATCTGGCGGGGAGGAGGAGGAAGAGGAGGAAGACGAGGAGGAGGAGGAGGAGGAGGAGGAGGAAAGGCAATAGTCATTGCCGAAGGAAGATTAAGCATGGAACGTCGCTTGTACCCGATGGAAAAGGAAAATGGAAATAAATATGCACAGAAAAACGACAGAGAGAGAGAGAGAGCGAGAGAGAGAGAGAGAGGAGAGAGAGAGAGAGAGAGAGAGAGAGAGAGAGAGAGAGAGAGAGACTTTCTCCTCGGGGCTTCTTTAGGATTTTATAGTGAAGTATGATTGCTTTTGTCGCAATCGCAGGCATTGGTAGAATATGAGGAATATATTTGCTTTTAGTTTCACGGAAGATTGAAAAACAAAAAAAAGGACTGACATGCATAAATTGATGGCAGATACACAGCACAGAAATTAACTTGGCTCTCTCTCTCTCTCTCTCTCTCTCTCTCCTCTCTCTCTCTCTCTCTCTCTCTCTCTCTCTCTCATTCCAATCCTTCGCCTTCTTTATCTTGGTCGATCTTAAGGTAAAATCAAAAGCAGAAAAGGAATTAAATGGCTGGAAGTTCAAGTAGAAGAATAATGTATGTATATATATATATATATATATATATATATATATATATATATATATATATATATATATATATATATATATATATATATATATTGTATATATATAGTATATATAAATATGTACGTATGTGTGCATGTGTGTATGCATGTATGCGTGTGTGTCAGAGGGGCTGTTTGTCTTCGAGTTTGTGTATATAGGGTAATGCAAATTGTAACTCACACATATCGTATCAACTAGTGACTTAGAAATCTACATGAAAAATTGTGTATATTAGAAAATGCGCTATGATGACCACCGTATTGCTATTTAATTTTTACAAATACATCTCTCTTTATCCCCTTGCATATTTAAAATAAAAATAGAACTGGGTATATTACTTAAGAATACTATTTCAATTAATAAGCACTGAAGCCACACACATACACATATACATATGTTTAAATAAAATATATAATATATATATATAAATATATATATATATATATATATATATATATATATATATATATATATATATATATAACACACACATGCAAGCAGAAATAAGTCTTGATGTTCTTGCATATATAAGCTATCAACCATTAAAGTATAAAAGATATAGAAAAATTTCTTAAAATATATTTATATATATAATTTTTTTTAACCTAATTACTTTCCTCGCCAAGGCGAAAACTCTGCAGGATTACATTTACCGTTTGTCACAGTGACAAATGAAGGGATGTTTGGTCTCGAAGTATATTTATTGAGCGGGTAATAAATATAATGTTAACGATATGAGGCTCTCTCTCTACGTACCGTAATAAATTAAGGCAACGGACAATCTTGTGCGTGTATGTGTATGTATGCATGTATGTATAAATATACATAAATGTATATTATCTATATATGTATACATACATATATATATGTATATTTCTATATATATATATATATATATATATATATATATATATATATATATATATATATATTTGAAATTTGGCGCCCATACAAACTTGACTATTTTATATTTACAAATATTAAGCCAAAAATATCGTTTCTTATCGGATACCTTGTGAATGCCTTACACTCAATAGGAATTATAATTGATGAGTGCTTTTTAGCCCCAGCCAGGATTCAAGCCATAGCACAGTTTGGAAACAATGACGGACAGTGACCTTAACCACCCGGCCATCGCGATACCAGGGTGGTCAAAGCCACTATATCGTTGTTTCTGAACCAGGCCATGATTCGAATCCTGCCCGGGTCAGAAAAACACTTGTCAATTATAATTCCTCTTGGGTGTAGGTTATCCCAAGGTACAGAGAACTCGATACTAACTGATATTTGTGGCTTAATATTTCTTAATAGACAAGTGATAAAGACTCATGCACATATGAATGTGTGGTCGTCTTTGCAGAATTTTAGTTTTCTGTAAAAGAAAAACTATTGTGCCAGCTTTGTCTGTCCGTCCGCACTTTTTTCTGTCCGCCCTCAGATCTTAAAAACTACAGAGTTTAGAGAGCTGCAAATTGGTATGCTGATCATCCACCCACCAATCATCAAACATACCAAACTGCAGCCCTCTAGCCTCAGTAGTTTTCATTTATTTAAGGATAAAGTTAGCCATAATCGGTGCTTCTGGCAACGATATAGGATAGGCCAACACCAGGCGGTGGTTAATTTCATGGGGCGCGGCCCATACAGCATTATACCGTGACCACCGAAAGATAGATCTATCTTCGGTGGCCTTGATTACACGCTGTAGACTGTAGAGGCTGTACAGAAAACTCGATTGCTCCGAAAAAAACTTTGTTTTTTTTTTGTGCGCAATATAGGAAAATGAAGAAAAGGAAGGAACCTACTCCTTCAATCTTCATCCATCTTTTTTTTTTTTACGAGGGAAGTTAAGTTGTGAGTCGGAAGTGACGTCACAGGGACTTGTCTCGGGGTCACAGCTGCGTGACCTCCAGAAGACAGGAAACGAATCCTAACAGGTGTCGGAAGAACACGGCTGAGTGAGCAGTGATGAAAAGAGTAAAATGGTTTTTAGTATTATTTATATATATATATATATATATATATATATATATATATATATATATATATATATATATATATATATATATATATATATATTGTATTTGTGTGTGTGCATACGTGAAAACTTTATATATATATATATATATATATATATATATATATATATATATATATATATATATATATATGTATATATATGTATATATACATATATATATATATATATATATATATATATATATATATATATATATATAAAAATGTGTGTATGTATATATGTATGCACGTACTATATATACTTTAAAATAAATAGGTTTACATTTAGGTTGAATAGTTAGTGCCACAGAGTTTATAAATGAGAATTTCTCTATTTATCTTACACTCTCTCTCTCTCTCTCTCTCTCTCTCTCTCTCTATATATATATATATATATATATATATATATATATATAGACACACACACATACATATATACATATATATATATATATATATATATATATATATATATATATATATATATATATATATACTGTGTATATATTGTACTAACTGTTAGCGTGTTTAAGTAAATCATTACATTTCCGTCTTGTATTTCAGCATGAGAAAACATCAAAAAACAGTTTAATACAAATGTTGCAAATACTTCAAAAGAGCAATATTCTTGACAATTAATAATTTCGCTTGCATCATAAATTAACTGGGGAAGACTATAACCAAGTGTATGCTTTATACAAGCATACACATGCAGTAATTACTGACTTCGGTACAGTAAAAGGAAGCATGTATGCTTAACCTTATATACAGGGTAGGTGAATGTGAGTGCATCTATCTCCTATGGAAAGAAGTGGGAGTTCTTTTAGATTGCATATATATATATATATATATATATATATATATATATATATATATATATATATATATATATATATATATATATATATATATATATATATATATATATATATATATATATATATACACACATATATATACGCACATATATAAATATAATTATATATATGTATGTATGTATGTATGTATAACTGATTCACGAAAATATGGAGGGGTGATGAATGTGTAAATAAAGACAAAATCCACGAAGGAAAGAGAAACAATGGAGTGCTGCAAGGCCTTTCGACTTGTCGTCCTTTACTTAGCAGACGACAAGTCAAAAGGCCTTGCAGGACTCGATTGTTTCTCTTCCTTTCGTGGATTTTTTCTTTATTTATTTATTTATATATATATGTATATATATATAATATATATATATATATATATATATAAATATATATATATATATATATATATATATATATATATATATATATATATATATATATATATATAGTACAGTAACAGATAGTGAACACAATACTTTTAACCTAAAAGCAGTAAATATATATTTGGTCGATGACAAAACTGAACAAAAACAAAGTTGAAAAATAACACTTCACTCTTTGATTTATCTCACCTAAATTTGTTTTCAGAAAAAAGATAATTTTCGGTATTCTAAATTTTTGGTGACTTTCTTAATTACATTTTAATATATTAGCTTTCTTGTCATTAGTGATCGCGTAGCCCTACGCGGTAATAAGTAATTATTTTTAAACTGAACTGAATACAGATTTTAGGCCAAAGGCCAAGCACGGGGACCAATGAGGTCATTCGGCGCTGAAACGGAAATTGACAGTAAAAGTTTGAAAGATGTAACCGAAGAAAACCTCGCATCTATGAATCAGTTGTTAGGAGAGGGTGGAAAGTAAGATGGAAGAAAGAGAATATGAAAGGAGGTACAGTAAAAGGAACGAAAGGGGTTGCAGCTAGGGGCCGAAGGCACGCTGCAAAGAACCTTAAGTTAATGCCTACAGTTAAAAAAAGTATATCTTAGTTTAACCAGACCACTGAGCTGATTAACAGCTCTCCTGGGGCTGGCCCGAAGGATTAGATTTATTTTACATGTCTAAGAACCAATTGGTTACCTAGCAATGGGACCTACAGCTTATTATGGAATCGAACCACATTAATGCCTACAACACCGCATGTGGTGAATAAGTAATTATTTTGCCCACTGTATTTCATTCTCTTTATTCGAAGTTCCACGAACAGTTGCTTGCTTCAAAATATTATTCTATTTTAGCTTTCGCCAAAACTAAAAAATAAAAAGGATAAGAATAGCTGAAAAATTTAAATGGGGATAGGACTGTAAACAGTTGATCAAACTCTAATAGATTTCTGGAAGGGGAGTGAAAAAGTCATTAATGTTACTGAACTCACTTTCCGAAAGGATGGCGATCTAATGTCTTAAATTGACAGAAGTTTCCTGAAGTAGAGAGAGAGAGAGAGAGAGAGAGAAGAGAGAGAGAGAGAGAGAGAGAGAGAGAGAGAGAGAGAGAGAGAGAGAGAGAGAGAGAATTTATAAATCTGAAATAGTGAAGGAAAGATTACATATATATATATATATATATATATATATATATATATATATATATATATATATATATATATATATATATATATATATATGTCAAAGCAATACTCTGTCATTTGCTCCTATTATTTGAGGCGCATTCCATTCAACACAGGCAAAAGAGATCAGAACAAACTACACTTAAGAGCTCTATAAAACATAATCATTATGAAACAACGTAATAATTGTAAAGAAACCGAGAACAGTCAAAGTCGGAAATGAGAAACATATATTGCCAACGAGGCACGCTATTTTTATTAACATAATTTAAAGAATGTCACTACAAGAAATCAGACCTAGATATTTTGACAACGCTCCACGCAGGGATAGATAAATTCCAGTTGAGCTTAGCGAGCAGACCAGAAGTGGCCTATATTCGGTTATCCAGAAATAGAGGTCCGTAAAGTCTGTTCTCCTCCGGACGTGGTCTGCAAATTGCACCCGTTTAATTCTTTTTAAATATGTATAGCATATCTCCATATAACCATTTTATATTATTTTCCGGGTTTCATGTCTTCCATTATATTAAAATGTAATTAAAAAGACAAAAATTCAGAATACCGGAAATTATCGTTCTTTTTTTTTCTGAAATAAAATTTTACGTATTACATCATCAACTTCCAATTATCAACGATGATTACAGAGACCGCAATTAAGAAGCCGAGATAAATCGAAGAATGCAATATTACTTTTGAAATATTTCCATGTCTGTTGATGGTATGGAATATAAAATTTAGGCCATAGGGAAATAGCTAAGACTTATGAGGTCATTCAGCGCTGAAAGTGAAATTGAGCGTAAAAGGTTTTGAAAGGTGTAACAGGAGGAAAACCTCTCAGCTGCACTATGAAATAATTGTTAGGAGCGGGTGAAAGTAACCTGGAAGAAAGAGACTATGAACAGAGGTAAAGTAAAAGGAATTAAAGGGTTAGCAGCTAGGGGCCGAATAGAAACAGGAATATAGAATTTAGGCCAAAGGCCAAGCACTGGGAACTATGAGGTCATTCGGCCCTGAAAGAGAAATTGAGAGTAAAAAGTTTGAAAGGTGTAACAGGAGGATAACCTCACATTGCACTATGAAATAATTGTTGGGAGAAGGTGGAAAGTAAAATGGACGAGACTATGAACAGAAGTAAAGTAAAAGGAATGAAAGGGGTTGCAGCTAGGGGCCGAAGGGATGCTGCAAAGGACCTTAATGCCTACGGTGCACCCCGTGAAACGCACTGACGTTACTAACACCCACCTACAGGGCTCCAGGTTTTGATAATCTAGAGAATGCAGACAGTAAGTGTGCTGTAATAAAAAAAAACATCAGGTCATCCGGTGCTTCCTTTACACATTTTCTTTATTTACAGATTTTCTTTATTTCCTTTACGACAAAACAACTGGAACTCATATCGAAAAATAACTTCGAAAATCAAAATATCAAATTTTGTGTTTTATACTCTCTTACCTAAGCATCATTTTATTAGTATTATATTGTTAATAATTTATGTATCTTATACATAAAGAAAAAACAAATAAAATCTCATGTTAGAACAGTTCTTCTCTGCGCATCATTTATATCTTGATCAGACATAATACTGTCGTTTTATCTCGCAATTATTATTATTATTATTATTATTATTATTATTATTATTATTATTATTACTATTATTATTATTATTATTATTATTATTATTATTATTATTCAGAAGATGAACCCTATTCACATGGAACAAGCCCACAGGGGCTACCGACTTAAAATTCAAGCTTCCAAAGAATATGGTGTTCGCCAGAAAGAAGTAAGAGAAGGTAATAGAAAAAAACAACAGAAAAAAGTAAAAAAAAAAAAAAAAAAAATCATTAGACTTTCTCCCATGCTGTAGTTTCAGCAACAGTATTGTCAGGATTACAGCTTGTCATTCCCACCATGTTGCGTCGAAAACAGTGTAATCAAGATTAGGCATTTTAATTGTCATCTAGTCTCTACCACCGCTTTCGAAATAAGTTCTTTTCTCTGAGGAAAAAATTACAGGTACTGAGCAGCTGGGTACATCCAAGACATTATCCAGGAGATAAAACCCTCCAAGATTAGAGCTTTCACTCATCATCGTATTACATTGAGGAAAAGTACTAAAATTTGATTTTAATTCTAGAGCTGTAACAGAGTTAAGATACAATTACCTGAATGACCATACGAGGGCCAACAGAAGAGCCACCAATGATAAAATCGGATGATTATGATAACGATGATGAACACTCGAAAAACTGTTCACGAAATAACAACAAAAGGAGAGATGTGTATGAAATATTTGATTTCAAAGAAATACTTTTTGTCAACTTTATCTTTTCTTTCTACTCGTAAAAGAAATATACCGTGAACCACTGCAGGCTTTACAATATTTTGCTTAAAATCGTTTAATATTTACAGAAAATGGATCAACACACGTAATAATCGCTAAGATTCTCGTATAAGATCATTCCAGTGGTTTCTTCATGATAATCCTTGTATTACCGAATATTTCCACGCTGGTTTGGCCAACGTTTGCAAATCTTTCATTCTTCATTTTCCTCGGTTCTGTCACTTTTCACGCTGACAACAATTAGAAATAGGCCATTTTTTAATACACTCTGAATATATCAAGAGGATCTCTTTAAAAAGCCAGCTATCTCAACTTAACGGACCTCAGCTGAAATGGACTTTTCAGCTACATTATTGCGATCATTTTTAGTTTTCTGTAAAAGAAAACTATTGTGCCGGCTTTGCCTGTCCATCCGCATTTTATTCTGTCCGCATTTTATTCTGTCCGCACTTCTCCTTTCCGCCCTCATATCTTAAAAACTACTGAGGCTAAAGAGCTGCAAATTGGTATGTTGATCATCCACCCCCGCAATCATCAAATATACCAAATTGCAGCCCTCTAGCCTCAGTAGTTATTATTTTATTTAAGGTTAAAGTTAGCCATACTCGTACTTCTTGCAACTCAGCAACACAGGCCACCACAGCCGGCTGAGAGTTTCATGGGCAGCGGCTAATACAGCATTATACCGAGAACACCGAAAGATAGATCTATTTTCGGTCGCCTTGATTATACACTAGACAGCAAACGCCATTGCGCCGAAGAAACTTCAGTGCATTTTTACTTGTTTTATATGCTACCATTTTGAATGAGGTAAGTTTTTACATAAATCTTTTCAAATGAATTTTGAGACGTAAGTAGAGGTTGGTTTGGGTTGGGAATTACGTGGCATTGCTGCCAGCTGTAAGATATGGAGAAAATATTCAAGATCTGGCTATAATATAGGTCTTTGTTGCTCAACAGAGACCCAAATCCCATAGCGTCTCACAAGTACTGAGCTTAATAACAAAAGAACAATAACCGACAGAGTAAGAGAACTCAAGTGAACATTTGATTCAGCATTCTTTCTTAAACATCCAGTTTTAGGCTGTTGGACATTATTCATGAAGGCCTTTTTCGCTTTTGTTTCGGAGTTTCCGGTTGAAGTTTGGCAAACTTCTCCCGTTTTCCTCGGGCAATATTATACCAACGGTCACGAAGACCCCTTTGTATAAGGAGTATAGTTTTTTTTTTTTTTTTTTTAAGACAAACAAATGAACATTTTAACTTTACTGAAAGCGTAGTTTTGAAGGAGCTTTCGATGTTGATGATGATAATGACGATTCGTTTAAAAAGTTTATATTTAGAACCGGTGGTGATAACAGCATCACTCAAGTGTTGATCCGTTTTAACTGTTTAGTTTTCTGTAAAAGAAAATTATTGTGCCGGCTTTGTCTGTCCGTCCGCACTTTATTCTGTCCGCACTTCCTTCTGTCCGCCCTCAGATCTTAAAAACTACTGAGGCTAGAGGGCTGTAAATTGGTATGTTCATCATCCACCCTCCAATCATCAAACATACAAAATTGCACCCCTTCAGCCTCAGTAGTTTTTATTTTATTTAAGATTAAAGTTAGCCATAATTGTCCTTCTCGCAACGATATAGGATAAGCCACCACCGGGCCTTAGTTAAAGTTTCATGGGCCGCGGCTCATACAGTATTATACCAAGACCACTGAAAGATAGATCTATTTTCGGTGGCTTTGATTATACCCTGTGCCGGCTGTACAGAAAACTCGATTGCACCAAAGAAACTTCGGCGCATTTTTTACTTTTTTTTTTTTATCACACTAATAATGTTTGCTAGTATATTTAGGCCTATTTATATTGGCGTCCATATTCGAGAGAGGTGTTACCGACATCTTTGCTAATTAACTCATCAACTCTCTTATTAGGAATATTTTTAGCGCAATATAATGACATTCAATATTTTTAGGCCTAATTATATTGACGCCTAGAAACGAAAGTTTAACGGTAATCAACTTATTAGCTCTCGGATTTTACCACCAATTATGAAAATTTTTGGTGCACAATAATGATTTTCAATAATATTTTTAGGCTTACTTATTTTGGCCTCGTATAAGAAAGCTGTTACCGATGTCTTCTGTCAGTTAACTCTCAGCCATTCACAGAAATGAAAAATAGAATTTCGTAAATCAAAAGTCCGAAGGGAAGGGCAACCAACACCCTTATCTATCTAGGGTCAGAGAAAATCAGGAAAAATATAGGGAAAGGAAAACAGACCTTATTTGACTTTCAAGAAAACAAAAGACCTGTTTAGAAGGTGAAGAGGAACTCGGGGGGCGGTGGGAAATTAGCAGGAAAAGTTAAAAAAAAAAAAAAAAAAACTGATCAGTAACGAAGCGAAGAGTAACCAAACTCTTACAAGAGGAATCAGGAAGCAAAGCCTCGATACATTATCAGCCTATGCTCTCAAGGAGGTGGAGAAAGCAACTTTATCTAAAGTACCTGCACAACCCACCTAAAACAGGGGCAGAAGGAGAGAGCCTGAGTGGGTCATTTCCCCTTGATGAACGAGTGGCCCCACTGTTGGCAGAGACAGAGACGCTGCAGTAAACAGATTGTTGGCAGGATAGGTCTTAACTCCTCCTCTTGGCAATTTCCCGGGTTGTCAGGGAAGAAGTCGCGCCCTGCCTCCTTTGGAAATGGCAGGGATTCCGAGACAATGGAAGACCGTCACTTCGGATTCCTGTTATAACAACGTTCTGCTTCTCGACGCTTCTCGCGCGGGGATTGCCTCTGGTGCTTCTGTCCAAGGTCGTCCGGTGGTAAATGCAGGAATTACTCTTCGGGAATGGCCGCCAAGTTCAAGGTTAAAGCAGAAATAAGGAGTTTTCACCCAAATCGACAAAAGTTTATCGGAAAAACACAGGAAAACAACACGAAATGACAAAACAATATCCGTTTATTTTCTCTTTCGAAAGCGGCAGCCATTAATCTTTCGTTTTTATTTTGCAAATTTTTATTTGTCTTTGCCTTGTCCTCCAAGCCCCGAGTTATTTAAGAGAAGAAGAAGAAGAAGAAGAAGAAGAAGAAGAAGAAGAAGAAGAAGAGGAGCACTTTATGCCACTGGGGATAATTACTCTATTAGGATCGCAGACACTCCGTTGTATTTTACTCGGGAAAGGTGAATAAAGAAGTGTTCTCCGGCGAAGCAATTTTGCACCACATTGCGCGAGCCATAAATTCCGAAATTCCGCTTCAGTGCGACTGGGTAATAAAAGCTACAATAACTTATAGTAAAATAATTCTAAATTGAGTTTCATATTTCGACGGAGCGCTCTCTCTCTCTCTCTCTCTCTCTCTCTCTCTCTCTCTCTCTCTCTCTCTCTCTCTCTCTCTCGGGGCACATTTGTTTTCTTTCTGTATATATTTAACAAACGCTGAACAAACTTCCCTGAAAATGTGCTTGCAGTTTTCCTTCTTTACTTTCAACTGATATAATAACCAGGTCAAATATTGTCTGTCTACTGAAATAAACATAATAACATTTGCTTTAAGCTCAAAATATCATCTTTTCTTTTTTTCTCTTTTTCTTTTAACGTGCTCTTTTCCCATTTGTATGGGGTAAGCGCGATGCCTTCTTTTGAAGGACTTTGATTTGGCTTTGGGGTAGACTTCGTAGTCTCGATCGTATAAATTTATTAATAGCTTTAACATTCCACACTGACCTCATAACTAACTACCCAACTTACAATACCGTAAGTGAATCTGTTTTCATGGCTTTTGCAGTGTCAATAATTGATGAAAGATACTCGTGCAACATGGCAATGAATTACTGTGGTCTTGATCTGACCTTGGCAATGTTGCTTTCCTCTACTAGCTTCTACATATTTTAGCAAGGTATGCGAAAGGGTAATTACGTTCTTTAAGTAGTTATGTACGTATGAATGCGTATTTACAAAGGGACTCATATATGCTTGATAAGAAACGTCCTGTACTTATGTAGATAAATGCGAGGTACATTCACATACATACACTATCTATGTGGCTGGACTCTCTCTCTCTCTCTCTCTCTCTCTCTCTCTCTCTCTCTCTCTCTCTCTTCTCTCTCTCTCTCTTTCACACACACACACATACACACAATATACATACTACCTATCTATCTATCTATATATCCATCTATATCTATATGTATATATACAGTCTCTCTCTCTCTCTCTTCTCTCTCTCTCTCTTCTCTCTCTCTCTCTCTCTCTCTCTCTCTCTCTCTATATATATATATATATATATATATATATATATATATATATATATATATATATACAGTCTCTCTCTCTCCCTATATATATATATATATATATATATATATATATATATATACATATGTATTATTTATCTACATCTATATCTATATCTATATATCTACATCTATACCTATACCTATATAGCCTATAAGCGTTCCCTCCCACGTCCATCCCCGAAATAAAGAGCTCGAGTATCAACTCACTACTTGAAAGTCCCCGTAACCTGACAGCCTCTTCATCCTCTCCTGAAGAACCGTTCTCCATATATGAGCAAGACCATTAAGCTCTGTCTGCAGTGCCTTAATATTGAGACACACACTCATTCTTTGCACTATTGTTCCTCAGGCATGTTTGAAACAAAGACCTGGGTGTGGTTGTGGGTGGGGAGGGGGACTAATCGAAATGTCTGTTTGTAGATCAAATTTGATGGAACAACAAACAAGAAGTAGAAAAAGGTTTACAGACCTGATCTTTATATATGGAATATCATAGAAATCAGGTTGAACGCACTGATATTCATTTTGTGCAGTTGCATAAAGCAGGTCATGTTGTGGAGTGGATTGGAGTTTAAAATTTAGGCCAAAGGCCAATCGCTGGGACCTATGAGATCATTCAGCGCTGAAAGGGAAATGGAGAGTTAAAAGATTTTAAAGGTGTAACGAGAGGAAAACCTTGTAGTTGCACTATGAAAGAATTGTTAGGAGAGGGTGGGAAGTAAGATGGAAGACAGAGAATATGAACGGAGACATGGTAAAAGGACTGAAATGGGCTGCAGCTAGGGCCCGAATTAAGGACGCTGCAAAATAACCCTAAGTAATGCCTACAGTGCGCCATGTGAAGTGCGCTGACGGCCCTATCTCTCGTAGCGAGGTAAAGGAAGATTTTCTAACATTAAGAAAAATAACTCCGAACACTGGCAACGGGAGAGAAATGGATGCCAAAATCAGAAGATTTACACAGAGAATATGGAAGAGGTGACCTGTTGGGTGTTACGAATTGCTTGAGATGAGGGAGTGAAATTCCTACTAGTCGAACGGAAACTGACCAAAATAATCTGTGTAACGGGGTAGTGCCGTCAGTGCACCTCACGTGGTACACTGTAGGCATTATTTAAGGTTCTTTGCAGCGTCCCTCCGGCCCCCTAGCTGCAGCCCCTTTCACTCCTTGTACTGTACCTCCATTCATATTCTCTTTCTTCCATCTTACTTTCCATCCTATCCTAATAACTGTCACATAGTCAAACTGCGAGGTTTTCCTGCTGTTAAACTTTTCAAACCTTCTTAATGTCAATTTCCCTTTCAGCGCTGAATGACCTCACACGTCCCAGCGCCTTGCCTTTGGCCTAAATTCTATATTCAAATTCCAATTCCAATTCCTGACCAAATAACGTTTATAAAAAATTGGCATCTGGGTCAAACCGCCACAGAGAAAGAAAGGGTGACTGACCGACTGATTTATGAGGAAAGGCGTCACAAAAATTATGGCATCAACGCGGTAGATGTAAATTTTCAGTTCCCCAACTGAAAGCTTTGCGCAAAACATTCACGCATGCTCACTTTGTAAAATGCCCTGACACCTCATATATATTACAAAAAAGGAAAAGAAAAACAGGGAAAATAGAGTAGAGATAGAAGTGGGTACTTCACTGGACAAATTCTTATTGCTATTATTATTACGCCGTGGAGGTAGAAAATATGAAAAGCGCTCCAGCCGAGAGCAATAATCCCGTTGCGGACACGTGACACCACGATAAATCTCGACCTAACCGAATCAAGAATAGAACTCCTTTAACGTCGGAAAACAAAATAACAGAATAATGAGCTCTCCAAGACTTACTTGAAATGACATGAGCTCGTAAATGTCAGCAGAAGAGTATCTCTTCAGCAAGAGCATATATATACTGCAAGTCCTCGAGGAAGCAGCACCTCTTATAGTGATGAGTGTCAGTTCGGATGAGCACTGATGCAAATACTTATTTCAATATTATTTTCTCTATTTGTGCTATGTGTTGTTTCAGATTAAGCCGGCATTGTGATGGCACGGGCTCTTGCTCCTTAAGCAGCCTGTAAGCTTCATGTTCTTCCTGAAATTGGTATATATTTCCAGTTTGTGTTAAGGACACGAGGAGAATACGTGCTATATTTGTTTAATTATTATTTGGGATTTTTGGTAAAGATAAAGACGTTATATAGAAGGAAAAGACTCTGTTTATTTTTATGGGTCTAGGTTAGTGCTACCAACCTCACCCCTCATATACATGATTAGATGCGGAAAAGGAAAGGACAACATCTTTTGAAACAGAGTTTTCTCTCTCTCTCTCTCTCTCTCTCTCTCTCTCTCTCTCTCTCTCTCTCTCTCTCTCTCTCTCTCCTTTTATATACATGATAATTTGTGGAAAAGGAGAGGACAACACTTCCTGAAGTACAAACACACTCTCTCTCTCTCTCTCTCTCTCTCTCTCTCTCTCTCTCTCTCTCCTCTCTCTCTCATTCCTTTATATACATGATAATTTGTGGGAAAGGAGAGGACAATACTTCCTGAAGTACTAACTCTCTCTCTCTCTCTCTCTCTCTCCTCTCTTCCTCCTTCTTATCATTCCAATCCTTCGCCTTCTTCTTTATCCGCTAGCATTTATTCATATTTCAACCTCCTTATACATTACAAGACCTCATTTGTCATAAAAGGTTTCACAGAGATCTTGCTCTCAATCTTAGAAGGAAAAGCAGTCCAGTTT
>JANJGK010000045.1:22278404-22323404 GCA_039081455.1 Macrobrachium rosenbergii | reverse complement strand
TAGGCCTTTTTTTCCCCCCGTCCTCCCCGGGACCTCGACTGCCCGGGCGGCGCCACTCGAGTGCCACTTCTTTTGTGTCTCTGTGTCAGGAGGTGCCGACGAAATCACTTCCTTATGTCAACAAGAATGTCGCGTCCCCCCCACCCCCCCACAACCCCTCCCCATCTCCCCACCCCCTCCCCCACGCTCCATATGTCGCGGGCCGTGTCGCCATAATTCGCTGTACCTTTTCCCCTCTAGATGGAATTTTTAAAAAGTAGTCAAGAATTTTTCGCTCTGCTTTTTAGGAGGAGTTCATTGTGGTCGGGATGCAGCTTGGTAGAGGAGGAGGAGGAGGAGGAGGAGGAGGAGGGAGGAGGAGGAGGAGGAGGAGGAGGAGGAGGAGGAGGAGGGAGGAGGATTGGCTAGTCGCTAATGGGTTGTCTCCACTGCTGCCAGAGACGTTATCTCCCTGGAATCTTTGAATAAAGTTTGTTACACGGTCAGTTAGTCAAGCGTTGGAGAGAGAGAGAGAGAGAGAGAGAGAGAGAGAGAGAGAGAGAAAGAGAGAGAGAGATGGAAATGGAGGGAGAAAATACGAGGGTGACTTACGGAATAAAAATTATTCGTGATAAAAAAAAAAAAGCTTCCATTCAGACTTGAATAGAATTTACGGCACATTAGTCAACATTAGGAATGGAGAGAGAGAGAGAGAGAGAGAGAGAGAGAGAGAGAGAGAGAATCTTTCGTTTTCAGTGCCACTGAGTCTGCTGGAATAAAATAATCTCAGGTCTTGAAATCGAGGAAAGTACGAAATGGCACGATTCCTCTCTCCGTTGTAATTTACAATTACGTAACACAGTTGCATAACAGTTGTGTAACACAGTTGTGTAACACATGTTCACTTGCAATATGTTTATGCACGTTTTGTGCAATAAACGTTTTTGCAAAACGTTTTGGCACAGTAACATGAGTTCAGGTTACTTATTCCTAATTGTTTGACTTGTGTATGTGTGTTACTTCTAGAAACATTTATGAAAAACAAACAAGTGAAAAATGCGCCAAAGTTTCTTCGACGCAATCGAGTTTTCTGTACAGTCGCTACAGCGTGTAATCAAGGCCACCGAAAGTGGATCTATCTTTTGTTGGTCTCGTTACAATGCTGTATGAGCCGCGGCCCAAGAAACTTTAACCACTGCCCGGTGGTGGCCTGTCCTATGTCGTTGCCAGAAGCACGATTATGGCTAACTTTAACCCTGAATAGAATAAAAACTACTCAAGCTACAGGGCCGCAATTTGGCACGTTTGATGATTGGAGGGTGGATGATCAACATACCAATTTGCAGCCCTCTAGCCTCAGTAGCTTTTAAGATCTGAGGCCGGACAGAAAAAAAACTGCGGACATACAGAAGTGCGGACGGACAGACAAAGCCGGCACAAGTTTTCTTTTACAGAAAACTAAAAATATTTATGATGATGATGATACTCGTTTATTTTAATAACATTTGAGTTTATGCTACATAAATTAACTTTCATTGTTCTTTCTTTAAAATACAACTGGTGAAATATGATGAAGATCATATTCCTTACACTGACGCAGTTTCCCTCTGAACCTACAAGAGACCTCAGCGAAGAAATCTACTCTGCACTGGAGAGCCAAAAACGATATTGGCCGCATAACTTGCCAGGGAACCTAAATTTTGCGAAGTAACTGAAAACAATGCACTGGGAACCAACTGCTACGTAATTAGTGAAAGATGGCATTTTGGAGTTACTTTAACAGCCTTGAAAATCATTCCCCGTGAACCAACTGCTAAATAATTCGTAACAGATGGAAACGTATAGGAATGGAATGGAATATAGAGTTTAGGCCGAAGGCCAAGCACTGGGACCTATGAGGTCATACACTGCTGGAAAGGAAACTTGGAGTAGGTAGGTTTGAATGGTGTAACAGGAGGAAAACCTCAAAGCAGTTGCACTATGAAATAATGGTTAGGAGAGAGTGGATAGCAAGATGGAAGAAAGATAATATGAATGGAGGTACAGCAAAAGGAATGAAAGGTGTTGCAGTTAGGGGCCGAAGGGACGATGCAAAGAACCTTTAGTAATGCCTACAGTGCACCCCGTGAAGTGCACTGATGGCACTGCCCCTACGGGGTGGAAAAATATAGGCTAGCGGTATTTTGAAACAATGAAAATATAAAAGTTCCCGCAGACCACATCACGCATTCAAATCTAGACTACGCTAACTGGCGCGGTCCATTCCGTTCTTTATAAACACCATTAATTACTCGGGGCTCGTAAGAATCCCTACTACAGACACTTTTACTGTACCATTAACTGTGTTAGTTACTGTGCAGTGTTTAGAATATTGGGTTCATATAGTCTGTAGTGAACCATATATCTCACTGTATATAGCCTAATACTTCCTGTTAGGGTTATATATTTTACTAAGAACAGCATTAATACTTCCTGTTAGGGTTATATATCTTACTAAGAACAGCACTAATACTTCCTGTTGGGGTTATATATTTTATTAAGAACAGCACTGAGTCCCTTGGCTAGAAATATACAGATAGCCAAGACTGTCAAGGATAAGATATTCCGTTTTCTGATAATTATGTTTTAAAAAAGTAATACTTAATTATCATGTTTTAAGCAAATCTAAGTATGTATCGCTTGGTTTTTGGCAGAAATAAAAGAAAAATTCTCTACACGAACATAGCTTATTGAAAGTGACTCATTACGGGCATGTTTCATTTTTCACAAAAGAGTATTTAAACACACAACTAACTGTTCAAAGTACAAAAGAGTGAAAAGTAATATAAGAGATTTATGATTTTATAAATGCTGAGAAAGGAAAAACCCCATTCTTATGAAAACAGTAAATTTCAAATAAATTCATATTTGCAGTAAAATAATGGCCAAAATTCTTAAATACTGACCTACCTAACAACCCTTTCCCTCCGAAAAACATTCTCATTTTCGATTAATCAATGACTCAGAGCTTGAAAGACTCATACCAATCGAAACAAGTAAAAAATGCGCCAAAGTTACTTCGGCGCAATCAAGTTTTCTGTACATCGTATAATCAAGTACACAGAAAATAGATCTATCTTTCCGTGGTCTCGCTATACAGTAATGCTGCATAAACCGCGGCCCATGAATCTTTAACCACGGCCCAGTGGTGGCCTATTCTACATCGCTGCCAGAAGCACGATTATGGCTAACTTTAACCTTAAATAAAATAAAAACTACTGAGGCTACAGGGTTGCAATTTGGTATGTTTGATGATTGGAGGGTGGATGATCAACAGAAAAAGTACGGACAGAAAAAAGTACGGACGGACAGGCAAAGCCGGCACAATAGTTTTCTTTTACAGGAAACTAAAAATGCATTTCTAATCATCTGATAATTCATGGTGAAATATCAAAACAAGATCGAGTGACGGTTTAAAATAAATTTTTACTGCTGCGTCCAGCCAAATTTTGGAAAATATTTACGCAAACTGTAGATTAATAGAGCATGAGATAATCAGTATAGTTTGTCGTAGTTTTTCTGTAGATTTTCAACATTATTCCATCTATTTTTAAACACGATCTTTTCAAGAATCTCACAGAACAGGTATGGATGAACTCCAGCTCATATCTAAAAATACATATACCATCCTCCTTTCCTCTGAAAAGAACAGGAAAAAAAAACAAGTTTTGAAACTCAAAATTCGAAGATAAATTTTCCCTTCCTCCCACTGAAAGGGAGGAGACAAAATTCCTAGCAAAGAATAAAAAAAAAAATTCCTTGCCCAAAAAGAGAAAAAAAATTCCTGGCAAAAAAAAAAAGTTTAGCCCACGCCGACGCAGTTCTTCTTAAAGCCCAGATTATTTCAGAGTTTTAATGACGCGGCTCCATTGTACAGAGGGAGAGAAATGACGGAGTGATGCTTGCCACAGAGCCACATAAAGCAGCCAGCAGCAATAATAACATCCGCATAGGCGTCAGCAGCGGTAAAAGCAGCAGTGATGACGACGATGAAGACGACACACGCTTCATTATCATCGCTCATCATCATCATCATCATCATCAGCATTAGCAGTAGCAGCAGAAGCAGAGAAAGAAATAACAGCAGTAAAAACAGCAGCAGAAGTAGAGGAAGGAATAACAGCAGTAAAAACAGCAGCAGAAGTAGAGGAAGGAATAACAGCAGTAAAAACAGCAGCAGAAGTAGAGGAAGGAATAACAGCAGTAAAAACAGCAGCAGAAGTAGAGGAAGGAATAACAGCGGGAAAAACAGCAGCACAAGAAGCAACAGTTTTAAAAGCAGCATCAAAAACAGCAGCGCAAGCTGAAGAAATAACAGCAGTAAAAACAGTAGCGCACATATTGGAAATAACTGCAGCACAAGTAGAAGAAATAACAGCAGTAAAAACAGCGGCAAAAGTTGAAAAAATAACAGCAGTAAAAGCAGTAGCACGCACGTATTAGAAAATTACTGGAGCAAAACAGCACCACGAGTAGAAGAAACAACGGCAGCAAAAACACCAGCGCAGAGCAACAACAAAAACCTTGAGACGCAACAAATCCCACAAATAAGGCTAAGTATCTGGTACGGACGGGACGAACAACTTTAGCAATAATACTAATAATGATCAATGGTTCTTAGCCACGTAAAATAAGTCTAATCCTTCGGGCCAGCCCTAGGAGAGCTGTTAATCAGCTCAGTGGTCTGGTAAAACTAAGGTATACTTACTTAGTTACTCTTATCTGCTTATGTGTTATCATCGTGAGCCACTGCAACTCAAGTCAGGTTGGGTTTATAAGTTGCAACTTGAGAGTTGCAAGGATTAACAGCTTTTCCGTTTGGCAGAACAGAAGGAGTAGGTTTCTGAAAGACGGAATTTTTCTTTGTGCAAGATTCAAAGGTTAATTTTAACAAGACTGTTATTTATTTATTTTTTAACTTTACCAGACACGAACTTCAATCCGACGTTCTACTCTCATTTATTAATACGATTGCTGGGTCGAGATTTGGGGGGGGGGAGAGGAGAGGAAGGCCCCATAAGGTGTTATTCTTCGATTGTAAATGAAAACAACAAAACAACCGTAATAAAAATGACAACCGTAACAACAGCTGCAGAAGCACAGCGCTCATTCCTGACGTCATTTGGCATTAACTTTGTATTATTGTCGGTTATAATGTAAGCACGAAATCAATTTGTAGGTAAGTATGAAATGTAGAGATAAAAAGGTAACGAATGAAAAATTAAGAGCATCAGCCAATAATAATAATAATAATAATAATAATAATAATAATAATAATAATAATAATAATAATAATAACAACAAAATAAGGAAAAGACCCATTAGTAAGATTTGTGTTTAAATTTCTTGTCTACTATATTTACATTTTCGATCAAAAACTATTTACCCAATGTTGGTTTTAGCTTACAAAATCATCTTGGTAACCTAAGAAAAACCCGATGCAAACACTTCATGTGTGAATTTGTGTATAAAACAGACCTTCTCTTATCGACTGGAAATAGGAGTTCGTTGATTATTTTTTTCAATAATAAAAATATCAATAATAACAGCCAATCAGACAGACAGCTTAGAATCATTACCATCCATCAAGCGATAATAAGAGATTCGAAACCACTCACACTTGACGAAAGAGACGATAAAGAATAAAACTTCGCGGTGACGGTTGGAGCTGGAATTAGAATGTGAAATTTAGGCCAAAGGCCAAAAGCTGGGACCTATGAGGTCATTCAGCGCTGAAAAGGAAAAAAAGGTTTGAAAGGCGTAGCAGGAGGAAACAATAATTGTTAGGAGAGGGTGGAGAGACAGACGGAAGAGAGAGAATATGAACGGAGGTACAGTAAAAGGAATGAAAGGGTTTGCAGCTAGGTGCCGAAGGGACAACTGCAAAGAACCTGAAGTAATGCATACAGTGCATTGCGTGAGGTACACTGACGGCATTACCCCTCACCTCATTTTCACTTCGTCGAGACTAACGAAATCACGCGAATGCTGTCGATAGACGAAAGCTATTAAAGAACTCCCGGTGGAAAGTTCTGCAGTTTTCGGTTTTCAAGAAGTTTCGTTATCCTGTAACTCATTTTGGGGTTATTTTGGTGATCGACAAAAAAATGTGAGTTCGCCGATTAGCTGGTTCATCCTTGCACCTTTTGCAATTTCGCATAGGATCCAGCGTGCGTTCATACATAATTTTTTTTTAATATAATAACTGTATGTATATATATATATATATATATATATATATATATATATATATATATATATATATATATATATATATATATATATATATATATATATATATATATATATATATATATATATATTAAAAAGTGTGTATGAATGCACGCTGGTTCCTGTGCGAAATATATGTACATATTTATATATATATATATATATATATATATATATATATATATATATATATATATATATATATATATATATATATATATATTTATTTATTTATTTATTTATTTATAACACGAACCTTGATTCTCTGAGCGCGAGCGCGGTGGTCTACCACTGACCCGTGTGTACATAGGTTCGTGTGTGTGTGTGTGTGTGTGTGTGTGTGTCTGAGTATTCACAGTATCACTAAATCTAATCTGTAAATTACCTCTTGCATGAAAATATACAAATATAAATCACATGAGTGCTACAACGCACGCACAAGCACCGCATCCCAATTTCCCAAAATCTAATCTGTAAACGAAAATGTGCAAAAATATATCAAGCATTTCATTGATGCGCACATTTTTTTTTGCACACGCAAACACAATACCCCGACAACGCGTCAATGACGCAACACAATGCATGAAATCATTCCACATAGGCCTGCGAGCTCAAGCAAAACAATAGCCTTATTTTCTCTCTTCCCCTTTTTCCGTATTTTTCGTATTTTGTGGTTCATGAGTGATGATACAGGGCTCATTCATCATCAGATTCATCTGACGGTCATGAGTGAGGATAAGGCAGAATTGAACGTGTTATTTTTATATTGAAAACGTCAGGCTGATGTTTACAGATGATGGTTTACGTAAATACTGATTACATTGTTTACGATATTTTAGAGAGATAAGCTCTGTATATTTATGTTCCACACCTGAGCTCTAACGGGTCCGGAATTATCGTCCTTTTTTTTATCGTTATTTATGGTTAAAATCTGTTTAGTTTATTTCCCCATCTGTTCCATTTTATATCGTCTGTTTCTGTCCATTCTGGGAAATCGATAACAATGTATTTTGTTATGCAAATTGTCCAACGCACGATCAGTGCTCTGTTAATGGTTTGTTTGTTAAACAAAATCACGCAACTTTTTCGGGGAGGGGGGGGGCGCTTGTTGACAAGCTTTCTGAATCACTGGTATGATATTTCCCTTTTTAATCCGGAATCTAATTATCAGCTTATGATTGTGTTAAATTATTTGCATTTAAAACATAAACACAAAGCGTGTGTTAAATTATTTATATTTAAAACATAAACACAAAGCATCAAAATGTTAACATACCTGTCAACAAACAGACATTTTTCCACGAAAACTGTCCAGGAACATTTGGCAACTGTCTCCCTTGGGAGGCTTGCTCGTACCCCTAGTGAATGATGCCTCTTTACAAGGGACATGATTCAAGGAAAGTATTGGGTTTAATTGTGGAATTCCCTTGTTGGATGTAATCCTTAAGATTAACAGGACTAAAGGAATGTAATTAACATGAATAAAAACGAGAAGTCTCCTAAGCAAACAGTTATAGTACTACACTTGCAGGTAACGCGTGTGAATATTTCACCATCGTGACTATTGCAACCTGCCGGTAGCTGTCCAAAAATGGCAATGAAACCTTCCGGCTCTTTGGCCAAGGCTGCGCTGAAATTCATCGCTTTACACAAGATAAGAATTGTTTTGCTGATTAAGTACTGCGCCTCTAAATATATCATTTTCCCATTGTTCACGACCAAGAATTTCGAACCAAGAAGAATTTGAGATTTTATCACTGAACTGAGAACCGGGCATTAATTGCTTCAACAGCCAACACTGGACGCCTCTGTTTTCATTCAAATATGAAGTAGGCATTCAAATGAAAACAAATCATATATGCAACGCAATCGTAGTAGGAGAACTACTGATAGTATAATAACTGGCTATCTTTGTTTCTACAAATAGTTCATTTCTGGCAAGTAAGCAAAGAAAATCATCTATTTAGTTGAAAAAATTATAAAATACACAGAAGCACAGAAAATACAGTTGTCCTCCTCCCACTATCACAGAGAACAAGAACAAACATATCTCA
Organism: Macrobrachium rosenbergii; assembly: GCA_039081455.1. Lineage (NCBI taxonomy): Eukaryota > Metazoa > Arthropoda > Malacostraca > Decapoda > Palaemonidae > Macrobrachium > Macrobrachium rosenbergii. The sequence continues at coordinate 22,315,101 of JANJGK010000045.1, read as the reverse complement.
TCTAAGGCTAAATTTTCGCTCCTGATACTTGGCGAGACAAGACTACGGTAATCATTAATAAATAAGATAGCGGACATTTTCATTTGATTCACACTGTATTTTAAAAAGGTGTTTGTGTGGAAATAAGTCCTTTTTCTTGACAGGGTAAGACTCTCTCTCTCTCTCTCTCTCTCTCTCTCTCTCTCTCTCTCTCTCTCTCTCTCTCTCTGTGTGGTAGCGTAAATAAGCGGGTCATATTGGCCTCAACATTGGGCTTTCGCCTGCAACTTTGAGTATATTCTGATGTTAGACAAGAAATGTCGAAAACGTCAGTAGTAAAGATTTAACATCGGCCAGAAGGGAAGAGCACAGGCTGACAACCCCATCATGAAACATCATCTATAAAAAAAAAAAAAAAAAAAAAAAAAAAAAACGCGCAAGCAAACACATGCACGCAAGCGCACACACACGCTTACATATATAAATATATATTATAATATATACATAATATACATATCATATGATATATATGTATATATATATATTATACATATATATATATATATATATATATATATATATATATATATATATATATATATATATATATATATATATATATATATATATATATATATATATACACCAGCATTTGAGATAATTAAATAGGTAGGGAGACACTTAAAAACATTAATAATTACCATTCCTATTACTACGGTTCCTACGATTTCTTTTCCCTTTACGATCAGCATAAAAGGAAAACCAGTTACCTGATGAAAGAGACATCCAGTCCAGAGAGAGAGAGAGAGAGAGAGAGAGAGAGAGAGAGAGAGAGAGAGAAAGTGGTATTTGTTGTACGAGTTGGTCAGCTTCTTGCATAGTGAAGAAAGACAGGGTTCGGTGATCCACAATTTATAAGGCGTTGGTTTTCGATGGTATTGTTTCAATGTTGTTGGGCGAAGGACAAAGTCCTGGATAAAATGGGTCAAGGAATGGTCGACGTTTTTATCCTTCTCTTTTACTAATTTCTTTATTTGTAAAGAACTGCGACGCAGAATGTATATACAGTATATATATATATATATATATATATATATATAGATATATATATATATATATATATATATATATACACAGTATATATATATACATATATTGTAATGTAAACACACACACAAACATATATATATATATATATATATATATATATATATATATACATATTATATATATTTATATACTGACTGATATTGCTTTTACTTGTATTACACAAATTAAGCAATGATCGAATTCTAAGTTAGTATTTTTCGTTGGTCATATTTACTTTAAAAAAGACTATCTCTCCTCACTGATAACATTTCTTTTAACCGTTAAAATTTAGACATTGTCCTATTACCGTGTTGCGCTTCTGATGATTTTCTATTGTGTTACACGTAATAAAAATAAATATTTTTATCCTTAACGCCTAACGTGGCTTATTGAGAAAAATGCAAGTCCTTCCTAACCCTCTACAATGATTAACACCCCAATTGTCCATCGCATTAAAAAAACAATTTTATTATCACTAACTCGTTATGTGGAATTAAGATTAATGCAAGTGCCTTCCTAACCCTCTACAATAATTGATCATCCCAATACTCCATCGTATTAAAAAAAATAGTTTTATTATCCTTAACACCTTATGTGGAATTGAGAAAAATTGAATTCCCTTCCTAAACCTCTATAAATAATTAACATCCCAATTCTCCACCGTATTACAAAATAATTTTATTATCCTTAACACCTTATGTGGCTCACTAAAAAAAATGCAAGTCCATTCCTAAAATTATAAATAATTAACGTCCCAATCATCCACCGTATTAACAAATCATTTTATTACCCTTAACGCCTTATGTGGAAATGAGAAAATTGCAAGTCATTTCCTAACCTTGTAAAATAATTAATATCCTAATTCTTCAATTATTCCTGCATACTGCATAACAGTTTGATTAACTCCGATCCTAGAATATTTCCGGCACCACGAAACACGAATTCGTTAATATCTATCAACTCCTGACGAAAGGGCCATTTCAAACATCGGATTCGGATTTATCGTCCGAAATCAGCTTAGCGGCCAGCCGCTTCAGAACGTCGCCAAAACTGTGCATGATTAATTGCTCCTTGCATTAGTCACCGCAAAAGCTTTTGATGAATGGAAACCTTCATCCAGAATGAAAACCCGAAGCAATTTCACAGCGGTGTTTGAAGGTCACTTGCTGGTCGGCCGGCAGCTCAGAGAGAGAGAGAGAGAGAGAGAGAGAGAGAGAGAGAGAGAGAGAGAGAGAGAGAGAGAGAGAGAGAACCATTCTCAGTTATTTGACATCAACTGAATTGGATTAAATTGAATATAGAATTTAGGCCAAAGGCTAAGCACTGAGACCTATGAGGTCATTTTGCGCTGAAACGGAAACTGACAGTAAAAGGTTTGAAAGGTTTAACGGGGGGAAAAACTCGCCGTTGCACTATGAATCAATTGTTAGGAGAGGGTGGAAAGTAAAATGGAGGAAAGAGAATATGAAAGGAGGTACAGTAAAAGGAACGAAAGGGGTTGCAGCTAGGGGGCGAAGGCCCGCTGCAAAAAACCATAAGTAATGCCTACAGTGTACCGCATGAGGCGCACTGACGACACTACCCCCATGTAAGGGGTTTATTTGACATGTCATCGTTTTGATAAATCCTTACTTGTTCAGCTTTTAACGTTTTCGTTATTTAAAACAGATTGAAATAAATTTAGAAATATCTTAATTTTACTGATTCTTTTCGTTCAGACTTGCACGTTACATTTCCTTCCTTCATATTATGTGTTTTTAGGTAATTCATTACCTTATAAAAAAAAAATAAGTAGTTTGCTTGGTCATTTCAGTGCGTTAAAATTCTAATTAAATCGGCTTTAAAATGTCCGTCTGGAACCTCAAAAAGGTAAGATTTAGGATATATATTAAAATTTCTTTAAACAGGGTATATATGAAAATTTCTATAAGATTTAGGATATATATAAAAATTTCTTTAAACAGGGTATGTATAAAAATTTCTTTAAACAGACAAAAAGCATGTTTTTTTTTTTGAGGGGGGGGGGCAGAAACTCAAAGATAATTCACACAACATGATGCAGGCAAAAGAAAAACAATGAGGAAAGGATGTAGGATGTGAACTGAAAGCATGCTATGTGGTGACAGCAGATGATTGACTGCCAACCAGTACAGGGAGTAGAAGTTACAGGGAATGGTGAAAGCAACCCTGTATTTCGAGAAGAAAAATTGCAAGTGTGAAGCTTAATGGGACTGGCAACCTAATGTTCTTTTATCGCCTAGGACGGAAGAAAGTGGTAGGAATAAAAAAAGTACTGAAGGCGGTTAAAGTTGGCAATAATAAGTCTCAGAACAAAATTAGTAAATATTCTTATTCGAAAAATCAGTTATCACTAACGGACAACTATATCTGTCCACTCAACACGGCTGTATATATTAGTTTACAGAATTTGCATTCATAAATCTTGCATAAAAGCTTTCACCACTGTTGGCATTCTAGCATTTATGTTTAAGAAGCCAATGGATAAGACTTATACAAACTGGTATAAGTTAGCCATGAACACTTGAAAAAAGAGAAATTTAGCTCGTCAGAGCTAAAGTTTCAAGTGATTTTAGCTCGTCAGAACTAAAGTTTCAAGTGATTTTAGCTCGTCAGAACTAAAGTTTCAAGTGATATGATTGCGATTAATTATAATGGTAAGGAAATGATAGTATAAATAAAATGAAGAGGGAAGTAATATACAAATAATAGAAAACAACTGTTTAAACTTCTTAGCGATAAAAAAAAAAAATAAAAATTCTGTTATAAGCCCAACTTAGCGTACAAGATATTTGAGTTCGAATCTGTTTCGCAGGATGATGATAAGCTATTTATGTTGAAGGGAGCTTATTATGCCTGTTTAGGAGAGAGAATTCCAAGGGCGTAGGGTTTGCAACCCCATATCCTGACAGTAGAATTCCACGTAACCAAGAACCTTTTGCCTTGCGTAGCTACTTAAAACAGGTTCTAAGCCCGGGTAAAATACGGAGGTTCAGAAGCATATACACTTTCATCAATGTAGGTCAAGTGACCCAGTGCATAAACAATGCAAAATCGAGGAAAGGGAGCACAGGTTAAATTGAATAGTTGTATAGAGGGGAAAAAAAATAGGGACACCAAATTACCTTCATCGCCGGGCTGAAATTACATCTTTAATCCACTTGTGAACGCGATTACCAATCAGCAAAATATTTTGCGTTTGCCAGCGATTCATAAAAGGCGCAATTAACCACGGGCGGTTCTAATGAGGCCATACACGATCACTATTACGGCTTTCCCTATTAAACAGTTCCCAATTTGCTTTCCTCTACCGACGAACAGGTTCCAATTTGCATCGCTGACGAATGGCAGCATCGTCATGAAAGATAAAAATGATCGCGTGATAATTTCCTTTGATAACAATATTAATAATCGAAGTGTCAGGGGAGATGATTGGGCGAGAGATGAGATAATCACTTCAGTGATTATTATTCATGACGGTTTGATGCGATGTGGAGTACTTTGGAGTAATATGGGGTGGTATGGAGTAGTGGAGTAATGGGAGAAAATATATTTGTTTAGGTGATTTGCAGTTGTCTTGGACTATTAGAATAAGGGGGATTTGCATAATGCATGTTTTTCTTAAAGGTTTGCAAGGGTAAATGGTCAAATTACTTTTATTATCAGCAGCTTACTTCGATGGGTCTTTCTTAGCCGAGATGGAACGTTACTATAGAAAAAGTAACGGGAGTTCTGTGCTTAATTCAAAAGAAAGTTTTTGAAGAAAAAACTAAGCAACGATGTTCTCACCCTTAAAAGATCTTTTTTTATTCTTTTCTTTCTTTTTTTTTTTTTTATAAAAGTAGGTGATGGTCTCAGCTCCAACGGAAGTTTTTTGTAAAACCAAAAACATGAAAGTAGGTGATGTTCTTTTAGGCCTAGAAGGAAATAAACAAATTAAATCACATCATGTTCTTTTTTGGAATTGAGGAAAATAAAACATAGGACGTGTTTTGTTAATAACAAATATGGAAGCTTATCCATTAATAAAAGAAAGTCTCACGCGATAGCCAAAGTTAGCACAATCCAGAAGGAGCTGGAACAATTCAACTGACCAACCAGAATATTGTGGGATAATGGTTTTACTGCCATTTCAGCACAGCATTTACTCTTCGTGACATAAAAGAAAAAAAAAACGTAAATCAACTGGCTGTTTGTGGAAGAAGAAGCCTACACACGCTTTACTGAATATTTATGAACATTTCTCTTTATATATTTATATGTATATGTATATGTGAATATTTCTATCCTTTTGCCTTTTTTTAGTTTATTTCCCACATTTCAACTTTACGTGATTCAAGTGAACGTTCTTTGACTGTCTCAGGGCAAAGTCAGGTTATTTTTTTTTTTTTTTTTTTTTTTTTTTTAACGGCATAGGCCAACCAGAAACATGGAAAGGCCGATCCCATCGGCCTTTTCATTATACAAGTACTGCTTATCCGATATTTTGAAAAGTAAAATCACTACTTAAATTGGGCGTTCCTTTCCTCGTATTGAAAAGGAACACCCGGTTCAAGTAAAGTGATTTTACGCTTTAACATAACGGATGGGCAGTACTTTTATAAAGAAAAGGAAGATGGAATCAGTTATTTCAGGTTTTGGTTTTCCTATGCCGTTGGAAACAAGAAAAAACGAGTAAAAAATGCGATAAAGTTTCTTCGGCGCAATCGAGTTTTCTGTACAGCGTATAATCAAGGCCACCAAAAATAGAGCTATCTTTCGGTGGTCTCGGTATAATGCTGTATGAGCCGCGGCCCATGAGTCTTTAACCACGGCCCGGTTGTGGCATGTCCTATATCGTTGCCAGATGCACGACCATGGCTAACTTTAACCTTAAATGAAATAAAAACTACTGGGGCTAGAGGGCTGCAATTTGGTATGTTTGATGATTGGAGGGTGGATGATCAACGTACCGATTTGCTGCCCTCTGGCCTTTGTAGTTTTTAAGATCTGAGGGCGGACGGACAAAAAGCCGGCACAATAGTTTTCTTTTACAGTAAACTAAAAAACGGTTTTAACCTGAAATAACCAAAGACTGTCTACTTAAAAGAAGGAGAATTCTATGAATAAGGTTAAGCTGGAAACTGACTCGCAAAAAAAAAAAAGCAAAAAGACAAAATTATATTCACTGGTGACAATAGGGGGCGGGGGACGGGAGAGGGCGCCCCTGGGTGTTACGATGTCTCCCAAGAGGAGGGAGAAACCCTTTCCTTAGCACAACGAAGCACTGACCGGATTACTGTCTGTAGAAAAGAATCAGCAGGAACGCCTATCGGTGAATAGAAAGAGGGTCTTGATAAAAAAAAAAATATGATCCCAAATGACCCTTGATTCAGTCCTGTTGAAGGAAAAAAAAAAGATGAACTAACAGCATGATTATTTCCCTTGATAATGATATTAATGGAAAGAAAGAAGAAATAATTGCCAGAAAAATATGTTAACTAGTGTTAGAAGCTTTGAATTGTCCGAAGTTTCAGTATCCACATTCGCCTATGCCCTCAAGAATAAAGTAGACAGTCGATGAAAAAGAGCAATATGTCACTGAAAACAAACCCCACAGGATGGCTATGAAGTGAAAGGGAATTGAGAAAGAGGGATTACCCGACGATAATTACATAATTAAGATTAGGTAAAAGATAAAATGTAAGGGGCGTCTTGGCGTCTTTCAAGCGAAGAAAAAATACTGAGGCAAAATCCTGAGGAACTATAGGTGGGGGGCGCTTTTGATAATCGCCAGCCACTTCGTTTCCTAAATCTTAAGATAAAACCACTTTTCCAGCGAAAGTTCCAGAGGGGGCTAAATGACGGGTTCATAGTATAATCTACTCTCAAACTTCCTCCTTATGAATCATTCCGCGTCAATAAAACACGGGGGCCTTGATACCTAAAACCTCGCCGACGCGCCAGTGACAACTGGCACTCATTTCCATACAAATGACCCCATAACATGGGAGGCCTGGGCATAATATGAGTAAATAAATCTTGGCAAATGTGGGAACGGTGCCTGTAAAAGCTGCGGATGGCAAATAACAGGCATTTTCATCACATGCATGACTTTTTGCCGACTTTTACTGTTCCCATTTCCTTTTTTTTTTTTTTTTTTTTTTTTTTTTTTGCCTTTTCATGATTTTTTACTGTTCCTATTATTATTATTATTATTATTATTATTATTATTATTATTATTATTATTATTATTATTATTGCCTTTTTCCTGATATTTTATTTTTCCCATTTTTAGCCCTCTTTTTCCTGATTGTTTACCGTTTCCATTTTCATTTTTTTTCTTTTTTGCTTTTTTTCCTCTTATTTTACCTTTCCTAGTTTCATTTTCTTTTGCTTATTTTCCTGACATTTTTAACCTTCGCATTTTCATTTGTTTTGTCTTTTGTCTGATTTTTACCCTACCCATTTTTATTTTATTGCTTTTTTATTGATATTTTACCTTTCCCATTTCCATCTTTACGCCTATTCCTCCTGATATTTTACCTTTTATCCAGACATTTAAATATTCCCATTTCCATCTTTACGCCTATTCCTCCTGATATTTTACCTTTTATCCAGACATTTAAATATTCCCATTTCCATCTTTACGCCTATTCCTCCTGATATTTTACCTTTTATCCAGACATTTAAATATTCCCATTTCCATTTTTGGGAGTCCTTTTTTTTTTTTTCTCGACTTTTACCGTCGCCGTTTTCATCGTTTTTGTCCCTATTCCCCCTTCCCCCTCTGGAATGGACAGCACGTGTTTGTGGTTTCCTCTGGAATCCAAAAAAAAAAAAAAAAAAAATGACAGGGGCGACTCGGAGCGATCTCATTAACATAACCATCCAGCGTCTCACGCGCGCCAATTTTCCCTATATTAGCATGTCATCGCGCATGGCAGGGCGCTGGGACCCTATACATATATAGGGGGATGGCTCCCCATACATATATAGGGGGGGAGGGGGTAGGGGGATGGCAGAGGGCCGGTTAACGCGACGATTATGGAGATTAACCGGAGACCATTAAGGGAAGGGATCTATTCCATGTCGGCGAAGACTCACGCGTTCCGAAGATGGATGTGTTTTTTTTTTTTCAGAGGAATGTCCCCAAATTATTACCCAGGGATAAAAAAAAAAAAAGTGGAGAACAGACGTAGCAGGACACAGATCCATTCATTTCTACTGATGGTTTACCTTTATACGTACGATATTTGATGTTTTTAATTTTACTATTCTTTTCATAGTTTTTTTTTTTTTTTGAGGGATAAAAAAAACCGAACCAGGCAGAAATAAAAAAAAAATAGATCCATCCACGTTTATTGATTGTTTAAACTTTATTCGCACGATATTTGATGTTATTCCTTTTACTATTCTTTTCTCAGATTTCTAGGGTTAAAAAAAAAACAAAACCTGGCAGAAATATAAAAAAAATAGATCCATCCATGTTTATTGATTGCTTACCTTGATCAGTACATTTTACATTATGTACATGATATTATTCACTTTATTTCTGTCTTCTTAATTGATTTTTTCCCGAGTCATAAAAAAAAAAGTACGGAACAGAGTAATAAGAAATAAGTCCAAGTTTTTATGCTTACTGATAGTTTATCTTTATCAGTATTTTACTCCATGTATTCACTTCACTTTACTTTTCTTAGTTAATTTTTTTTTTTTTTTTGCTTTGATCTTTGTAAGTACTCTATTCTACAAAAAAGTTTTCTCAGCGAGTTAATGGGTTTTTATTTATTCCATTGAATTGTAATTGCATTTGAGTAATAATAATAATAATAATAATAATAATAATAATAATAATAATAATAATAATAATAATCTCTAAATGGGGCATTGTTAAACATAATGGCTGTTTCTACGGCATTTAAGTTATATAGACTATTCTCGGAGTCTAAAACCTTTTCATCTGGGCGTTGCCGTTATATAACCTAATATACCAGCTACGCGCTCATGAAAAGGGTGCTACAGGACTCTATTCAAATTAAATGCAGTAGAAATGATGATTATATTCAACAAAATAATAATAATTGTGTTCAAAAATGTTCAGACTGCAATTCTGACATAAAGATAAATTATCTTCGCGGGATTATAAATGTGATATACGTAATCGTACATTCAATTGACTCATAATTCGTCTTTACTGGTTGGGCCGAATTCAGAAATCCACAAGGATGACCTGATACCCTTTAACACTTGACCACACTTACGAGTTACCTCTGGGTAAAGATCGGTGCTGGCGTAACCCAGCTTAACGGCTTAACCAACCAGCGAATAACAATACATCGCATACGACTTACTGTTGAGACCAAGTGTGTATTCGACCAAGAGTATTAAGAAATTACTGTGATAAAAAATTAACAAGTAAAAAATGCGCCGAAGTTTCTTCGGCACAATCGAGTTTTCTGTGCAGCACATAATCAAGGCCACCGAAAACAGATCTATCTTTAGGTGGTCTCGGTATAATGTTGTATGAGCCGCGGCCCATGAAACTCTCAGCCGGCCGTGGTGCCCTGTGTTGTTGCGTTGCCAGAAGCACTATTACGGCTAACTTTAACCTTAAATAAAATCAAAACTACTGAGGCTAGACGCCTGCAATCCGCTATGTTTGATGATTGGAGGGTGGATGATCAATTTACCAATTTGCAGCCCTCTAGCCTCAGTAATTTTCAAGATCTGAGTGCGGACAGAAAAAGTGCGAACGGACAGACAAAGCCTGCACAAGTTTTCTTTTCAGAAAACTAAAAACCGGAAGCTGCCATAAAAGCCTGTAAACGTTCTGTTACCTTAAACCTTGATATTTTTAAATGAACGTTTAGTTATAATACTAAAAAGGAAGTCTTATAGGAGTATAAACGTCGTTGCCTAGTTTTTTCTTCAAAACTTTCTCCCGGGTTAAGGCTAAGGCTCCCTTTGCTTTTTATCCAATAACTTCCCATCGTGGCTATAAAAAAAAAAAAAAGTAAAAACTGCGCCGAAGTTTCTTCGGTGCAATCGAGTTTTCTGTACAGCGTAAATAGATCTGTCTTCCCGGTATAATGCTGTATGAGCCGCGACCCATGAAACATTCAGCCACGGCCCGGTGGTGGCCTGCTATCGAGTTGCCAGACGCACGATTATTGCTAACTTTAACCTTGAATAAAATAAAAACTACTAAGATTAGATGGCTGCAATTTGGTATGTTTGATGATGGGAGGGTGGATGATCAACATACCAATTTTCAGCCCCCTAACCTCAGAAGTTTTTAAGATCTGTGGGCGGACAGAAAAATTGCGGACGGACAGACAAAGCCATCTCAACAGTTTTCTTTTACAGGAAATTTACAGGAAACTAAAGAAAAAAAAAAACGTAAAAGTAGGCTATAAGGAAACTTTTAAGCAAAACATCTATTACGTAAATTCACCCATGCTATGAACCTACAATAAATTACTGATCACCTGAACAAATATATCTATTTACAAATAGTGGTAAAAACAACTAAACCTATCGGTTTTACGATATACGCGGCCTTATATCCCATAGATGATTGGTGGTACATGTATCCCATTTCATAAATGCATTTCAATTTGAAAGTTTTGATTGCATGTTAAAATCTGATAGCAACACTCCTAAATATCTATAAGCACACATCCATCTATCTATCTATCTATCTATCTATCTATCTATCTATCTATGCAGATAGGATTTATTATTATTATTATTATTATTATTATTATTATTATTATTATTATTATTATTATTATTATTCAGATCATGAACCCTATTCTTATGGAACAACCCCACAGCGACTGAAGGTAATGGGGAATACAGAAAGAAGAGACAATAGTTATTAGGAAAGAAAAAAATCAAGTATATTTAATAAATAAATAGATAAGAATTTAAGTAAATTATTCAAATATCTTGGATGTCTGCGGGAAAATTATCGACCATATTTTACATGTATGTCCATGTGATATTTATTTAATAAACTCCCTCCACTGTGAAATTACGCACACAGGATCTAAATTTTTATTCCCCTGCCTAGAGGAATAAAATATGAAACCTATAAAATATAAGTTATTAGAAACGAATAAAGGGTTATTAGAATCTCCTAAAAAAATTTGGGCCACAAATCTTACACCACAAGAAAGACGCTCAGACCCCGCTACAAGAGGCCTTTCGAACGGAATCGGCTAAATGTAAACAGTGGGAAGCGTCTGACTCACAGAAACGCATCGGAAGTGGAAGCGGGTAAGAAAACACGTTTCTCGATTGCCTGCAGGCGTCCCAGATAACAGCTGAGGACCTTTCAAGCATTTTCGCCCATCTTTTCACAAATTTGCAAAGAAAAGTAAATTCTATCCGCATAACCTTACAGCGGCGGGGATTTATAACATGAATATTATATAAACAATAGTTTAAAAACATGGTTATAATTTGCCTTCAGATATCCAAGGTAACAGCTAAGGTCTTTTACAGCATTTTCTTACATTTTTTCGCAAATTTGTGAAGAAAATGCGCTGTAAATTCTATCCTCATAATCTTACAGTGGAGGGAATTTATAACATGATTATATAAATGACAGTTTAAAAACATGGGTATAATTTGCCTTCAGACATCCCAGATAACAGCTAAGATCTTTTAAAGCATTTTCTTACATTTTCTCGCAAATTTGTGAAAAAGATGCGCTGTAAATTCTATCCGCATAACCTCACAGTGGAGGGAAATTACAACACGAATACTGTATAAATAATAATTTAAAAATATGATTATAACTTGCCTGCAGACATCCCATATAACAGCTAAGGATTCTTTAAAGCATTTTCGCCCATTTTTTCACAAATTTGAGAAGACAACGAGATGTAAATCCCATCTGGGTTATCTTACAGTGGTGGGAATTTATTACATAAACCGTATAAAGATACGGTTAGCATTTAACTTTCAGACATGGAGATAACAGCTAAGGGGTTTTCAAGCATTTTCGTCGATTTTTAAAGAATTTTTCAAAATTTCAATCCTATCTGCCCAATCTTGAAGTGGGAGGAATTTATTGCATTAATATTACATAAATATTAATATAAAAATATGGTTATAATTTGCCTTCAGACATCCGAAATAATAGCTAAGAGCTTTTCAAACATTTACGGAGAAAATGCAATGTAAATCCTATGTGAGTAATTTTACAATGGAGGAAATTTATTACATAAATACCACATGAATATAAATGTAAAATATGGTTTATATTTTCCCCAGAGACATCCAAGGTGTTTGAATAGTTTACTTAAATTTTCATCTACTTATTTATCAATTTGTTGACTTATTTTTTCTTTCCTAATAACTGATGTTTTCTTTCTATATTTCCAATTACCTTCTGTCGCTTCTTTCTAATGAACTCAATATTTTTTAGAATCTTGAATTACAAGTCAATGACCCCTTTATTTCCAAGCATTGGCTTGGAAATAAAGGCAGGACCTACACCTCGTGATATACTCTGTGCGTGTGTGTGTGTGTGTGTGTGTGTGTGTATATATATATATATATATATATATATATATATATATATATATATATATATATATATATATATATATATATATATATATATATATATATATATATATATATATATTATAATTATTGTGACAATTTTTCAATTTCTTAATCTTACGTAAGATTCTTTCGTGACAAAATCGTCTCCTCTTCGTCCCGAAAGGACCAGGATATTAATTTGGTACGGGAAATTAATGTAATTAATTCTTAAAATGTTTTCTATGCATTACAGTCCGGGTTTCTGCATCAATTCTACGGAATTCTCTTTATCGACCACTGTGGATTTATTTGGTGAATTTTATCTATTTTTTGTGGATTATTAACGCGTTATTTACTGTTATTAACTCGTTATTAACCGCTCGGTGGTGACATAGCGTCGGTTTATCGACATTTGGTCTCGCACTCTTCGGCAGCATCCGTTTTCTTTGATTCCCATATTCAGCAGTATACGATCCTGTTCTCTCTCTCTCTCTCTCTCTCTCTCTCTCTCTCTCTCTCTCTCTCTCTCTCTCTCTCTCTCTCTATATATATATATATATATATATATATATATATATATATATATATATATATATATATATATATATATATATGTATTATGCATGTGTATAATTGTGTGTGTGTATGTATGTATGTATATATATATATACAGTATATATATATATATATATATATATATATATATATATATATATATATATATATATATTATATATATAAACATATATATAAATATATACATATGTATATTTTATATATGTAGATATATATACATATATATATATATGTATGTATGTATGTATGTATGTATGTATGTATGTATCTATCTATCTATCTATCTATCTATCTATATATATATGACTGTTAGAACAGAATTCCCTATTCAGATCGTTTCCCACTAGCCCTAGATAAAATAATAAAGTTAGTTGAATTATGTATATCAAATAACATCTTTTCATTCGGGGAGTCATTCTATAAGCAAATATTCGGGTGCAGCATGGGCAGCCCTTTAAGTCATGTTTTAGACAATCTATACGTGGAATATTTTGAAACTGTATTAATAAACGCAATAAAACCTAAAGACATGCTATGGATGAGATATGTAGATGACATCTTAGCATTTTGGGATAATAAGTGGGGGAAATTTCAATGAATTTCTTTCAAAATTAAATGCATTAGTGCTTTGCATCAAATTTAAGGCTGAATGGGAAACAGATAACAAAATTCCTTTTCTTGGCGTTTTAATAATTAGAGACACGACAGAATACAAATTTACCATATACAGAAAACCAACCTTCTCTCTGTCATACACCCATTTTAATAGCTATCGTGACATCTCTATGAAAATTCGCGTAGCCAGCCATTTATTCTTAAGAGTCTTACGGATTTGCTCCCCGGATCTCCTGGAAAAGGAAGTTGAACTAATCCGTAAGCAGCTGTAATGTTGAAAGTACCTATACCATTTAATTGAGAAATCGATCCACAAAGCAAACTATTTTCTTCCGTCCCCCCCCCCCATAACAAGACCAGAGAGCCGCCCAACAATAAAATAAAAATCCCACACCAGGACAGGATTAAGACGTTGACACAGAAACTCAGAAACTCCAACCCTTTTGCTTTTACCTACCCAAATGCCTCAGCCAAATCCATGATTAACGTCCAACAAAAACCAGTCCCCAAAGACACAGGAGTTTACGAAATCCCTTGCCTCAGTTGTGACCAATCTTATATCGGCTTTACAGGCAAATCGCTCGCCCAAAGATTAATACAGCATAAACGTTTAGTTAGGTATTTTTAACCACATAAATAATCATAACCACATTGTAAACTGGAATATGTCTCGCATAATGTATAGCAGCAGTTGTCGGTTCAAAAGCCAGATGGTAGAATCAGCCTTAATTAAATAAAGAAATGCAATGAATCTTTCAAGAGGCGCCTGGGTTTCAGATATTATAGATAAAATCTTTCTCCAACCAGTGATTAAGAAGATTAAAGAGAAATTGTCAACTGGAGTGGCTTAACGGCTGACCTATGGATCTTCTGGTATAAATACCGCTTTTCTGTAACTTTTTCTCATTTACTATTTGCCTGAGGAGAGAGACAGTTTGGTCTCTGAAATATAACTTTCATTTTCCACACTTTAGCTTTCCTATGGGCTCCCTTATATTTTGATATATATATAATATATATATATATATATATATATATATATATATATATATATATATATATATATATATATATATATATATATATATATATATATGGCGTGTGTATTTACGAAACTATGTGCAATGTGTTTCGCGAGATGCCATTTTACGATAGATATTTTTTTTTTATTCTGACTGAAACATATACTGTATGTTAAAAAAATTACTTTGACACAAATCCGATCCCAAAGGTCAGCTCTTCGCTCTCAAAATAAAAATTAAGAAGTTTCGTTCATTTCTGATGAAGATAGAATAGTGAATGGCTGGAGAAATAGTAGTAGTAGTAGTAGTAGTAGTAGTAGTAGTAGTAGTAGTAGTAGTAGTAGTAGAAGGGAATTGCCTTTGAAACGGCTCCTACGCATAAGTTGTTAACATGAAATATCAAATTTCTTCAAAGGTCACGCACAAATGGGTTCCGTTTTTTCTCTCTTTTTTTCTGCGAAAAGCTCAAAGGCGGGTTTTTTTTCTCTTTGGACGAGAAAACGTAAATATTAAGAAAAAAAAACTTGAAAAACCTCATGACGCGCATGGCAAGAAACAGTTTTCTGAAGCGAAACGGACAAATGTTTTAATAAACAAACTGACGACCATAAGCAAATCGTCATGAAATACTACATGGCTTCTGAACACACATCAGTAAAACCCTCTCCTTCAAAAACAAACAACGCCGAAACATAAACAACAACGAGCCAAACAACCACGGCAAAAGGCAAGGACGAAAAACAACAAAGCCAACCGAAATAGAGCTTTCGTCTTGTAGATGGGAATAATGAATGAGCTGGACTTGGCCATCTATTGCCTCATGGGAGGAGGAGGAGGAGGAGGAGGAGGAGGAGGAGGAGGAGGAGGAGGAGGGGGAGGAGGAGGAGGTGGAGGAGTAAGTATGTGGTGGGAGGGGTATAGGGACAGTGGGGGTACTGGGTTGGGAGGTTAAGAGGAACCCATGGGGTCTGAGACAACAGAATGAAGGGAGGTGGGTAGGAAAGATTGGAAAGGAGGCAGAAGGATGGGAGAGGGAGAAGGAGAGGGAGAAGGAGAGGGAGGGGAGAGCGAGACGGAGAGGGAGGGGGGAAAGGGGGAGGGAGGGAGAAGAGGAAAAGGGATGGCCATGGGGTCTGAGATAAGAGGATGAGGGGGGGTAAGGAAATATTGGAAAGGAGGTGAAGGGGGGTTAGGGAGGGGGAGGGGAAGGGGGAGGGGGGAAAGAGGGAGAGAGGAGGAGAGATTGGTTTGCGAATGAGGGAGGCAAAGGAGGCACGTCTCTTAATGAACAATTAAACTAATCCATGCGTCCTCCATGATAACCAGTTCCTCATTTGCATATGAAGGATGACTTTGGTCCTGACGCAGGAGTAATTTGGGAATGATACTGGTGTGCACCAGGATCTCGATAGCAAAGAGAGAGAGAGAGAGAGAGAGAGAGAGAGAGAGAGAGAGAGAGAGAGAGAGAGAGAGAGAGATTCTCTCCATCAGTGCATGTGAAAACTTGCCTTTTGATATACGTTAATTATCTAGCTCATCGTACATGCTTAAGTATGGCCATACTGAATTTTACACATCTGGGGCTTTCTTCCTTTCACTCGCTGCTGTCTGTCTGTCTGTCTGTCTGTCTGTCTGTCTGTCTGTCTGTCTCTGTCTGTCTGTCTGTCTGTCTGTCTGTCTGTCTGTCTGTCTGTCTGTCTGTCTGTCTGTGTCACTTTCTTTTTTTTATAATTATTGATAGCCTGGAAAATTACCAGTTATTTTATGGCATGAAACATAAAATAACTATTAAAATAAAATAGCTAAAATTACCTCTACCTTGCCGTGCGTGTGCCAGTCTTTATTGGTCGGAAAAGAATATTCGTTATTTTAAGCTTATACGAATCTATAATGTGGTTAGTACTTCATTTTGAGCAGAGCCATATAGGAATCACGTATTTCAACAGGATATGGGTGGAAAAAATAAAATTTCCTTAGTGACAAATGTATAAACAATGCGCCAAAAAATCATGGCTTTTGTTTCGAACTGAGACAGTTCACAAGATAAACAAGTAAAAAATGTGCCAAAGTTTCTTAGGCGCTATCAAGTTTTCTGTACAGCGTATAATGCTTTATGAAACTCTCAGCCACGGTCCATGAAATTCTCAGCCGCTGCCCGTGAAACTTTCAGCCACGGCCCGGTGGTGGCCTGTGTTGTTGGCACCTATCATTACTCATGGCTAACTTTAGCCTTAAATAAAATCAAAACTGCTGAGGCTAGAGGGGCTGCAATTTGATATGTTTGATGGCTGGAGGGTGGATGATCAACATACCAATTTGCAGCCCTCTAGCCTAAGTAGTTTTTAAGATCTGAGGGCGGACAGAAAAAGTGCGGACGGACAGATAAATAGCCATCTCAATAATGTTCTTTTACAGAAAACTAAAAAAAAAAAAAAAGTAAATGAAACATAAGACCTGTAGTGACGTGACGGACGATAGCTGAAACTGTTTATACCACAAGCATTTTAACTACGGTCTGTGCTCCAACTATCTTGCAAAGATATGAAAGATGAGAATTACCAACTGTTTGGTCACTAAATTTAAAAATATGGTCAAAATTAATGTTTTCCTTAGGAAAGGGAGACATCCACACTGTCGACTGCATATGTGAAGAAAATTCCAATTCTTTGGGCAACATATGGTGACTAATCTCACTGAGCTGAGGCACTGTCAGTTATTTTTCATAGGCACTCATCACCTCACTTAAATCTAAACAACACGTGACAATTCAGTACTTCTACTCAACATAATATGCTTTTTGAACCTGTTTATTTTATCTATTTTTGTTTATTTCAGTAGATGAAACCTATTCACATTGAACAAGCACGCAGGGGCCACTGACTTGAAATTCAAGCTTCCAAAGAATGTTGGTTTCAACCTCTCACCTCACACTGCGGCAGTAACTGATCATGATACAGAGCCAGTGATTTTTCATCGCCCTGGGGGAGGAGACGCGAACCCGCGACGCCTGAGTGGCAACCTCAACACTAACCACTATCAACACTAACCACTATACCAGCGGACTTCAGGGATAAAATTTCAGTGCCGAAGATTTTTGTTGCCATGTTACATGTTCGTCTGTACATACATCTACTGCTTCATTATAGTCATCGTATGACATGATCCTGAAAGAGATAAGCATGTCAGGATAATGACAAGTTGTGTCACAACCACTGAGCCACTCCTAACAATTCCTGTAGTAACAAATAACATTATTTCCATTCATATTCTTGCGAGCGTTATGTCTTGCCTTCTGTGCAACTTAATCTTTCCTATTCTTAACAGTGTTTTCAGTCATTTCATTCTATAATGCATTAACAAGGTTACACAGCTAAACCAAACAACAGTTCCTTGACTGCTGAATTTAGGATGAACCTTTGTGCCGACTATTATAACAATATCTGTTGCTGCATATACCTGCACAGAAGGGTTTTCACTGCATGGATGTGAATAAGGAAACACGAGGGAAGGTTGGAAAAATCTGAATATTGTAACAGAGGGGAACAGGAAACCCACACGTATGCACAGGTACAATCATGGAATTAAATTATTCAATACAGTCTTCTCTAGTTGAAAAAAAAATACAGTATTCTCTTCTTGTGCGTGCGTGTATTTTTTGTAATGGTATGTAATGAGTAACATGCCATATGAATATTCTTGAATACTTATCTTATTCATGTATATACGTGCATAATTATGCATATGTAAATAGGCTACAGATTTCTTTACTAATCTGTTAAGACAATTATTGAAGAAAGCTTTTTTTTTTTTTGCAGGGGTGGGGAGGGAGGTGGGGGCGGGGGGACGGTTCAAGAAGTACACATAAAATATTTGCAGATATTAATATAAGATTATGTTAAACCAAATTTCATCCATACGATGTTGTTCTCGCGACTCGAATAAAATGAAGAAAGCCTCCGGAACCTACCCCAACACCGGACAAGAATTCTGCAGAATAGCGATTCAGTCACTTCTATGAATAAACAAAACAGCTAACCCAATATCGTTTAATTGCCCAGCAGGTCCTTTTAACGAGAACGCCGAACGAACGTCCGCAGTCCAGCCAATATCGAGCCAAGACCATTGATGCCTTGTTAACGCAAAGGACCTTCGAGCAAATGCGCTAATTTGCATGCGCTCAGTTTCCTGTGGACCTGATTTAAAATTCTGTTGATCTCGACGACGCGAAAATTTACGCTAGTTACCTTCCTTTATTCATGATCTGCTCATCTCTGGTTTGTGGTATATGTCTCTTTATTCGTTTTTTTTTTTTTTTTTTTTGTATGTGGGGAAGTAGGTAAGAGACATGTGATGGCGATAATAATAATAATAATAATAATAATAATAATAATAATAATAATAATAATAATAATAATAATAATAATAAAATATTCTTAGTAATTTTTTCGTATGTGGGGAAGTGGATAAGAGACGTGATAATAATAATAATAATAATAATAATAATAATAATAATAATAATAATAATAATAATAATAATAATAAAATATTCTTAGTAATTTTTCGTATGTGGGGGAAGTAGATAAGAGACATGTGATGACGATAATAATAATAATAATAATAATAATAATAATAATAATAATAATAAAACAATCTTAGTCATTTTTTCATATGTGGGGAAGTGGATAAGAGACATGTAATAATAATAATAATAATAATAATAATAATAATAATAATAATAATAATAATAATAATAACAACTGAAAAATATTCATAGCTGCATGAGTCTTGAAATGGAGAAACAAATCCACAGTTATGTATGGGAACAAATATTTAAAGATAAATCTGTACCGAAAGCTTTCTGGGAAACTCTTCGATTCCCCTTTTCAAGAGGTTGAAAAGGGGAGTCGAATAGTTTCCCAGAAAGTTTTCTGTACAGATTTATCTTTCAATATATGTACATGTACATTACCGTGGATTTGTTTCTCCAATAATAATAATAATAATAATAATAATAATAATAATAATAATAATAATAATAATAATAATAATAATAATAATAATAATAATAATAATAACTTATTTTTGTGTGGCCTGGCTGATTTGTATTTTAACTTACATCTTTTCTTCCATTCTGAATCAGACGAAACCAGTCGTTGCTCGTGGTTACTATACAAATTCTGCTTAATTTTGAACTTGAATATTTATGCCTTTTAAAAGCACTATTTATATTTTTTTCCTATTGCCAAATTTACTGGAAATTTTAGTTAAATGATAATCTTTATAATGGAAGAGAGAGAGAGAGAGAGAGAGAGAGAGAGAGAGAGAGAGAGAGAGAGAGAGAGAGAGAGAGAGAGAGAGAGAGATAAAAATTTAATATCATATACGATAACGGAAGTCTGCGCTGTATCAGAAAAACGTGGACAGGTTTTGGTAAACAGTGGAGAGAGAGAGAGAGAGAGAGAGAGAGAGAGAGAGAGAGAGAGAGAGAGAGAGAGAGAGAGAGAGAGAGAGAGAGAAATAAAATATAAAATTCGATAACGGAAGTCTGTGCTGTATTACAAGAACTTGGACAAGTTGTGGTAAATAATGGAGAGAGAGAGAGAGAGAGAGAGAGAGAGAGAGAGAGAGAGAGAGAGAGAGATAGAGAGAGAGAGATGGCAGTGGTCTTTGAAATGAGAAATGAAATTACGCACCAAGAAAAATGAATCCAACTAATGTCGTTGTGTTCTTCACGAGGTAATTTCAGCTGTATTACTATCAAGAAAAAAAATGTAAAAAAATAGACCAGTTTTTAGTTTTCTGTAAAAGACAACTATTAAGTTGCTTTGTCTGTCCATCCGCACTTTATTCTGTTTGCACCCAGATCTTAAAAACTACTCAGGCTAGAAGGCTGCAAATTGTTGGTCATCCACCCTCCAATCATCAAACACACCAAATTGCAGTCCTCTAGCCCCAGTGGTTTTTATTTTATTTAAGGTTAAAGTTAGCCAATATCGTGCGTCTGGCAACGCTATAGGACAGGCCACCACCGGTCCGTGGCTGAGAGCTTCATGGGCCACGGCTCGTATAGCATTATACACTGTATAGAAAACTCGATTGCGCCGAAGTTTCTTCGGAGCACTTTTTTACTTGTTTCATATTCAGATGAATATTTTTCCCTGGGCAAAAGCTTTCAAAGCCTACTCCTCATTTAATCACTTACATTTTAAGTTAAACAATTTGAACTTTACTGAAAATTAAGAAATAAATCATAATTCTTTTCTGCACTTTAATTTAAAAAGAAAGATATAAATAAAAATTCTCTTCTTTACTGTTTGCGTTCTTCTACCACATCTTCGCCCTGTCTCTCTGTCCAGCAAGTAAATGAATCATGTCCGTTCTGACAGCTACGCGGCTTCCGCGTCCATGATAGATGATGTTGCTAGTGTTGGTCTCTCCTGACATATCAGACCGAAGAAAAAAAAAGAAAAGAAGAAGAAGTAAAAACAAAAAACAAAACGAACTAAAGGCACAGAGCATCTTCGACTAGTCGTGAATAATCTGAGAGAACATCAACCACGACGGAATCTCCTGATGACGAAAACAATGTTTTTTATTTTTTTTTTTTTCCTTGCGTCAAACCGAACGGATTTATATGTTTACTCGGCTGGTATGAGTTCAGGTGATTATACGCCGCAGCAGTTGTGATAGGACGAATGAAAACCAGGCAAATTGTGATTTAAGGAGCGGGACAGAGAGAGAAGGCACTGTCTTCGAAGCTGGTTCGTCTTGGCGAGTCGGTGAGTCGAGGTCGCTGGTATGCTCGTAGTGTTTACATTGGGGAGCGGACTCACACAACGGCGCCGTTCTCTGCAAAGAGTTTGACCCGACAGGAAGCCCCTTGATTCATTCGCTAATAGGCGAATGTATTGCTGTGCTTGTTTTTTTTTTTTTTCTATGGGGTTAGGGTTTTTATGTCCTTCCTGATGCCATTTTCGGGATGTTAATTCAACGGAAACCTCAGGAGAAACGTTTGTTAATTTTTTTTTGTTTGGTTTCAGTTTTAACAGAGCCTGTGTGGTGGTTTTTATACCCCTCCTGATGCCATATGCAGGATGTTAATTCACCGGAAACCTCGGGAGAAACGTTTGTTTGTTTGTTTTTCTGGTTTAATTTCAGTTTTAACAGACCTGGTGTGGTGTTTATATCCTTCCTGATGCCATTTGCGGGATGTTAATTCAACGGAAACCTCAGGAGAAACTTTTTTTTTTTTTTTTTTTTTGTATAATTTCAGTTTTAACCGGGCCTGTGTGGTGGTTTTTATATTCTTCCTGATGCCATTTGCGTCCTGTGAATTCAACGGAAACCTCTGGAGAAATGTTCGTTTGCTGTTTTTTCTGGTTTAATTTCAGTTTTAACAGACCCTGTGTGGAGGTTTTTATACCATTCCTGGTGCCATTTGCGACCTGTGAATTCAACGGAACCTCAGGAGAAAAGTTATTTTCTTTTTTTAGTTTCAGTTTTAACAGAACCTGTGTGTTGGTGTTTATGCCTTTCCTGATGCCATATTTGTGCTGTGAATTCAACGGAAACCTCAGGAGAAACGATCGTTTTTTTTCTGGTTAGTTTCAGTTTTAACAGAGCCAGTGTGGTTTTTATATCCTTCCTGATGCCATTTGCGGGAAGTTAATTCAACGAAAACCTCAGGAGGAACGTTCGTATTTTTTTTTTTTTTAGTTGAGTTTCAGTTTTAACAGACCCAAAGCGTCAGGTGACGAAGCCTGAGTGATAGGATGAACAGAAACATGGGATAAAAAATAGGATAAATAAGTCACGCGAGCTTAGTTCGAAGGATAAAAAGAACGTTTTGATAACCTGGAATAACAGGCAGGCTCGTGTTACTGGCAATTTCAGACGCGAACAGTCAAAGGAGATTCTACAGTTGGGGAACAATTTAATAATTAATTATGCAGACAGAAACTATGAAAAGGTCAATTATGAATGTAACCTAACAGCATAGATTTTTTTTTTTTTTTGTTGTGCTAATTATTCAGTGCATAAACAGGAGACCTTTTGCCTATGATTTTTATTTTTCTGTATCTTTACAAATACACAAATACATTCATATGCAGGCACACATACACACATCCGCCCGCACATTATAAATATTGCACACACACACACACACACACACACACACACACACACACACACACACACACATATATATATATATATATATATATATATATATATATATATATATATATATATATACATAAAAGCATGGATGTCTTAACGTATAGGTAGGATATTTTGTTCGCGTTACAGAGGTCCACGGTCCAATACCGGCGTGTCGCCCACCAGTTAACCCTAATTACGAACCGGTATAAGTACCATACGAGTGCCACAGGGGTCAAGAAATGGGCAAGGTAGGCGCCTTCATCCCTAGAAATAGACAGATAGATAGATAGATAGATAGACAGACAAACAGACAGATAGATAGATAGATAGATAGATAGATAGATAGATAGATAGATAGATAGACAGGAAGACAGACAAACAGACACACAGATAGATAGATAGATAGATAGATAGATAGATAGATAGATAGATAGATAGATAGAAGAAAAGACACGAGTTTACATTACCGCTTGAAACGTCCTACTTAGTGTCAGCTTTTTCTATGCAACATTGCACGGGAAAATCTAGTTTTGGAACAAATTCATCCAACGCCAAAATAAAACTTGATAACTTGACCTGCAATTATGCAAAGCGGGTTCGCAACAGACTTCATCTCTCTCTCAGTAATGAAAGAGAAGTAATCTCTTTCAGCCTGCTAAAATCCTTGACCAGGTTACATTAATTTTGGATTAAATTCTATAATAACAATTTCCTATGTTTATCTATGTCTAATAATAATAATAATAATAATAATAATAATAATAATAATGCTGTGAAATTCACAATTTCGTGAAATACAATCTGTATAATAACAATCCGCAATTATACAGTTAATATATTACTATGCTCATTTTACATAGTAATACATTTACTATATAATTGTGGACTTTTATTACTCAACAACAACAACAACAACAACAACAATAATAATAATAATAATAATAATAATAATAATAATAATAATAATAATAACGCGTGTCGACACGTTAGAGGAAATAAGCCTGAGACAACAGCAAAGCTTTATACGCCATTAGGAAACTTGATACACCAGCTGCATGCTGATGAAAAGAAGGTTGTAAGGCGGGTAGAAAAGAATTAAACGCCGTGGAGACATCTATAATTTTTAACGCTACTGCCCTCAGTGAAGTTCTCCTCCCTAATAATAATAATAATAATAATAATAATAATAATAATAATAATAATAATAATAATAATAAGAGAGGAGACCTTCTCTGAGGGCAGTAGCGTTGAATACAATAGCAGTTTCTACAGCATTTAATTTGTACAGGGTCTGCTCCACGCTTCTCATAACCTTCTTCTTAACAACGCATAGCTTGTATATCAGGTTTCCTATGGCCACGCATGAGATGTTCTGTTATTGTAGTTTTATTCGCTTTGACCTTTCTTCTCTGGCTTTGGCGGCCATCCACTGAGAGTTACAGAGAGCAAATGAAATTTGAGAGTTACAGAGAGCGAATGAAATTTGAGAGTTACAGAGAGCGAATGAAATTTGAGAGTTACAGAGAGCGAATGAAATTTGAGAGTTGCAGAGAGCGAATGAAATTTGAGAGTTACAGAGAGCGAATGAAATTTGAGAGTTACAGAGAGCGAATGAAATTTGAGAGTTACAGAGAGCGAATGAAATTTGAGAGTTACAGAGTGCGAATGAAATTTGAGAGTTACAGAGAGCGAATGAAATTTGAGAGTTACAGAGAGCGAATGAAATTTGAGAGTTACAGAGAGCGAATGAAATTTGAGAGTTACAGAGAGCGAATGAAATTTGAGAGTTACAGAGAGTGAATGAAATTTGAGAGTTACAGAGAGCGAATGAAATTTGAGAGTTACAGAGAGCGAATGAAATTTTAGAGTTACAAAGAGCGAATGAAATTTGAGAGTTACAGAGATCGAATGAAATTTGAGAGTTACAGAAAGCGAAAGAAATTTGAGAGTTACAGAGAGCGAATGAAACTTGAGAGTTACAGAGAGCGAATGAAATTTGAGAGTTACAGGAGAGCGAATGAAATTTGAGAGTTACAGAGAGCGAATGAAATTTGAGAGTTACAGAGAGGGGAATGAAATTTGAGAGTTACAGAGAGGGAATGAAATTTGAGAGTTACAGAGAGCGAATGAAATTTGAGAGTTACAGAGAGCGAATGAAATTTGAGAGTTACAGAGAGCGAATGAAATTTGAGAGTTACAGAGAGCGAATGAAATTACATACGTTACACAGGTTTATTTAGCAGGAGGGTGGTTTACAGTTGGTGGGGTCGACTGGTGTGCTGAATGCGTATGTTAATTCGTTTACTTTATGTTAACTCTCCGTAGATTGGCGCAAAAGCGTGAGTCGAAACGTCAGAGGAAATCAGACTGCAATAGAACATCTTTACACGATCACAAGAAACCTGATGATAAAAGGTTGCAAGACGCATGCAGAATATTCGATGCAAATTAATTGGCTAATAATAATAATAATAATAATAATAATAATAATAATAATAATAATAATAATAATAATATCCTGGAAGAAGAACCTCCTTGAGGTAGCTTGGTTGAAAAGAATGGCACTCTGCATGCGTTTGAGCTTATATTTCGCCTTCTCAACGGGGTGCACAAGTATCTTCGTCTCAGTTAATAATAATAATAATAATAATAATAATAATAATAATAATAATAAAGATTGCATCACATTTCATTCTAATAGCACTAACGCAACTCGAAACAATAATAAAACCAATAATGATAATGGCCATGCTAAAATGAAACCATTCCCACCTTATTTTCCCGTTGTAATAAGAGCAGTTTGTGCAGGTATTTATGGCCGGACTTAATTAACTCTGCAACCGAGAAAATACTGTTCTCTGCTGACAGTCATGGATGGACTATTATTACAGTGGCACGGGTAATTTAGTTATGACCACAGTGAGCGTTCGGACCCGCCACTAGGGGGCAGCAGAGTTCAGCGTTCCCAGCATCTGGCAACAATTAATGTTTGCGAGTGTTTGCGCGGGAAATTATTCAGCATAAAACGCGCGCGAAAATATGAAAAATTCATTTCTAACTGTCCGTCCTGTTTTCTTTTTCTGTTTTTAACTTTTTTTTTTTTTTATCTTTTTGTGCGGCGTTTATGTTCCGCCGGTGTTGTTTGATCTTTCTCTGTTATTGTTGTGTAATTTGTTTGTGTTCCGCTGTTAACACCTGCACGTGAATTATGTTTGACTAGGTTTATTTATACAGGTAAGGGTGCGTCTCTGTCTGTCTCTGCCTCTATCTATCTATCTATCTATCCATCTATTTATCCATCTATTTATCCATCTATATAATATATATATATATATATATATATATATATATATATATATATATATATATATATATATATATATATAAATATATATATATATATATATATATATATATATATATATATATATATATATATATATATATATATATATATATATATATATATATATATATATATATATATATAATGTATACATATTGAGGAGGCAAACTGAAAGACATCAGCGTTGGAAAGGTCACTACAAAGCTGAGAAACGTACAGAATTATCTACAGAAAATGTACGGGAGGTGTGAAAATATTTAAGATTGGAGACGCGCCAGCAGTCAATGGGACTACAATTGAGATAATAGCCTGATTTACCGGCTGGCGGAGGTGATAGCTATTTGACGTAGAGGCTCTAAAAGAACAGACGAGAGGAGCGGCAATAAATGTTCCTCTGTAGGAGTGAAAAGGGTGATAGAGGAGAGGTGATAATTGTAGAGAAGCAATGTAGCTCGTCTTGCTTTGAAATATATACGGTAGAGTATTGATTCTGAAAGTGAACCAGATGACAGGTTTTATAGAGGGGGAAAAATTATCAAAGTTTAGACTTCGGAAAGGGTTCGAGGATCAAGTATTATGAAATGGATAAGGGAGAAGTTTGAGAGTAAAGGGAGGTTTGTTTGTGACATATTAAGACTCAGAGAAAAAATTATATTCGATCACTGGAGAGTACTTTGGATGTCTGGTGAACAAATTAGCTTTTGTGAGGGTTTATGAACGTAGTAGTAGACGGGAGAGTGACTGGTTGCATGTAAATGTATCAGGAAAACTATTTAATTTCAGTGGATGTGTTATAAGAAGTTACCTAGGGTGTATGGTGAGCAAATTAGCTTCTGTGAGGGCTTATGAACGTAGAAGGAGACGGGAGAGTGACTGTTTGCATGTAAAAGTATCGCAAAAACTGTTTAATTCCAGTGGCTGTGATATAATAAGTTGCAGACACAGCAAAGAAGCAGCCTGAAATAAGAGGAGACGTTGTAACTGGATTTTGGGATGCATGATTCTGATGGTAGTACGTCTTTGAATAATATTAGTTAACAGATTTGTAGCAAGATCTTACAATTTTTTTGTAAAAACAAAGAAAATTAATTTTAGCACAAGTAAGGTTCAAGTGTAAATGGAATTCATGGAGATGAGAACTCTCAATGACAGTGTGGATGTTGAATGAATGGATATGGCTGCAACGTTTAGATATGATTTACTAAATGTTACGGATGATAGTAGGATGAGATATGTGAATGGTTATTCAGGTGAGACGAAGGACGAAAATATCTAAAACGCTCTGGACTATGTATTCATTTTATCATAACGTATTATTTTTCTTTGAAACGGTAGTGAGAGAATGCAAGTTGTAAAGACTCTCTCTGAGTTTGCTCTGAAATGACCCACTTGTTCTTGTTCTTACTGGTATCAGTTCCTTGGCTGAAAAGTTCTAACTGGAATCAGTTCCTTGGCTGAAAAGTTCTAACTGGAATCAGTTCCTTGGCTGAAAAGTTCTTACTAGAATCAGTTCCTTGGCTGAAAAGTTCTTACTGGAATCACTTCCTTGGCTGAAAAGTTCTTACTAGAATCAGTTCTTTGGTTGAAAAGTTCTTACTGGAATCAGTTCCTTGGCTGAAAAGTTCTTACTAGAATCAGTTCCTTGGCTGAAAAGTTCTTACTGGAATCAGTTCCATGGCTGAAAAGTTCTTACTGGAATCAGTTCCTTGGCTGAAAAGTTCCTACTGGAATCACTTCCTTGGCTGAAAAGTTCTTACTAGAATCAGTTTTTGGCTGAAAAGTTCTTACTGGAATCAGTTCCTTGGCTGAAAAGTTCTTACTAGAATCAGTTCCTTGGCTGAAAAGTTCTTACTGGAATCAGTTCCATGGCTGAAAAGTTCTTACTGGAATCAGTTCCTTGGTTGAAAAGTTCTTACTGGAATCAGTTCCTTGGCTGAAAAGTTGTTATTCGAACCAGTCCCTTGGCTGAAAAGTTGTTATTCGAACCAGTCCCTTGGCTGAAAAGTTCTTACTGGAATCAGTTCCTTGGCTGAAAAGTTTATACTAGAATCAGTTCCTTGGCTGAAAAGTTCTTACTGGAATCAGTTCCTTGGCTGAAAAGTTCTTACTAGAATCAGTTCTTTGGCTGAAAAGTTCTTACTGGAATCAGTTCCTTGGCTGAAAAGTTCTTGCTAGAATCAGTTCCTTGGCTGAAAATTTCTTACTGGAATCAGTTCCTTGGCTGAAAATTTTTTACTGGAATCAATTCCTTGGGTGAAAAGTTCTTACTAGAATCAGTTCCCTGGCTGAAAAGTTCTTACTGGAATCAGTTCCTTGGCTGAAAAGTTCTTACTAGAATCAGTTCCTTGGCTGAAAAGTTCTTACTGGAATCAGTTCCTTGGCTGAAAAGTTTTTTACTAGAATCAGTTCCTTGGCTGAAAAGTTCTTATTGGAATCAGTTCCTTAGCTGAAAAGTTTTTACTAGAATTAGTTCCTTGGCTGAAAAGTTCTTATTGGAATCAGTTCCTTAGCTGAAAAGTTCTTACTGGAATCAGTCACTTGGCTGAAAATTCTTATTGGAACCAGTTCCTTGGCTGAAAAATCAATGAGATTTAATAGTAACAAAATTAGTTCAACATTTCGGTCGTATTCTAAAACCATACAAAGTCTTTCTGGTGTGGTAAAAAATGTAAGAGAGACCAATCACAAAAATCCCCTAAAGCAAAGGTTCTCAATCTTTTTGGCCCATGCACCCTTTCACCATACGTCAGAATGCCAATCCCCTTCCCCCCAACCTTTCCAAAATTGTCTGCTTCACAAGGTACATTCCAAATTATATGCATATCACACTAAAAATCCTTGGTCACAATTCCCCAACCCTGAAACACTGAAGCTCCCCCGATTGATAACCACTGCCCCTAAACTTAGTCAGTTCTTCATTGGAGGGGTGCGTAGAGTTCTCGGCTAGCACGTTGTTGGTCCAGCGTTCGACTCTCCGACCGGCCAATGAAGAATTAGAGGAATTTATTTCTGGTAATAGAAATTTATTTCTCGTCATAATGTGGTTCGGATTCCACAATAAGCTATAGGTCCCGTTGCTAGGTAACCAGTTGGTTCTTGGCCACGTAAAATAAATCTAATCCTTCGGGCCAGCCCTAGGAGAGCTGTTAATCAGCTCAGTGGTCTGGTTAAACTAAGATATACTTTTTTTTCCTAAACTTTGACATGTGGCAGCGACAGAAAGCGGTATCTTCAGTCCCCTCAAAATGCAAAGTTTCTCGTACCCTTTCTTGTTTGGAAGTCAGGCTTTTTACGCTTCTGTAATTATCACTCGCTGTTGTAGATGTGTACGAAAGCTGTTCTTTCTTAACAGATGCAGTTCTCTATAATTCAACACTCTCCTATTATGCTTGCCTCTATCCGCTCATACTCCTCCATTACATGTATATCTGCACTGCCCTGGAAACATACATGTCAACGGTTACCAGCGTTTTTCAGCGGATGCAAATCCCAACCATTCATTATCTACTCATTATATAATTTTTTTATCTCTTCTTTATAACAGCTTTTATGATTTTCCCATGCCTTGTTCATTCTGATTATCTATCTCTGTCAGTATCCGAAAGTCACCACCTTATGCAAGCCAGCACTGTTCTAAGAGTGGGAGAACTTTATTTAGGTAAGTATGTGTAGACTGTATAAGGGTGGTCAAGTAAGGGTATTTTCTTCCGTCTGTTCATTTATCCCAAATCATACCGATAATTTATTCTTGGCGATGATAACCTTGTTAACCGCAAGGCAGTAATACCAAATCAATAACTCATCCGTTTTCGTCACGCTGTTCTTTAGGTTGGTTGAACGGAGTGTTTTATTGCATCAGGGATTTTTTTTTTTAACTTTTTTTGGGGGGAGGGCAGGGGAGGTGGGGGGAATGTGTTATCTAGCTATACGTAAAATTACCCTGTGTAGTCTGCAAAATTATATTTCATGAACGTGTTTCTATTTGCGCTCTAATCTCGTTCGTTTTGCTGTTCTCTTAATTAAGTTCTTTATTGCCATTTACCTGTTTATCAGGTTACACTGTTCTCCACATCCTTCCAATGTTCTCATAAGAATTTTTTATGAACTCCGTTTCCATAGGAACTTTATTCTCCTTATTCTTCTTATCTTGTACATCTTGCTCTTCTAAACAATCACCGTGGTCTCTACCTGAATCTCATGGCGATGCGTTAGCAACAGTGACGTTATTTACGAAAAAGACTTTCCATCCCTCATCAGAGGAAAAGGGCAGAGAGACACTGCGATATTTCGAAGCCGCAATTTCACCACAGGATTCCAGGGAAACAAACGTCCGTTAGAGGGCCTTCTTGCCTCTAATCCTCGTCCCCATTAGCAGCGCTATTAGATGATGAGACCGCGCAATATATTCGGCTTAAGGTTGGACTGCGTCACATAGCTTTGCCTCGCAAGACCTGTTCATCAGGCTGCAGAGGTTACTTGTCTGTTTGTCTGGGACAATATGATGACGCCGAATGAGGTCAGTCGTGAGTTATTCCTTTGCTAGTGTGTTAGCATTGTAGGGCAGGTCTTGGTAAACTTTTGTTAAATTTAGTGGCGTTAAGCATCGCTACGGAATTTGTTTTGATCTGGTTACTTACGTATTTCTCTCTTTCTCTAAAACACATGCATACATACATACATACATACATATATATACATACATATATATATATATATATATATATATATATATATATATATATATATATATATATATATATATATATATATATATATATTCGACAGATTCATATATCTTTTCATTGCCTTTGTAGACGCAATTCCTTTCTCTCTCTCTCTCTCTCTCTCTCTCTCTCTCTCTCTCTCTCTCTCTCTCTCTCTCTCTCTCTCTCTCCCTCTGTGCATTGTACATTACCTAAACTAAATTAAAAATAAACATACGAGCTAGGCCAATTCAAAACTAATTTAATTTCTTCGTCCCATATACATCACTACATCTCTTCAATAATCAATTTTCAAAACTGTATTAATTCAGGATTAAAATGAAAAGAATCATAAGAAATAAATCAGAAAAACTAGAAGACAGGGAAAGACTGAATAAAAAAAATGTACTAAAAATAGAAAAAAAAAAGTCATGTTGTGTTCTGTGTCACGGATGAAACAAAATGGACTCTGGTGAAAAACAACAACAGGAAAAGATGTGCAAGAGACGAGAAGTGGTCAGTGTTTTTTTGTTTAATTTTATTTTTATTTCCCAAGATGCCACAACTGAGAATTGTTCCGAGTGAAATACATCAAGCTGGTGCTGTTATGGTGGGGTGAAGAACATTTTTTTTTGCTAGAGAGAGAGAGAGATGGTTATACAAAAATATGATTTAATGATATGCAATGTAACCGCACGTAATGACACACTAACTTTGATATATACATATATATATATATATATATATATATATATATATATATATATATATATATATATATATATATATATATATATACATACATACATTCATATATACATATAGTGAAAGAGTGAAGCAGTGAGAGAAAGTGTGAGGGGTCCCCCATATTAGTAAACTGCGAAGGAATTAGCTTAACTGTTATCACAAGAAAGGTTTTTCACCACTATTAAGAATGTGATTAAGAGGACTGAAAGTCGAAAGGTTTGTTTCATCCTTTATTTTCCAACAAAACATCTTTCGCGTGAAGACAATGCCTCAAAATAAAAATAAAAAAATTCCCCTGTTCCATTTCTTTTTCATCGGTTCATAAATCAAATTTTTTTGTTCGTTCTTGTCCCACCAGATGGCATTATTATCGGGCTATGCTTAGAGCGCGAACGACGTTGTTTTTTTTTTGCGCATCGAGATAAGCTTTTGTTTTCCACCGCCTTTCGTCGCGAATTTTTGTAACCACCGAATGAAAAAATAAAAAAAATCCGTCGTCTGCGGTGGTGTTTGCCAACCAGGTTGTCTATAAACATGAAGGCCAGCAATTGCAACTATGTTGTAATGTTGGTTTAAGAGATTGAGGGACTCAGCAACCTTTTACAATTCTATGGGTGGCTGGAATTCTTTTCGGCTGTTCCACTTTTTCCTTTCGAAAATTAAAAAAAAAAGGGGGGGCCGTCCAGTTGGACATATATGTATGTATAGTATGTATGTATAGTATGTATGTATGTATATGCATATATATATATGTGATATATATATATATATATATATATATATATATATATATATATATATATATATATATATATATATATATATATATATATATATATGTGTGTGTGTGTGTGTGTGTGTGTGTGTGTGTAAGCAAATACACACCCTTATATCAATTTTAAGTTTTCAGCAGATAATTCCAAATTGTAATTTTTTGTTTCTGCAGTATCATATTTTCTGTTATCTACATCAACGAATCCTTGCAAGGTAACATTTACGAATGTCACAAGAAATGATTTTAGGGTTTTTTTTTTTTACCATTCTAGCATAACATATGTTTCTATATCGGGACGACACCGAAGTCACCCTTACTTATTATGGTGGTTGGAACTGGAACTGGAATATAAAATTTTGGCCAAAGACCAAGTGCTGGGACCTATGAGATCATTCAGAGCTGTGAGGGACACAGAGCAAAAATTTGACAATGTGCGACAGGAGGAAAGCCTCGCAGTTGCACTATGAAACAATTGTTATGTGAGAATGGAAAGTAAAGTGGAAGACAGATAATATGAACGGAGGTACGGTAAAAGGATGAAAGGGGTTGAAGGTAGGGGCCGAACGGACTATGCAAAGAACCTTAAGTAATGCCTACAGTGTACCGTGAGGTGCACTGATAGCACTACCCTCCTACGGGAATTAGAGTGATGCCACAAATACATGAACATAAACTGCTTTACGTTCGGGTGACTTCTGGCAACAACTTGCTTACAGATGCCAGAAACTGCAATCTTTTTATTATTATTATTATTATTATTATTATTATTATTATTATTATTATTATTATTATTATTATTATTATTATTATTATTCAGAAGATGAAACCTATTCATAGGGAACAAGCCCACAGGGGACATTGACTTGAAATTCAAGCTTCCAAAGAATATGGTGTTCATTAGGAAGAAGTAGAAGGAGGTAAAAGGAAATACAGAAAGTCCAGATCTCACTTTTTAAAAAAGAAAAACTAAAACAATAAATTAATAAAAAAGGTAAAAACGTATTAAAATGCAAGAACAGTATTTTGACTCTGGGGGACTGGTTCTTCCGTCATGGACCCCCCATGTTGCTAGTTTTAGTTTTCTGTAAAAGAAAAGTATTGTGCCGGCTTTATCTGTCCGTCCGCACTTTTTCTGTCCACCCTTAGATCTTACAAACTACTGTGGCTAGAGGGCTGCAAATTGGTACGTTGATCATCCACCCTCCAATCATCAAACATACCAAATTACAACCTTCCAGCCTTAGCAGTTTTTATTTTATTTAATGTTAAACTTAGCCATAATCGTGCTTCTGGCAACGCTGTAGGACATGCCACCACCGGGACATGGCAGAAAGCTTCATGGTCGCGGCTCATACAGAAAACTCGATTGCGCCGAAAAAACGGCGCATTTTTCACTTGTTTAAATTATGTCTTCAAAATGAAACGAACATATTTACTATCAAAGTCCAGGAAAAATATACCCGTAAGAGTAACATGACCAACGTCAAATATGAGTTGGCATTATAGAAACGTCCATACACCTGGCAAAAACAGACAGAAAAAAAAAATTACTGTGCACAATAATGAAATATTTCCCCTCTGGGGCAATAAGACTTCTCAGAAACTGAAACTCATGTTTTATTAAAATCTTTTGTAGTACAGCGTAAAAAAAAATACGACTGTAATCGAGGCAAGTATTCTGAACCATTGATAGCAGGGCCGTTTTCATTAAGAGATCTGAATGTTTACGGGTTTTGGTCGCAATATACTTCAGATTAAGTATTCTTGGAATTGTTGACAAAATCCGCCAACACTGATATTATTATTATTATTATTATTATTATTATTATTATTATTATTATTATTATTATTATTATTAATGAATAATAATAATAATAATAAAAATAATAATAATGATATTATTATTATTATTATTATTATTAAAAAAGTTGCAACTGGACAGCTATTCATATTTTTCATCTTATTTTCTCGCGAATTCTTTTTCCTTCTCTGGGGAATTACCGTAACAAATTTTGCTAATGACGTCAATGCGATACACGCGTTATACAAATCACACATCATAGCATCAAACAGAAACAGATTGGGATTTATAGCTGTGTCAACAAGTGATACAATAAGTAATTACAGTAGTTAAATAGTGAATCAGCATGGTGTATAATTATGTAATAAATGTTGCCTTGTTCAAGCGTATTTAGAATGTCTGTGGTAAAATATATAGCGTTCCTGATTACCTCACTCGGAAATGAGTTACATTGTAAGCCCCAGAGGAGGAAAAACAATTAGAGAAAAATTAGAAAACAACATTATGAAAAAACCGCCTTTCGCGCTGCGGTATAAACACTTCAATGGAATATGTTTTGAGAGAAGGCTTTCGCCTACCTATTATTATTATTATTATTATTATTATTATTATTATTATTATTATTATTATTATTATTATTATTATTATTTTGGAAGTTTTCCCTGGGAAATATCAGCCGCACTTTGAAAATCCCGAGATAGAGGTTATTCTCAATATTCAAATTAAAAGAGAAACCCACAAGATTCTTGCGTATAACTTGTTTACTGGTAATAAGTAAATATTTACCAGTAAAACAAGTTATACACAAGAATCTTGTGGGTTTCTCTTTCCATCTTCAGAAGAAAACTGAAAGAAGTTTTTGTTTGGTTCATTCAAATTTAAACTTAATTATTGGTAATATAATCATCATCATTATTACTATTATTTTTTGTACTGTTTGGAAGAAAGCTCTTTTCTATTCATGTCTTAAAAATGAAGGCTGCGTCAATCTTCATAATTAATATTGTCTATCTGTTACTTCGGTTTGCAAGTAACGGTCTAGTATTCGTCCCTCAGTTCTTCGTTGGAGGGGTGGGTAGAGCTCTCGGCTAGCACGCTGTTGGCCCAGCGTTCGATTCTCCGACCGGCCAATGAAGAATTAGAGGAATTTATTTCTGGTGACAGAAATTCATTTCTCGTCATAATGTGGCTCGTTTTCCACAATAAGCTGTAGGTTCCGTTGCTAGGTAACCAGTTGGTTCTTAGCCACGTAAAATAAATCTAATCGTTCGGGCCAGCCCTAGGAGAGCTGTTAATCAGCTCAGTGGTCTGGTTAAACTAAGGTATACTTAACTTACTCATCTCTTCATTAACGATGCCTTCCCAATCGATCTCACCCTCTCCCGAATTTTTGTGACTGCCGATATCTTTATTAAAGCAATCCTAATAGGATGTGTATTCTTCCCTGATCAGGAAGGGATGAACATCAGGAATATTGGGAATATATACTGTAAACTGAACACGGCTAATACACTGGTAAATTCAAACAACAATATTATTATTATTATTATTATTATTATTATTATTATTATTATTATTATTATTATTATTGACTAAATGGAGATTCTATTATTATTATTATTATTATTATTATTATTATTATTATTATTAGGAGGAGACCTTCTCTGACGGCAGGAACGTTGACAATATTAGCTGTTTTCTACGACATTTGATTTGTACAGATTCGGCTGCACACTGGTGAGAAGATTGTTAGACGAATAAAGAAGACTCATTGAAACTGATGCTGCTATTATCATTATTACTATTATTATCATTTTTATTATTATTATTGGCAAAACTACGAGAGTGAATGTACGGCTATGGGTTACAGTTAATGACCACAGAATCATAACAGTCAAGAATGCTTGTACAGATAATAATAATAATAATAATAATAATAATAATAATAATAATAATAATAATAATAATAATAATAATAATAATAATAATATTATTATTATTATTATTATTATTATTATTATTATTATTATTATTATTATTATTATTATTGGAGAAACAAATCCACAGTTATGTGTATGTACTGTACATATATTTAAAGATAAATCCGTGCAGAGAGCTTTGGGGAAACTGTTCGATTCCTCTTTTCAGAGGAGAATCGAACACTTTAGCGAAAGCTTTCCGTACAGATTTATCTTTATAAATATACTGTACGTACGTATTCATAAATGTGGATTTGTTTCTCCATTTCAAGACTCATGCTACTATTATTATTATTATTATTATTATTATTATTATTATTATTATTATTATTATTATTATAAT
>JANJGK010000045.1:22270904-22273404 GCA_039081455.1 Macrobrachium rosenbergii | reverse complement strand
CTCTTTCTACAGATGTTATTTTCCTTTTCATCATTCTACAGATCTTCCTCTCTTTCCTCTGGCATCATTTTCTTCTCATCGTTTTAAAGACAATCCCTCCAATCATTCTCTTTCTACAGGTATCATTTTCCTCTTGTCTCTTATCATCTTATCAACTTACAGACAGTCCTTTCCTTCATTCTCTTCCTACAGGTATCGTTTTCTTATCATCGTTCTACAGATAACCTTTCCCTTCATTCCCTTCCTACGCCCATAATTTTTCCTTCTCATCGTTTTACAGACAAT
The DNA here is from genome assembly GCA_039081455.1 of Macrobrachium rosenbergii. NCBI lineage: Eukaryota > Metazoa > Arthropoda > Malacostraca > Decapoda > Palaemonidae > Macrobrachium > Macrobrachium rosenbergii. The sequence continues at coordinate 22,273,119 of JANJGK010000045.1, read as the reverse complement.
CCTTCCCTTCTTCACTCGCTTCCTGCAGGTATCATTCAATTTCCTCCTTCGTCAACTGCTTCCCCTGACGAGAATCCCCGTCGCTCCTCCAACGGCCATATCCCGGCCTTATCCGTCTTTTCATTTCCTCCGTCTCTCACATCCAAAGTTTCTACGTACGCAGACATCAACAACACTGCCGAGTAGATCATCTTTAAGGCAGCAGACAGTTTTTATCGGGTCCTATAACTGTCGCTCTCCCTTTTCCTTACGGTTTCATTTTTTTTTTTTTTTTTTTTTTTTTTGGATCAGGCTTCGTCCCTCTTTGACATTTCTGTTTCCCGAACCATTTCGTCGAATTCTGTTTGATTCTGGGTATCTGAAACATTCTCGGTTTGTTTAGATGTTGAAGTTGTTATCAAATACTTCTTTAGAAGTCATGTGTAGCTGCTAATTATGTAGACTATTCAACCATCAGAATACAGTGCATCGTATTACGTAGAATTATTTACCAACTCACACTTTTTTACTGAGGAGATGAATAAAAAAAGAGGAACAAAGGTAATTGCCAGCTTAATTTTGTATCCCTACAGAACGAGACTGAAATATCCAGATTACGTTCCTAAATTGAAACCTTTTTTGAATCAGTAGCCAACCATCAGAATACGATGCATCATAATACGTAGCATTATTCACCAACGCATATTTTTTCCTCACTGATAAGATGAATCACTCAAAAAAAAAAAAGGAATACAAAGGTAATGGACAGCTTAATTTTCGATCCCTAAAGAGTCTGCATTATCCAGATTAAGCTCCTAAGCTGAAAACTTTTTTTAGAACCACTCAGCAACCTCGTATTTAATCGTCGATGACTGTGGCGGGCGGGACGCCAAATTAATTTGCAAAACCAAATTAACCAACCAACTCCGCATTCCATTCAAGTGACACTAATAACACGAGAATCAACAACACCCTGTCGCCATCAAGCGACACAAAGCCGGAGGTCGTACGTAAGTCGAAGATCCTAGGCGACAATTGATTCCCCGACCACGCAAGTTGTCAACTGAATTATCGAGCGCTGTTTCAATTATTCACTGTGCTCATATTGGCGCGATAGCAATAAAAGATAACATTTCTGTGGATCCTTGTATGGACCATTGGCTGCCCCTGAAAATCCCCAGGCTTTATAATGGGTGAGGTGGTTAGCAATTGTGGACATTCATACTTCGATAATGGGTGAAATGGTTTGCATTGCGAAAACCCCGACTTCTGTCATGGGTGAGATGGTTTGCATGGCGGAACTCTCTTCTTTTATAATGGGTGGAAATGGTTTTGCATGGCGGAAATCCCTACTTGTATAATGGGTGAGATCGTTTGCATGGCGGAAATCCCTACTTGTATAAAGGGTGAGATGGTTTGCATGGCGGAAATCCCTACTTCTATAGTGGGTGAGAAGGTTTGTATGGCGGAAATCCCTACTTCTATAATGGGTGAGATGGTTTGCATGGCGGAAATCTATTCTTTTATAATTGGGTGAGATGGTTTTGCATGGCGGAAATCTGTTCTTTTATAATGGGTGAGTTGGTTTGTATGGCGGAAATCCCTACTTCTATAATGGGTGAGATGGTCTGCATGGCGGAAATCCCTTCAGATCTTCATTATATGTGAAACTATCATCAAAATCTTCAAATCTTTATTATATGTGAAACTATCGTCAACATCTTTCAAATCTTTATTATATGTGAAACTATCGTCAACATCTTCAAATCTTTATTATATGTGAAACTATCGTCAACATCTTCAAATCTTTATTATATGTGAAACTGTCGTCAAAATCTTCAAATCTTTATTATATATGAAACTGTCGTCAAAATCTTCAAATCTTTATTATATGTGAAACTAACGTCAAAATCTTCAAATCTTTATTATATGTGAAACTAACGTCAAAATCTTCAAATCTTTATTATATGTGAAACTAACGTCAAAAATCTTCAAATCTTTATTATATATGAAACTGTCGTCAAATTCTTCAAATCTTTATTATATGTGAAACTATCGTCAAAATCTTCAAATCTTTATTTGTATGTGAAACTATCGTCAACATCTTCAAATCTTTATTATATGTGAAACTAACGTCAAAATCTTTAAGTCTTTATTATATGTGAAACTATCGTCAAAATCTTCAAATCTTTATTATAGGTGACACTATCGTCAAAATCTTCAAATCTTTATTATA
>JANJGK010000045.1:22256508-22264008 GCA_039081455.1 Macrobrachium rosenbergii | reverse complement strand
AATACAAACCCCACAAAGAAATCTATTTTATGATGCTACGCATTTTATTTTAAATCCTTCCCACACTCGCAATCCGTTACCTAAGTGAAATATGAAGGACCGAACTTATTCAGTCACCGCGAGCTGTGTATGCATGTGCCCGTAAGATATTGACGTTTCAATTTTATTAAGTTTTTATGTACTCCATTTCTCAAGCGTTCCATTACCGTTGAATCTAAGAACAGCTAAGCAGTACCAACTCTAATGAAAAATAAAGTTGCCTTGAACTAGAAAAATGGCGGCCACGTTGAAATTTATATTTTTCTTTGAGAGCGATATCTTTCGAGTACTACTGGTAATTTTCTTGTTTTGCTTGTTCACTTTACCGTCTTTGTATAATCAAATGAAAATCGGCGCTTTCGGCTCTCACTGTGACCGTAGATTGAGTCATAATATATATATATATATATATATATATATATATATATATATATATATATATATATATATATATATATATATATATGTATACATATATATGTTTATATATATATACATATATGAATTATATAATATATATCATATATATAATATATATAAATATATATATATATATATATATATATATATATATATATATATATATATATATATATAGTCAATATACATATATATATATATATATATATATATATATATATATGATACATATATATATATATATATATATATATATATATATATATATATATATATATATAATATATTACTCATAGGCTTTAACACTGACCATGTGAGTGTCTCTCTAAATTACGGTAATTCCATCCAATCTGCCAGTATTATATCCAATACAAATACTCCTCATACCTCTTCCTCTCCTTCGCTACAACGTCCCATCACCGGTACAACCCTTAACGGTCTCTTTAATGCCAGCCATACATCTCCCTTCTACAGGTAATGGAAATCGAGGACCGAAGCTAAAGAGAAATAATCAGAAAGCAATGGACGCAACAGTGGCATGCGGAAACCGTAGCGGAAGTGAGACTAATGACAGGTAAGCAGGTCTCCCCTGAAAGGTATGCTCTTCCTGGAGTGAACGGCCACTGTCGAGTTTAAATCATTTGTTCTCGTGCCTGGGGACATTGCTTCCAGTGCGCCAGAAGTACCTGGAATTGTTCCTGGATGCTTTGGATTTCCAATTGTTGTAGTTTCGAGGTGCGAGAGTAACACTAAGGTATGAAATCATTTATAGCCAAAATTCTTCGTTTTAGTTTTATGTGAAAGAAAGCTATTGTGCCGGCTTTGTCTGTCCGTCCGCACTTTTTTCTGTCCGCCGTCAGATCTTAAAAACTACTGAAGTTAGGGAGCTGCAAATTGGTATGTTGGTCTTCCACCCACCATTCATCAAACATAGCAAATTGCAGCCCTCTAGCCTCAGTAGTTTTTATTTTATTGAAGGTTATAGTTAGCCATGATCGTGCTTCTGGCAACGATATAGGAAAGGCCACCACCGGGACGTGGTCAAAGTTTCATGGGCCGCGGCTCATACAGCATTATACCGAGGCCACCGAAAGGTAGATCTATTTTCGGTGGCCTGGAATATACGCTGTAGCAGCTGTACAGAAAACTCGATTGCGCCGAAGAAACTTCCAGCATTTTTTACTTTTTTTTTTGTATTTTTCGCTAATTGTTTGTTGCTCATCCCTGAATTCTTATATGCGTTGTTTGTCATTGTTCTATGTTTTCTTGCAAAACCTTGAATTGTTTTCCGTTACTTTGTATGAGCCGTTTTAATTTCTAAAGCTCTTCGTTGGAAGAGCCGGTAGAGCTGTGGACTGGAACTCGCCAGGCCCGAGTTCGAGTCCCCGGCCGGCTGATGAAGAGTTAGAGTAATTTATTTCTGGTGATAGAAATTCATCTCTCGCTATAATGTGGTTCGGATTCCACAATAAGCTGTAGGTCCCGTTGCTAAGTAACCAATTGGTTCTTAGCCACGTAAAATATGTCTAATTCTTCGTGCCAGCCCTAGGAGGGCTGTTAATCAGCTCCTCAGTGGTCTGGTTAAACTAAGGTACACTTAACTTTTTTTTTATTTCTGCTGTAGTAAGTAAATGCGTAATTCATTACTTCTCACCATTTCATATCAATTTAATGAATTCAAATATATATATATATATATATATATATATATATATATATATATATATATATATATATATATATATATATATATATATATATATATATATATATATATATATATATATATATATATATAATTTTTTTTTCCTATAACAAAGACATTGTCTGGGACCATCCGCGGAGAGGAAAGTTCAGATCTGTTAGCAAATAAATTAAATTCCATATTTCATCACTAACAAGTAAATCTACAAGTAAAGCTGAACTCGAGTTGGAGCCCGAAGATTACTGACGTAATTTCTCTTTATTTTTAATCTAAAAATGTGCTGCTAATGGGCAGCGCATATGAGTCAGAGAGCATCCTATAATTGAAAAGGGTTTAAGGTTAGTCCATCTGAAGTACTTCTTCGTCCCAAAGCCATAAAATTTTAACTGAAAACTAAAAGGTACTGGATTAGGAAACCTTCGACGTTTCAAAGGTAATGTCGTTGTATTGAATAGAATATAAAATTTAGGCTAAAGGCCAATATTTTTATGAATTGTGGAACTGTAAAACTGCTAGTCTTCTAGATTTCAACTCTAAATACAGAATAAAGTCTACAATCTAAATATTAGTTTACTGAACTAATTATCTGGAGCATTCGCTAAGATAAATGTTTCCAGTTTCTGATTGACAATCGTTTCGCTGACAGTAAGGAATTTTTTTCATTAGAATTACTATGTATTTGTACAGGACTGGATTGGATTGGATATAGAATTTAGGCCAAAAGCTGGGCGCCATGAGGTCATTCAGCGCTGAAACGGAAATGACAGTAAAGGTCTGAAAGGTGTAGCAGGAGGAAAACCTGGCAGTTGCACTATGAATCAATTATTAGGAGAGGGTGGAAAGTAAAATGGAAGGGAGAGAATATGAAAGGAGGTACAGTAAAAGGAACGAAAGGGGCTGCAGAAGCTAGGTGCTCTAAGGTAATATCGTTTGGATTATTTGAAAAACAGAAAATAAAAAAAAAAACTGGATGATTTGAAGAAGAAAAATTTAAATAAAAAACATTCCTTTGTAAACGTTATCTGGATCCAGTTCCATACATATATGGGTATTCCAGATCATTCCTGAAAACCTAACATATGCTACAAGAAAAACTCTTAACTTTCTTAAGCCAACTCGTGTTTTCATCCTCAGACATTTTCGAAAACCATTAAAAGTTCACATTATATCAAATCTGCTCAATATGTAGATTTGTTTCATTCTAAGTTTTCAATGCTCCTGACTCAAAAACAATATGCTCAGGGCTAATGCATTTCAACAAATCAATTCGCAAAATCTAAAAAAAAGCAAGTAAAAAATGCGCCTAAGCTTCTTCAGCTCAATCGAGTTTTCTGTACATCGTGTAATCAAGGTCAACGAAAAAAACAGTTAGCTATCGGTGGTCCTGTGATAATGCTGTATGAGCCGTGGCCCATGAAACTTTAACCACGGCCTGGTGGTGGTCTATCCTATATCGTTGCCAGAAGCACGATTATGGCTAATTTTAACCTTAAATAAAATAAAAACTACTGAGGCTAGAGGGGCTGCAATTTGTTATGTTTGATGATTGGAGGGTGGATGATCAACATAATTTGCAGCCTTCTAGCCTCAGTAGTTTTTCAGACCTGAGGGAGGACAGAAAAAAGTGCGGACAGACGGACAAGGCCGACACAAATAGTTTTCTTATCAGAAAACTAAAAATGACAGTGGCTTCCCAACGAGCTAATAATTAACTAACAGCCCTCGTCCTGATGATGTCTGCCGCCGTCTTTATTGATGCCATCATATTTCCCAGTCCCAATCACACCCTCATCTACCTTCCATCACCCCTTTCGATTCAATATGAAGCCCGATCGCCGGATATCAGATGCCTGCTGTTTGATCACCGACTACGAGATCCCTTACGCTAACGGCCTAATCCTTCCTTATTACGGACTTAGTCCTTCCCGTAATCCTCTTCCAAAAGCCATTGGCCTTTGTCGCTACCCTCTCTAACACCCTTCCCCACCCCCCCCACCCCCACCCCCCTCAACCTCTCTTGCTCCATTATATCATATTGACCTGACGGTGGTGCTTTTGTTCGGCAGTGCCTTTCTCTCATATTCCGTGAGATCTAACACTCTCATCCGTGGGCGCGAGTAGCCTCGCATGGTAATTGGGTGGGTGGAGTTTGTCTATGTCTAAAGGGGGAAAATCAAGACCGGTATTGTACACACATATACACACCAACACGTGTGTATATATATATAATATATATATATATATATATATATATATATATATATATATATATATATATATATATATATATATATATATATATATTATATAAATATTCTTATGCTGTGGTTTTCATAATGCAGTAATCTCCCCGTGTGTATTTGTGAATTGTTGTATACTGTATAATTTCGTATTCAGAGTTAGCGTAAAATTACAGTGATTAAATGCTGTATGGTTTGAGAGAGGACGTATGCGTGTGCTGTGTAGGGGCACAATTTGTTTAGTCAGTATTCAAAACTGCTCAAGTAATGCATTCCATTGGGACGCGATCAAAACACTGTTGGGTGGAAAATTCCATTACGAAAGTTGCCTAACGTCATTCAGGAATTTTCTATGAAACGATGTTTTCCATTCTTATTATAACAACTAGAGATTCTCTTGCACTGAAACTATGTAATAATAAGTGTTATTATCAACTGTAATTCCACTTTGTCTCTAATTATCGTTTTTAAAGAGTTTTTTACAATAAAGATCTCGTCTAGAACCTGTTCACACATTCGACCCACCGTCTGCATATGGACACCCATACAATTCTTACAAGGGGGGGGGCCTGACACTCTGAGACCAGAACCGCGTCGAAGGGGGATGCGTTTCTCTCTCCTCTCCCTCTCTCTCTCTCTCGGGACTACGAATGTCCTGTTATAAAACGTAATTGATATTTTGATAGACGATGGTCACTCATCCTTTAACTGTTTAATTCCTTAGTAAATGTGTCTGAGTTATCTGAACAGTGTATTTTATTAAGTGTGTGTGTAATGGCGCCTGATTAAAAACACGAAGCAATTTGGTACCAAGGTATTGTAACATAATTATTGGTTTTTAGTGCACTAAAAATAATATTTACAGTAATTATATGTGAAGACACCTTTTCCCTTTTTTCAATATTTTTTTCGTGTTATATGTTTTATGCTTTATCTTTTGAAGAATTCTTTTATACATATATGTGGTGTGCTTGCTATTGCCTTAATTTTTGCTTTACATTTTTTGATATTTAATCTTTTGCAGAGTATATTTCTGTGTCTTTTGTATCCACATTTTTACATGATTGATTTATTTGCTTTATTTTGTTTAACACTTGGGATTTGAAATTTTTGTTACTTAATTTAAATTTTTCTTGAATAATTTTTTGATTAATTAATAAATTAATTTCTTATTTAATTTTGACCGATGATTAATTCAGATTTAATCCAATTTTTTGTTTTGTTTTCAAGTAATAATAATTTCCCTGAGACTGTTAATGTCATGTATAATCTTTGAATTTAGAAATAAATTTTTGTATTTAAAATATTATATCAGAGTTTCATTTTATTGACCCACCAGTAATTTTGATTTGAATTAGAGATAGAGTGGCAAGTGAGATGTTTTCCTTCAAGTAATTGAAGTGAGCTCGAACCAGGGAAATTAAATAAATAGAAATACTTGAACTTTTATAATGTTAATGGAGTGACGCCCTTAGATTTTACCTCACACCGATGTTAATGAACTTGCTATCTTTGATAACTGATAAGTTTTATAAGGGATCACTGTTGCCTTCAGAGAAATCAGTCGTTTTGTATGTGTGATGAGGGTTCAGGTGTCTGGCTGTTGTGAGGTAACTATAATTGTTGAATAAATGGTAAGTTTGGTAATCAAATATCAAGCTTTTAGATACCAGGTTTGATTTGAAGAACAGACACTGGACACTTCGTCACAATAAATATATATATATATATATATATATATATATATATATATATATATATATATATATATATATATATATATATATATATATATATATATATATATATATATATAAATATCACATAAAATCTACAGTGTTCTTTAAATAACTCAGAGAAGATAAATTAGCAGTAGGAGTGAAAAAAAGAAAACATATGGACAGCCCGCTGAATTACAGATTACGGCGCCTTACTTCCCTAGGGCTATCAAGTCTCCTCCTAATCAGGTTTTCTGAATAATCTGACAGAAACAATAATTATCTGACACGATTGATTACCCAGTAATGACACAGCGCAAAATGATGACGCTTTTTTTCCTTTTGAATGTTAGTATTTTATACTTAACTCTGAATCACTGCAGATGGATTTTCCAACTGAAGGATCTGCCGAAGGCGACGACGGTGAAGGTAATGAAATGGAGAATTACTTCAGTGTTACTTGTCTCACACATTACAGTGTTCAGTTCACAGTTCAGTCTTATAATAGAAAATTATTTTTTGTGTATAGATTCGAGATTCCTGTAATTCAGTGTTTTATTAGTGCTTCGGTTTATAATATAAAATTATTTTTAGTATAAACATTCGAGGTTCCCACATGTGACATGTGGTTTATGTAAAATAACTATACCACTTAGTCTTTTATGTATAAACGCCAAGCTATGAGATAAAGGTAAACATTGCAGTTCTGTTTTATTCATGAACATTTTTATGTAAAGGAAATGAAACTGAATATTTGCATTGTATATAAACCTCCCTTCCCTCCCCCCGCCCCCCCCCCCCTCTCTCTCTCTCTCTCTCTCTCTCTCTCTCTCTCTCTCTCTCTCTCTCTCTCTCTCTCCATTTATCCCATGCTGGGCCACTCACACAGAAAGGGTAATTTCCCCAGCCACGAGTACGGCGCGAACAAAGAGGACTGGAATATTACAACCAAGACTAAAATAGAGCCCGAGTTAGAAAAAAAAAATAAAGAGAGAGAGAGAGAGAGAGAGAGAGAGAGAGAGAGAGAGAGAGAGAGAGAGAGAGAGTCCAGAAGCTGATGCATTGCATTAGTCTTCGCCCCTCCTACGTATTCCATTTTCATTTTTTTTTTTTTTTTTTTTGTCTCTCTGTCCCGACTTCTACTACCCGAATTTTCGGCATTATGCCCGACCTCCTCCTTTCCGCGTGCGTCAGCGCCATTTCTATCGACGGCCGTGTCAATTGCAAGGCGCCTCTGCCGGACCTCGGCTATTGTGATCGCTGCTTTTAACCGCTGGGCCAGATGGGGGTGGGGGGGTGTGGGGGTGGGGGGGGGTCGTAAAACATAATATTGACTGTTCCAACGAAAGGGAAATTCTGTTCCCTATGCACTTCTGCT
>JANJGK010000045.1:22231508-22251508 GCA_039081455.1 Macrobrachium rosenbergii | reverse complement strand
TGTGAGCGTCAGCTACTTCTGGAACTAATAATTAAAAAATTAAACATTCCCCCCAAAAATTATAAGAACGATAAAAACTAATAATTTAACACGAACAAATACTCCAAGTGTATTTCCAGTCACTAGGAAAATTTCCGCGAATTCAAAACAATGTCAAAACTAACAATTTCATAAAAAGCAAATACTGCAAAAATACTGCCGATGACGAAAAAATCTTCAGCCACTTCTAAAAGAATTTCAAAACTAATAATTCAAATAAAAGAAATACTCCCAAAAATATTGCCCAAGGACAAAAAAACTTTAGCCACTCCTACAACAATTCTAAAACTAATAATTTGAAAAAAATACTCCGAAAAACTTTTAGTTTCGAGAAAGACTTCAGCCACTTCGAAAACAATTCCAATACTAATAATATGAAAAAAAAATAAATACTCCAAAAACTTTCGAGTGACGAGAAAGACTTCAGCCACTTCTAAAAAAATTCCAAAAATAATAATTTGAAAAAAATAAATACTCCAAAAATTTTTCAGTGACGACAAAGACTTCAGCCACTTCCAAAACAATTCCAAAACTGATAATTTAAAAAGATAAGTAAACACTCCAAAAACATTTCCAATGACAACGAAAACTTTATCCACTTCCAAAACCATTCCAAAACTGGTTATCTGAAAAAATAACAAATATTCCAAATACATTTCCAATGACGAAATAATTCCAAATCTAATCATTTTGGAAAATAAACACTTCAAATACACTTCAATTAACGACAAAAACTTCAACTACTTCCTAGGCAATTCCAAGACTCTTAGTCTAAAAATACTAAGTACCCTACAAACATTTCCAACGACGAGTAAAACTTTTTCCACTTTTATAACAATTCCAAAACTAATTATCTTTAAAAAAACAAATGCTCCAAAAGTATTTCCAATGGCGACAAAAACTTCAGCCACTCCCAAAACAATTCCAGAACTAATATTTAAAAAAACCAAACAAATACTCCAAAAAACATTTTCAGTGACGACAAAAATTTCGGCCACCTCCCAAACAACTCGAAAACCAGTCATTTAAAAAAAAAAAAGTACTCCAACAAACATTTCCAGTGACGAGAAAAACTTCAGACACTTCGAAGACAATTCCAAAACTAATAATAAAAAAAAATAGTACTTTCAAAAACATTTCCAATGACGACAAAAACTTCTCCCATTTCCATAACAATTCGAAAACAAATAATTATAAATATACTCAAAAAAATTTCCAATGAGAAAAGCATCAGCCAATTCCAAAACAATTTTAAAACTAATAATAAAAAATAATGATCATATACTCCAAAAACATTTGCCAATGACGAGAAAGACTTTAGCCACTTCCAAAATGATTCGAAAAGTAATAATAAAAAAAAATAAAGTATCCAAAAACATTACCAATGACCAATAAAACTTCAGCCACTTCCAAAAATAAAATAAATAAATAAATAAAAGAAAACAAACGCCCTTTTCCACCCTATGTACTTCGCTTCACCTCCCAACTACCAGCTCCTAACTCTTCAAGACCCCTTCACTGTCTGCCTTCACTGCCCCCCCCCCCCCCCCCGACTCCCCTCCCTAGTACTACATCTTGATCTGGGAGTCCGTTCCTTTCCCCCTCCATTAAAATCCGGCAGAAGCTTGTGCATAATCCCTCGCTTAATCCGAAGCGATCCGGCTATGAATTACTGCAGCTAACTCTAATGCGCCCTGGGCGGACTTGATTCCGAAGGCCCGGCGGGACTTGCTGGAATGGTTGCTGTTGTTGTTCCGGAGGTCGAAGGGGGAACGGAATGGGAAAGGGGGGGGGGAGAGTGGGAAGGGGATAGAAAACTACAAAGAAAAAAAGAAGTAAAAAGGGTTGAGGGGGAGAGAGAGAGATCCACAGCTACCAAATTCCAGAATTCTTGATCTTCCAGCTTGGACATATTTCTAAATTCACTTTGCTGGACAAAAATGGTGATTCCTGTCACTGCTCATAAAAAGGGAGAGAAAAATGGTGTTTTTTTTTTTTATTTTCTGGGTTGTCGTAGTTATTTTTCAGGGTTTATTAGTTTTTTCCTTATGTGTGTGTGTGCATCTATCTATCTATCTATCTATCTATATATATATATATATATATATATATATATATATATATATATATATATATATATATATATATATATATATATATATACATATATATATACATACATATATATATATACATATATATATACATATATATATATATATATATATATATATATATATATATATATATATATATATATATATATATATATATATATATATATATATATATGTACACACAGGTATATTTTTAATATGCGTAAATGGCAGCGTTTTGGGATTATATGGGAGGCAATACAGTATCTGCCCTACTGTCTTATTGTAAGTAATATCTATTTTTCCGCATAATAATTTGTGTAGAAAAGAAAAGTGAGTGCTGTCACAAAAGCAAGAAAAAGCCCAGATTTCTTTTCTTAAGTTCCCAAACAAAGGCTTCTTACTCTTCTCGGTATTTTTCAGTCATTGCAAAACCATTTCATAAAATGCTTTTGGAAATTTTCGACGTGAAGTTGTTAGTGTCGTGGCTCCGTATCATGATCAGTCACTGCTGCAGTGTGGGGTCTGCGGTGGGAGGTTGAAAGCAACATTCTTTAGAAGCTTGAATTTCAAGTCAATGGCGCCTGTGTGCTTCTTCCATGTGAATAGGTTTCAGCTGCTGAAATAATAAATAATAATAATACTGTATTAAGTTATGGTTCTTAATCAGCTAAAGCAGTAAGATCTCAAATTAATAAAAATAGTTACTGATTGTTTCAGTAATGAATCAGAAACAAATTAATACGAGGAATGTCATTATCAACAGAATTATTCGGTTACACGAGATTTAGAAAAATGCAAGAGTTAAATTGAAACCTATTGAGGGTTTTCCATTTATTAATTTATGGATATACTAAAACTTACACACACATACACACACACACACACACACCTATGATTCCATTCTAGCTTACATCACGCCTCGTTAAAATGATGCCACAATCCCTTTAACGGCTCTTCCATTATCGGAGCGTCTCCTTCTTCTTCTTCTTACTTCTTCTTCTTCTTCTTCTTCTTCTTCTTCTTCTTCTTCTTTCCTCCTCATAAATCACGCGGGCAAAGTTGTTATTTCAGTATGCTAAATGATCAGCGAGCGCCAGACGCTTCCTGTCCCTGGGAAAAACAGCTACCACCTTGCATGGCATATTTTTCTCCCCCTCAATTCTCTCTCCTCTTAACGAGCCAATTTTCTGCTAAGATTCAATAAGATTTCGGGACGACGGAACACCGATAAACAAGTACGGTGAGGAGAGAGAGAGAGAGAGAGAGAGAGAGAGAGAGAGAGAGAGAGAGAGAGAGAGAGAGAGAGAGAGAGTATATTCAGGAAAACAGCCTGGTAGAAGGATCTGCCAAGATTAAAACAATTTTAAAGATAGTTAATAATGACAGATTTTGTGTGTGTTTGTGTGTGTATGTGTGTGTGCGTGTTTGAGAGAGAGAGAAAGTTGAATTCAGGTAAACAGTCTTGTAGAAATACTTACCAACATGCAAAATTTAAATAATTTTAAGAATTATGATAATAATATGGGTGAGAGAGAGAGAGAGAGAGAGAGAGAGAGAGAGAGAGAGAGAGAGAGAGAGAGAGAGAGAGGAGTTGTTTATTTGTAAAAAAAATTAAATTAACTGAGAGAGAGAGAGAGAGAGAGAGAGAGAGAGAGATCCACTCATGAATCAGAAAAAGCTACACAAAAAAAAGTCGACAGCATCTACAAGAACGTTAAAACAAATCCATGTGAACAAACCTCCATTTCCCCCTTCTCTCGCCCTCCCTCGTCAACATCAGGCAGATACACACACACACACACACACACACACACACACACACACACACACAAGCTCCAAGAGAAGAGTCTTCCAACAAAAGCACTTCCGAGAATGATAAAAGTGCGAGCTCAGGACGTTATCTACGAAATAATAAAGATAGAAACGTAAAAAAAAGTTAGTTTCGCGTTTGAGGAGGGGTGGAATGGGAGGGAGGGGGGGCGGATGATAGGGGTTGGGGAGGGGTGGGGGAGAGGGAGGTTCAACTAAGGAGCCATTAGTATGCCAGGCGAATGTTTAAAGAGTTTTCAAAGACACTTCCTCCTGCACGCGGCGGTAATTAAAACTTTCCCTTTTCTATGATGTGAGAGGCTTTCATATACTGTCCTAACTGGTAGTGGTGGTGGCGGTGATGGTGTTGTTTTGCGTCCTCGTTTTGTGTCAGATATCACGTCCCTTTCGCGTGATTGGCTAACAGGCAGCAACTCTAGGTTGCACATCAAATAATTCATTCTGAAATTGTTCCTTTGCATTTAAACGGATCTCTACTTCATGCAATCTCTTAGTGCCTGTGTTATTTGTTGTTACTCTGAACATTTAAATTTTATTTTCTGAATCTGTACCTTTGCATTTAAATGGATCTCCACTTCATGTACTCTCTTAGTGGCTGCTGTTTTACATTACACACCCAAAAATGTATGGATCTGTTCCTTTGAATGTAAAAGGATGTTTGCCTCACGTACTCTCTTGAAGTGGCTGCTGTTTTACAGTGCACATCCAAAAATCCTTTCTGAATCTGTTCCTTTGCATTTAAATTAATCTCCACTTCATGTAATCTCTTAATGGCTGCTGTTTTACACTACACATCCAAAAATCCCTTATGAACCTGTTCCTTTGAATTTAAAAGGATGTTTACCCTTAGTAAAAGTGTGGTAATGACCGTTGCGTCTGTTAAGTTCAAGGTATTAGGCAAAGTTATGATTCAAGGTATTAGGCAAAGTTATGATTCAGGGTATTAGGCAAAGTTATGATCTGTGCAAAATCCATTGGAATGATTCACTCTGAAAACACTAAATGGTACAAATTCGAAATCATAACAGACTGATAAGTATTTGTACGTAAGTTGAGATAAAGACTAAATGTCTTTATTATGGAAAAAAAATCACCCTAGATTTGGAACTCTCTTGTCTTGCAACTGACTTCAACGGATTGGGTATTTGATAAAAAGCTATTAACTTACAAAGAAAGCTTCCACCGATTTGAAGCTCAGGCATTTAGAGACGAGACAAAACATGAACGACTAAACACACTTTTTACAATCCAGAAAAACTCTTCTTAATGACAGGACAGGATGATTTGAGTCTTCAGATCTGAAAATAAACAAGTAAAAAATGCTCCGAAGTTTCTTCAACGCAATCGAGTTTTCTGTGCATCGTATAATCAAGGCCACCGAAAACAGATCTATCTTTCGCTGGTCTCGGTACAATGCTGTATGAGCTGCGACCCATGAAATTTTAACCACGGCCCGGTAGTGGCCTGTCCGATATCGTTTCCAGATGCACGATTATGGCTAACTTTAACCTTAAATAAAATAAAAACTACTGAGGTTAGAGGGCTGTAATTTGGTAGTTTGATGATTGGAGGGCGGATGATCAACATACCAATTTGCAGCTCTCTAGTCTCAGTAGTTTTTTAAGATCTGAGGACGGACAGAATGAGTGCGGACAGAAAAAAATACCTACAGAATAAAGTGCGGACGGACAGACAAAGCCGGCACAATAGTATTCTTTTACAGAAAACTAAAAAAACACTAATATAAATTAGAAATAAGAATTATGCTCCACATAAAGTTATTTTTGGTCATTTCACTAAATTACTTGTCGAAATATATACTCCTCTTTTTCTTAAAAAATACAAGAAAAAGAGTTCTGATCTCCAAGAGTTGTGGCCTTAAGTGAATTACCTGATCAACAGATCTAACCTCCCTACTTTTATATAATTATTCTGTCTATCTTACGAACGCCACCTTAGCAATTTTAGACTACCATGTCTACTAAAAAAATTCCTCACAATCGTGAAGGCGTTACGAGAGTATTAGGAGAAAGAATTTCAAGAGAAAATACTAAAACCAACACTAGAGAGCTTAGCAGTTGCTCCTTAAACAATCAAGGGTTAATATTCACAGTTTTCAAGACAAGCAATAGATACGAGTAAATCATATTACTTTTGCTTTATAATAGAATTATGTCTATTTGTTCAATATGGGACTTAAAATTGAGAGAGAGAGAGAGAGAGAGAGAGAGAGAGAGAGAGAGAGAGAGAGAGAGAGAGAGAGAGAGAGAGAGAGAGAGAAGTTAAGTATACCTTAGTTTAACCAGACCACTGAGCTGATTAACAGCTCTCCTAGGGCTGGCCCGAAGGATTAGATTTATCTAACGTGGTTAAGAACCAATTGGTTACCTAGCAACGGGACCTACAGCTTATTGTGGAATCCGAACCACATTATAGCGAGAAATGAATTTCTATCACCAGAAATAAATTCCTCTTATTCTTCATTGGCCGGGTTGGAGATTAGAACTCGCGGCCAGCAGCGTGTTAGCTGAGAACGGAACCCACTCTCCCAACGAGGAACACTTATAGAGAGAGAGAGAACGGTTAAATGTCACAAACGAGATTAGAAGAGTAATCGATAATGTTAATGATAACTTACATTCAGTATTAAAATTGAAGGGATACAGGTAACATGGTCGTCATTTCAAGAGTAATACTTCTCAAAACAAACCTGATATACATAATACAAAACACTATGAGATAATATAACGTGCTTGAAATTTTTCCACGAGACTTTCTTGTAGAAAGCTTGATGAACACGACGCATCATTAAACCCATCTGATGGTACACGAAATACATTGCTTTAGACTGGAAAAGTTGAACGAAAGTAATTCATTCGTTTAATGGATTAGAACGATAACTGGTTTGTAGTTTCATCAACACAAGCACAAACTTTGAGTTCTTAGGTTTTAGTTTTCTGTTAAAGAAAACTGTCGTGCCGGCTTTGTCTG
Organism: Macrobrachium rosenbergii; assembly: GCA_039081455.1. NCBI lineage: Eukaryota > Metazoa > Arthropoda > Malacostraca > Decapoda > Palaemonidae > Macrobrachium > Macrobrachium rosenbergii. The sequence goes on along the minus strand of JANJGK010000045.1, from coordinate 22,244,549 downwards.
TCAGTCCGCACTTTTTTTGTCCGCCCTCAGATCTTAAAAACTACCGAGGCTAGAGGGCTGCAAATTGGTATGTTGATCATCCACCCTCCAATCATCAAACATACCAAATTGCAGCCCTCTAGCCTCTCTCTCTCTCTCTCTCTCTCTCTCTCTCTCTCTCTCTCTCTCTCTCTCTCTCTCTCTCTCTCTCTCTCCAAATGCATACATTATATATATATATATATATATATATATATATATATATATATATATATATATATATATATATATATATATATATATATATATATATATATATATATATATAATGTAAGCAGAGAAAACGAGCTGATATTTCCTAGGATTATAAACTTATAAACTCATATAAACAGACATACAATAAAGAATTAAGATAGTTTTGCCAACGTAATTAAAATGAGGACAGATCCCTCGGAAAGCTGCCTTTCATGTTGACAAAAAAAAAAAAAACAAGCAACTAAAGTAATTCTGAGGACCAAAAGAAACTATTTCATCGCTAGTGTATTTTTCCCTTCAGCCAGCGCAAAGCAAGGCCAGCTCCAAATATGTAGGCCTAATTCTTAGGCCTATGAGAGCCCTCATAAGGAAAATAATCAGAGTCCTTTCTTCGGAAAGTGAAGCATTTATAATTAGTTCCAGAGTAAGTTTCAAATTCTCTCGACAAGCCATCGGGTATCTGTGAGATTTTTGCGAATTGATCTGAAGTTTTAGAGAAGAAATAATTGGAGGCAAACTGAGTAAAGTGAAATCTAGATGACATTTGGATTTGACAAATCAGTTACAGTAATTTCACAGACCTAAAGTACAAGAAATACTGTTAATAATTCATTTATATCCTTCTTACACTTTTCTGACCAGGTCCTTTAAGGTGTCCAGTCAGAAAAGTATAATAAGGATATATAAATGAATTAAAAGGAAGGCATCGTGCTTACCCCATACAAATGGGAAAAAAGCACGTTAAAAGAAGAAGAAGAAGATTTCTTTCATTTTAGGTCTATGAAATTACTGTATCCGAGTTGTCAAATTTAAATTTCATCTAGATTTCCCTTTACCCAGTTTGTCTCCAATTATTTCTTCTCTACAACTTCGGATCCCCGATGGCCTGTCGAGAGAATTTGATATTTACTCTGGAACTAATTATAAATGTTTCACTTTCCCAAGAAAGGACTGATTATTTTCCTTATGAGGGATCCCGTAGGCCTAAATCCTTAGGCCTACATCTAAAAACGTACAAATCAAGAAATAAGTGATCATTATAGACATTAAAAATCAAAATTTAAGATTGTGAGCAATTGCTTTTAGAAAATTTTTTTGGCTTGCATCATATTTTTCCATGACACATTGTATACGCAGGTTCATATCTCTGTGCCTCTTCTTTTGGATTGGTTCTCCTCTTGGACCAGTTTCAGTAAATTTCAGCAATTTGGCACTGGCAATCCTTTCCTCACATCTAAGCACAACAATAAGTTTCCAAATATTTGGATGGCTACTATTCGATGTGTGTTTCAGCACGCTGTGGAAGGCTTCTAAATTATTTGCAGTAGGGGCAATCCCCTTCACACATCTATCCCAAACATTCCTTATAGTAACGGAAAAGGAGGTTCAAGGCGTCGCCTCCTTTGTCCTCCAATTCAATTCAGATTCAAGATATTTATTGAAATATGTTGCATATACATCAAATGGGGTGTATCAGCATGCTGGTACACCCTCCAAAATATTTTAACACCACACCATCCGCATTCCAAAATTACTTGTTCCAATAGAAATTGGGAGAGTTCTTCATAATTCTTGGAACCATATTATTGTTGAGCAAATAGCACACCTGCTCTGGAATTGTATCTAGCTTCTATCCCTAAATTCTCTTCCTCAAGGTGGTCCAATATAATTATTTTCAAAATAGGATACAATGGACTGTGGAATATCCTCACCATCTACAAGTTGCTCATATCCATCTAACGCATCACCAAAGTAGCCCAATTTTAGGTGAGTAGCGGCACCATTTCACAGGCCGCGGCAAGCAGTCCAAAAGTAGCCCAACTGGGCGGGTAAACCGCGGGTTTGGCAACACTGCCATCAACCGGCAGGAAGGCAAGGGGAGCAAAACAGCGCACTTTGAGACTAAAACAACCATCTTCGTGATATCTGTATTTCAGTCCTTCTTGCACATTACGCTTGTGCACAATTCGTCCTATATGAAACGGGCAGCATGACAAATTCGACCCGGGAAACGATTCCAGAAATCCATTATGGGATGCTCTTTCGAAATCCCCAATTATATTTTCAGGACCGTCATTCTGCAGTAATTCATTTATTTTGCCAAAAAGTCTGCTATACGTGGCTTTGACTTTTGTCAGGGAGTAATACGAAAACTCGTAGGAGATTAAAACTATTAACTTGAATGTGCTCCACATATAACTGAAACAAGTAAAAAATGCGCCTTAGTTTCTTCGGCGCAATCGATTTTTCTGTACATAGTATAATCAAAGCCACTGAAAATACATCTATCTTTTTGTGGTCTAGGTATAATGCTGTATGAGCCGCGGCCCATGAAACTTTAACCACGGGCCGACAGTGGCCTACCCTGTATCGTTGCCAGATGCACGATTACGGACAGGGAGAAGTGAGGATGGACAGACAAAGCCGTCACAATGGTTTCCTTTTACAGAAAACTAAAACTATACTAGTGCAGCACTTGAATGCTCCATCTGCCGCCCAGTTCTTATACCATTTTAACTGTCGAAGTGCTTCGTCACTTGCAAATATTAATATTCGTTTTGAATCTTCCATCCCACTGTCATATTGCAAAAACTTTTCATCACTGTCAAGGCAGGAGTATTCACTTGGAATGGAAAACCCAAAATTTTGTGAGCGGGGTGGTGGGATATGTAGCTGGAATCAGCATGCCTCCAACGTTTAATATTCCTATTAGTAATAAGCTGTGCAAACGGAGGTATTTGCGACAATGTACAGTCGTTTAAATTGTCAACTTCATGAGCGAGAGACATAAAGAGATGAAATAGATTTAATTTTAATATTTGAAACCGTGATTCTTGCATTTACCTCTGCAGCAGTTGAAGCGTGATTATGGATCCCAATTTTCTGAAGCTCACTCTTTATAGTTTTCATTCTGCTTGAAAGGTTATAACGTTTCCCTTTATCTATTTGCATTTAAAATTTTAATTGTAAAAATAAATATGCTGAAAATATTATATAGTATGGTTTCAAGATTTCTAGTTTAGATGTGATTTTTGAGTCTAAAGATTTACATGTCCATTTTGCTGACTTATGTTGGACCATATTCAAGAGCTTGTAACTTTAATAACCGTATTATGTTGTGTTCAATAAACTTCTACCTATCTGTGAAGCCTCGTCTTGCACGCACGATTTTCGCACCTCCAGTATACCGTAGATCAATCAGTATGCTATTCTGCTTATGTTTTGTGTATACATAATTTTCTTGATCGACCACTTTGTGCTTCCCTTCCTCTGAAGTTATGATCTTACATGTAATCATGTTGGTGGGTAGACGTACTGAGTAAATCTGATTCGATTTGGTGTTATTTCTACTAAAAAAATTTTTATCTACAACCGTCCAACGGCAATTTTAGTTCTAAAGCAATTGTTCAAAACGCTCCCTCGAAAATTGCATTTACCGTATTTTCGCCTTTATTTTCGTGTCTTGGGGAGGAACTGGCTGACGATGAATTGTCTTGGAGACGAAATGACCAGGGACGAACTAAGTATACTTTAGTTTTACCAGACCACTGAGCTGATTAACAGCTCTCCTAGGGCTGGCCCGAAGGATTAGACTTATTTTACATGGCTAAGAACCAATTGGTTACTTAGCAACGGGACCTACAGCTTATTGTGACGAAGTGACCAGGGACGAACTGTCCTAACACAATAAAAACAACCCGGGCATGTTACTTATAGAAGGGTATGCCCTACATACCCTGAATCAGGGAATTTAACACAATGGAAATTTTTAACCAAATATGCAACACAAGCGTAAATTATCACAGAATACAAGAGTCCATAAATAACCCAGAGAACATGCACAGCCTGCAAATGTTCGCGATTAAAAAACGTGCAACTGCTGCAACTGATTAGTAAAACAATAAACGTTCACCTGCTGCAAACGTTCATTGATATTCAAATAAAAGAGCGCTTCCTGCGATTGATCATGAATAACTCACTAAAAGTTCATGAATAATCTACTCAACAAGTACCTGCTCCAAAGCCTCATGAATAATCAACTAGACGTGAACTTATGCAAATGTTCATGAATAATCCATGAATCTGCTGCAAATGTTCATAATTAAATCCATGAATCTGCTGCAAATCTTCATAAATAATTCATGATACTGCTGCAAATGTTCATAATGAATCCATTAATCTGCTGCAAATGTTCATAAATAATTCATGAAACTGCTGCAAATGTTCACAATTAATCCATGAATCAGCTGCAAATGTTCATAAATAATTCAAGAAACTGCTCCAAATGTTCATAATTAATCCATGAATCAGCTGCAAATGTTCACAAATAATTCATGAAACTATTGCAAATGTTCTTAATTAATCCACGAATTTGCCTCAAATGCTCATAAATAATTCATGAAACTGCTGCAAATGTTCATAATTAATCCATGAATCTGCTGCAAATGTTCATAAATAATTCATGAAACTGCTCCAAATGTTCATAATGAATTCATGAATAAGCTGCAAATGTTCATAAATAATTCATGAAACTGCTCCAAATGTTCATAATTAATCCATGAATCAGCTGCAAATGTTCATAAATAACTCATGAAACTGCTCCAAAGGTTCATAATTAATCCACGAATTTGCCTCAAATGCTCATAAATAATTCATGAAACTGCTGCAAATGTTCATAATGAATTCATGAATAAGCTGCAAATGTTCATAAATAATTCATGAAACTGCTCCAAATGTTCATAATGAATTCATGAATAAGCTGCAAATGTTCATAAATAATTCATGAAACTGCTGCAAATGTTCATAAACGTAAAAAAATAAAATAAAATGATAGGCGTTTTTGGTATACTAATTTACCAACTTCTTTTCTCTTAAAATTTTCATTCTATCTCTCCCTGTGTTTTTAATGGGCAATGTCAGCAATCTGACCTTTTATTCTCGTATTATCTAATTCTATAAATTAGGATGTTCTGCACTGCACTATCAAGTACTTAAATGCAATAGATTAGGTCGTTTAACATATACTTTATTTTGACTATTCAATCTTACATTGAAACTGATGCTTTTGTGACGAGGCGTTTTATCCAAAACATCACAAAAATTATGAACAGCCGATCTTTTCCTCGAATAGAGAAATATTAGAAAATTAAATTATTATTGTTAGTGAGAACGTTACCTGTTCTTACAGTTTTAAAAATTATTCATTTAAAATCATAACCTAACCTTAAGGAAGGAACAGTTGAGGATACCTACAATAAGACAACGATAAAAATGAGGAGATTTTAATGACAGCATCACCAAAATAGTCACTCAATCATAACCTAACTTGAAGAAGAAGAAGAAGAAGAAGAAGAAGAAGAAGAAGAAGAAGAAGAAGAAGAAGAAGAAGAAGAAGAAGAAGAAGAGTGGAATATGGAATACGTGGGGGAAAATTGTTGTACAAAATGAACCAGATGTTGACACTGTTAAATTGAAGAAATCTCATTCTTACGAATCGCGAAATGCACAAAAAGAAGAATAAAAAAAAAAAATCATGTCAATAATTCATGCATCGCCTAGCGTCATGCAACGACCAACTATACCGAACTCGGCAAGCAATACGTGCAACAAGTGGTCGAATCATAACCGTCTCACCTCTGGCACGCTTTGCAATCTGCCGTCGTGCGTGTGTGCGTGTGTGTGTATGTGTGCGTATGTGTGTGTTTGTGCAACAGGTTGGCCCCGTGGGGTAGTCCTTTCCTGCTTGCTTGCTTGCTTGTGCCTTTCGCTGCTCGGAAGTGCCGGAGGCCTGTAGTGAAGTGTAGCATTTCAATGTGAATTACACGGCATTCTGTTTTGTTCATTTCATGCTCCTTGGAGCGTATGCTCCGGGATGCTTGCAGTCGGAAAAGCTCCAAATTACACGAGGGAATCGTTGACTCTCCTGATTTTTTTTTCTTTTCTTTCCTTGGCTACCGTATTCCCGATTCAATTTTTGGCTGTCAGGGCAAATGTTGATTTGGCATTTTTTTTTTTTCAATAGGAGTTTGCTTTAAGGAGATGAGGAGAAGAGAGGTATATTTGGGAAATATGCTGACACTGTAAATATGGATATAACACATTTCGTTACTAAATATGGAAATGGTGCATTTCCAAGCTAATGTTCACCTTAAGAAAATGTTCCATTTTAGTTCGATCAATTTTACTTAAGACATTGCACAAGCAAGAATCCTTGACTAATTATTAACAATAAAGACAATAAATAAACAACCAGAGTAATTCCAAAAAATAACAAAGGCAAAGATCAATAGGTGCTTAATCGTAATAGAAGCTTTGTGCTTTCTAATATCTCTCCACACACACACACACACACGCACACGCACACACACACGCGCACACACACACACACACACACACACACACACACATATATATATATATATATATATATATATATATATATATATATATATATATATATATATATATATATATATATATATATATATATATATATATATATATATATAATATATATATATATATATATATATACACGTATGTATACATGTATGTATATATACATATACATAGCAAATATACATATACATATATATATATATATATATATATATATATATATATATATATATATATATATTGTAATGAAAATACATATTTTATCTCAATCTGCATGTCTCACCGTTACGCGTTGATGCAGTCCGACTACATAACGGAAATTAATCATTGCATTAAACCTTAGTTTGCTGATGTCTGACATCACAAAAGACTAGTGACAGTAATCGCTGCTTATTAAACGTCGTGGTGAATGTATTTCTTGTCGTGGAAAATGTGCTAGAATTAAAGCCCACTGTTCTAACTTATTTCATCAGTTCGTCGATGTAAATACTGAGGAGCAACAAAGGCATAACCCTCCATTAACTAAACCCTAATCTTACACCAAACCAGTCTCTTCCTTACTCATATCTCTAAGCACAAACTTCAGCGTCAACGAATTAAAATTCTAATAGCTCTTCACATCACATATCATATCAATTAATCATTTATTAATTAATATGCATATCAATTAATTATTTTTTATGCAAAAAATTATTTTTCTTCGCTCATTTAAAACAAGAAAATTATCTCATTAACTTTCAGCATTCTTAATTAACTTTTCCGAAATCAACACTTCATCTACAGAACCTCACTTCTTTAACACCAAAGATCTTCCCTTCCATATGACAAAATTATTCAGTTTTTATTATTATTCATTACAACAGTTACATGCACTTTACTTGGTGTAAATAATTGATGCTACGACGATGCAGCCTCCTGCAGTCCCTAACATCAGATTCTGACCTCTTCGTATGGATTATTAAACATCTCACCTACTTCAAGTGGGATTTTCCCCCAACATTTTCACTCCTTACACAACCAGGCCAGCAACTCCGTAATAATTTCCCATAACGCAATAATTCATCATAAGCCCCACTAACTTCTGTTCTTTTATCCTTCAAAATTTTGAATGCACCCACACACACACACACACACACACACACACACACATACATATATATATATATATATATATATATATATATATATATATATATATATATATATATATATATATATATATATATATATGTGTGTGTGTGTATAGACGATATAATTATAATATATATATATATATATACATATATATATATTATATATACATATACACACATGCATAAATTAAGCCAACTTCTATCCTCTACCAAAACCCGAGATATCCTTCCCATTAAAACGAGACTTCTGTACATTTATCTTCCTTCCTGCTGCCTTCTGTCGAAATAAAACCTCCTCTTGCAGGAGGCTGCATGATCTACAATGGGACGTGCAATAATTTCGACTTATCCTCCTCTTCTGGCTTTATTTTTCCACAGATCTAGATTAATGCCAACTGAAGGACCTTTACTCCACCCCTCCCCCCGCCTCCTACCCCCCCCCCCCCTTCCCTATGCCCCCCTGGTACCCTCTCCCTCCGTTCCATCCTCCCCCGAGTATCTCTTCCCCATTTATAAAGCTCTGGGGCGAGTCAGGGGATCTCGCTTATATTGCATTTCTTGAAGCAATTGCAAAAAGCTTTTTTAATACCTCGGTCTCCTTTTTAAGCTGCTGCGTTTCAAGGGTGGGAATGATTTATTGCGTTTCGCTGTCATGACTTGGATTACTGGGCAAGGGCTGTGTAGTCTGTAACTCCGTAATTCCAGTGTGTTTTAACATCCATTTTTACAATTCAAATCTCAAGGTTACAGGCTGTCTGGGAATGGCGTCAGTCTGCATCAGCTCTCTCAGTTTCGAAATTCACTTTTTGGAAATTCCTGGTCCCCTTAGAGTTAATGAAGATTCCAAGGCATAAAGTGTATTTAAAATATACTTTTTATTAATTTCTCGAGAGGATCTTTAACTCTGAGAGGCAAGCGAGATTTAAAATCTAAATTAATTTTTTTCAGTTTCAAAAGTAGGTTTGTGACGGAGTTCTTATGAGTGTGGGAGAGGGAGAAAGAGAATGAATGACACAGCACGCAGTAAAACCTGTGTTAGTTGAATCAATCCATATTAGGAACATGGCATTAAAGAACAAATTCTTGCAGTACTGAAAACAACATTAAAGAACAACTTCTTGCAGTACTGAAAACTGCTCTAGTCAAAGAAGTAAAAAATATCACTCCATATTAGAAACATAACATTAAAGAACAAATTCTTGCAGTACTGAAAACTGCTCTAGTACAAAAAAATCACCCCATATTAGAAACAACATTAAAGAACAACTTCTTGCAGTACTGAAACCTGCTCTCGTCAAAGAAGTAAAAAAAATTCACCCCATATTAGAAACATAACATTAAAGAACAACTTCTTGCAGTACTGAAAACTGCTCTAGTCAAAGAAGTAAAAAAAATCACTCCATATCAGAAACATAACATTAAAGAACAAATTCTTGCAGTACTGAAAACTGCCCTAGTCAAAGTAAAAAAAACAACTCCATATTAGAAACATAACATTACAGAAGAAATTCTTGCAGTACTGAAAACTGCTCTAGTCAAAGAAGTAAAAAAAAAAAATCACTCCATATCAGAAACATAACATTAAAGAGCAACTTCTTGCAGTACTGAAAACTGCTCTAGCCAAAGAAGTAAAAAAAATCACTCCATATTAGAAACATAACATTACAGAAGAAATTCTTGCAGTACTGAAAACTGCTCTAGTCAAAGAAGTAAAAAAAAAAAAAATCACTCCATATTAGAAACATAACATTAAAGAACAACTTCTTGGAGTACTGAAAACTGCTCTAGTCAAAGAAGTCGAAAAAAACTCCACATTAGAAACATAACATTAAAGAACAAATTCTTGCAGTACTGAAAACTGCTCTAGTCGAAGAAGTAGAAAAAAAATCCACATTAGAAACATAACATTAAAGAACGACTTCTCGCAGTACTGAAAATTGCTTTCGCCAAAGCAGCAAAAAAAAAAAAGAAGTTAAAAGTTAAAAGTACTTAATGCTATGCATAGGCTTTGCTATAAATAAGAAAAAATAGACATGGAATGTTGCTCATTGCAGTGACATGGAAGGAGCTCTGACACCTGTATTTTCCTATCATGGCCCTATTGTGTTTTATCCTAGAACGATTGTTAATTATATTCAAGGTTAAAGTCCTGAAAAGAATCAGTAAAATAATAAGAGTGATGTGGGCTATAACTTCTTAAAACATAATATTATTACTTATGAAATATCACATACACATAAGAATCATTGGCCAAGCTAATTGGTCGAGTAAACAAACAACCTGTAATATAAACACTCTCAAGATAAATAAACAATATCACTTCGTACACAGCCTGGGTTATAACGAATTATAACACACTCATAATATTACACTTATAATTACTTATAACACAACACATACAGAGAAACGAGTGAATGACTAAGCTAATTGGGCGAGTAAACAAACAACCAATAACACAAAGACTCTCAAGATAAACAATATCACTTCGTACAGAGCCTGGGTTATAACTACTTATGAGTAGTTATAACCTACTTATAACATACTTATAATAATATATAATTACATATAACACACCACACTCGGAGAAACGAGTGAATGACTAAGGTAACCGGACGAGTAAACAAACAACCAATAAGAAAAACACATTCAAGACGAATAAACAATATCACATCTTACTGAGCCAGGGTTAATGATACCGACCCGCCTGGTCACTCTCTGAAGACTCTTTGTTCACCGGCAGAGTTTCTTCGTCTCGAAGGAAATTCCACTTGGGGGAAAGATTAACAGAAATGGATCCCCGAATCGCGGTTGAGAAGAAGAAGAAGAGATATCAAACTGGGAAGGACTGAATTGTTGTGTTTTCTCTTGCTTTCATGTTTTCTGAGCAATCATGAAAGGAGATTTCTGGGCCGCCGTGGGTGGTTCTGTGAATCACTGCTTCAGGTTTCTATGTCCCTCGCGGAAACACCTGCACTTCTCTTTTACGCACTCTGTCTGTTTATCTATTTATTATTCTTATTTTCTAATGGCTCTTGTTGCCTTGGTATATTTGCTCATCACTCCGTTCTTATTTATTGATTTGTTTATTACTTTTATTTTCTAATACTTGTAATGCATCTGCACTTCTCTTTTAAGCATCCTGTTTATTTATATATAATTCTTATTTTCTAAAAGCTTTTATTGCTTTGATATATTTGCTCTCCACTCCGTTTTTATTTATCAATTTATTTATTACTTTCATTTTCTAATACTTGTTATTCACCTGTACTTCTCTTTTACGCATTCTTCCTATTTATTTATCATTTTTATTTGCCAATAGCTTTTATTGCCTTGACATATTTGTTCTCCATTCCTTTTTATGTGTTCATTTATTATTTATATTTTCTAACAGCTTTTATTGACTTGGCATATCTGCTCTTCACTCCCTTTTTTCAAGGCGTTTTAATCTTCACTACGAAACATTTTAATTCTTCAGTTTGGACAAATTTATAAACGTTGACGTTCCATAAATTCTTGTCAGATATTCCCACGTATTCCCTCCTCGTATTTGCTAAAAAACAGAAGTTAATTTCTCTCTTAATGACTTCTTTCACAAAGATAAATCTTCAGACCAGACCATTCGTATTTTTGTACCAATAAGTGACAGATGTCACTGCGTTTTGTACCAATAAGTGACAGATGTCACTGCGTTTTGTACCAGTAAGTGACAGATGTCACTGCATTTTGTACCAGTAAGTGACAGATGTCACTGCATTTTGTACCAAAAAGTGACAGATGTCACTGCGTTTTGTACCAGTAAGTGACAGATGTCACTGCATTTTGTACCAGTAAGTGACAGATGTCACTGCATTTTGTACCAGTAAGTGACAGATGTCACTGCGTTTTGTACCAGTAAGTGACAGATGTCACCGCGTTTTGTACCAATAAGAGACAGATGTCACTGCGTTTTGTACCAATAAGTGACAGATGTCACCGCGTTTTGTACCAGTAAGTGACAGATGTCACTGTGTGTGTTTTGTACCAATAAGTGACAGATGTCACTGCGTTTTTCCTTATCACTTAAACAATAACTTTTTGGGCAACTATAATACGTTACAGGCAATTATTCAATCAAAGCAACAATGAATACATTATTTTTCAAGATGCTTCACTACAGTTCGCAGTTAGCTGTAATAATTTAGTAACTTAGTCCAGTGAAACAATTTTCCAATAAATATTTAAAATCACTCGCATAATATAAGGCAACATTAACACAAACCACTTAACGACAATCTAGATATCTGAGAGAGAGAGAGAGAGAGAGAGAGAGAGAGAGAGAGAGAGAGAGAGAGAGAGAGAGAGAGAGAGAGAGGGGGGGCAGGAAAAGATATGAAAATCATGTGAGAGAGAGAGAGCTGAGGTGAAGGAAATGAGTCATACAGGAGAGAGAGAGAGAGAGAGAGAGAGAGAGAGAGAGAGAGAGAGAGAGAGAGAGAGAGAGAGAGTAAATAGGAATCTCAAAACTACAGCTCCGTAGTTGAATTAAACGACGCGCAGGATCTGATATCGCGAACGAAGACAAAAAAAAAAAAAAAAAACAGAAAGCGTCCTACTTTTAATGAGAAGGATAAGACCCTCTCATTCAAACAAGAGGCGATAATTATAATGACGGGACACTCTCTCTCTCTCTCTCTCTCTCTCTCTCTCTCTCTCTCTCTCTCTCTCTCTCTCTCTCACCATCGACATAAACGGGTCTCTAAATGTTTTTCACTCAATCTTGATCGACCACGAGAGACTCGTTGACTGTTGAACCACCTAAACGCCTTATTAGTTTTGTTTTCATAAGGGATTAGCGATTTTGGGGCGTCAATATTGTTTGCTTATTAATACATCAGTGTTGACTTTTGTTCGGTTTTGTTGGCTTTGTGATAAAATTTCTAACATTAATTGATGCTGTGTGTGTGTGTGTGTGAGCTTACGAGTATGTTCTGTAATGGTTTTTACCTTATTTTCAGCTTTAGATTATTATGAAATTTGCGAAAGTTAAAGACAGACGTCAACGTCGCAATACATGCAGATTTTCATGACTACGAACTCACGATTTCTATATAGAAATATGTGTGTGTATATATATATATATATATATATATATATATATATATATATATATATATATATATATATACTGTAAATATATCACAAGGTCATGTAATAAAAATTCATAAAATATATATATATATATATATATATATATATATATATATATATATATATATATATATGAATGACTGCGTGT
>JANJGK010000045.1:22219008-22224008 GCA_039081455.1 Macrobrachium rosenbergii | reverse complement strand
TCTTTTAAATAAATAAGAGTTCATAACTTTTCTCCCGTACCGAAAAATCATAAGAAACACCGATGTTAAACCAAATAAAAAATATAGCTCACGAAACATGAACACTGGTGCCTTATAATAATTTTCTAAAAAATCATATGGCTTAAAAATACAATATAGAATAGTTAACCTTACAACGTTTCGCTCTCTCAGTTAGGGACGACGTTGCCAGTAATGAAAATCAAAGGGTAACTAAAGCATTGGTGAGTAGCCACAATTGCAAGTATGTAAAATTTCTCTTTATCAATGATTTTCAAAATTTTTGAGGATGTAGCATAGAAAAGGTAACTTCACGTCAATATTTGGTCATCCTAAGGAAGATCTCCGCACGGGGATATTGTTTATTTATGTAAAATGCTTTGAATAAATCATTTATAAAAGGGTGAGCATAATGCAGTACAGGCTAGATAATCTGAGAAATATGCAGAGATGGCGATAATTTTACCGTCTTTTCTTATGTTTTACCGTTCATCCCCCAAGGGCTCGTGCTAAACACGGCAGAAGCTCAGCAGGGCACCGTGTGAGTTCGGGACGATTAGGCCGTATTATTTTCTGCCGTTGCAACTAGAGGGCGTATGAAGCTTAGGCCGTAAGACATGGCGGAAGCTCCTTGGAACGCCATGTTTAGTACTAGTCCCCCGGGGATCAAAGTATTATATACACCCATTTCGGCCGTTTGCCAGTTTGGATGTTACGGCCTAAATGACTCACGACCGAAACGACCAGGACCCCGCCGTGTTTAGTACCAGCCCCTCGGCGATGAACATAAAAATATAAGCAAATGATAAATTTCTCATTATCTTGATATATTTCTCAGTTTATCCCATCTGTATTGCATTATATATACGGTTCAGCCTACATAATTAATTATTATCATCTCCGTGCAGAGCTCTTCCTTAAAAATACCAAATATTTTACTGGCAGCTATAATATACCTTTTTGAAATCGACTGGATGCTGTCCCTATGTGCCATGATTTCTCATCATTCAAACTTGCAAATGAAAATCAGAAGTAAACGAAACGTTAGGTTAATAGGCTAAAAAAAATTGTTTATAGGATAATTTTTTTTCTCGACATACGGATATTAATTCCTGTTGAAAATAGTAAATGTTATCATAACATTACATTAAATATAGCGTATCAGATCTATATATTTTATTTCCCTCGAACAATTTTTTGTATTATCAGTTCCATATTTTTAATCCCATTGCTAAAGAACAGTCTACAGAGTCATTTTAAACTTGACCTGTATTCACTAAAACAGGAATCGGGTATTATTATTATTATTATTATTATTATTATTATTATTATTATTATTATTATTATTATTATTATTATTTCAGTAGATGGAACCTATTCACACGGAACAAGCACACAGGGGCCACTGACTTGAAATTCAAGCTTCCCAAGAATCTTGGTTTCAACCTCCAACAGCAGACCCGACACTGTAGCAGTAACTGATCATGATACAGAGCCAGTGGTTTTTCACTGCCCTGGGTGAGCCGCGAACCCGCGACATCTGAGTGGCATACACGACACAAACCACTATACCAACGGGCCAGTATGGTAGAGATAACTGTCAACATATCTTGGCATCAATTTTTTTTCTTTACATAATAAAAATTTAAAGTTGCCATCTTGCCAAAGGAGAACGTGGTATATTGATGAAAAATAATAAAGTATTAGATTACATAGCGACGTTTGCCATCTGCCCTCCTAATAAATGACTCTTTCCTTTCAACTGTCACGTCAAGTTCTTGCTTGGGTGATTAAACGAACAATTGATCATTAATCATTTATAAAACATTCTGTTACCTTCCTGCTTGAGTGGGCGACTGAAGTCTTTCAGTTTTTCCCTCAAAAATACGTCCGAATTAATCTAAGTGAATTGTTTGTCTCATACTGATGATAACACTCCATTGCTTTTAGTTTTCTGTAAAATAAAACTACTGAGATGGCTATTTGTCTGTCCGTCCGCACTTTTTCTGTCCTCCCTCAGATCTTAAAAGCTACTGATAGAGGGCTGCAACTTGGTAAGTTAATCATCCACCCTCCAATCATCAAACATACCAAATTGCAGCCCCCTAGCCTCAGTAGTTTTTATTTTATTGAAGGTTAAAGTTAGCCATGATCCTGCGTCTGGCAATGCTATAGGACAGGCCATCACTGGGACGTGGCTTAAAGTTTTATAGGCCGCGGCTCATACAGTATTAGACGCTGTACAGAAAACTCGATTGCGCTAAAGAAACTTCGGCGCATTTTCTATTTGTTTTTTTTATGCTGAATTTCCTCTCATGTGTTAGTTCCTTTCCTTTATCGTCTGTTATAACTGATATTAATTGGAATTTTAAAATCATTCTTAAAGCTGTTGAAGGTTTTCCAAAAGTGGTTACATGACTGAGTCAACTGGCCGTTGTTCCTGACTTACAAAATTAAATATAGAGAATTCTGGGCCCACCTGCATGTATATGGTCCAATTGCATGCATATGGCCCAATTGCATGCATCTGGCCCATAAAACTTGTATCGGAGTTGTAGAGGTAAAGTTTTGGCAATAATTTGTTATATACTGTCCAAATCGTCTAACAATATTTTTGTTTTGCTAAACCTAATTTTCAGTATACTTTATTTCTTTCTTCTAAATTTAGAAACAGATCACGCACATGCAACTGAATTCAAAGGTAAACAGAGCGCAGTCGAGAAATATGAAATTAAAGACAATGGTATCTACACTTTCCCAGAAATTTGATACCTACTGTAGTCTCTCTCATAAAGGTGGTGGCGCTTGAAATTATAACAGTACATTAACAATAAGCAACAAAAAACAAGTAAAAAATGCGACGGAGTTTCTTCGGAGCAATCGAGTTTTCTGTACAGCGTATAATCAAGGCCACCGAACACAGATCTATCTTTTGGTGGTCTCAGTATAATGTTGTATGAGCCGCGGCCCATGGAACTTTAACCACGGGCCGGTGGTGGCATGGCCTATATCGTTGCCCGATGCACGATTATGGCTAACTTTAACCTTAAATAAAATAAAAACTATCGAGGTTAGAGGGCTGCAATTTGGTGTGTTTGATGATTGGAGGGGGGATGATCAACATACCAATTTGCAGCCCTCTGGTCTCAGTAGTTTTTAAGATCTGATGGCGGACAGAATAAAGTGCGGACGGACAGACAAAGCCAGCACAATAGTTTTCTTTTACAGAAACTAAAAAGGAATAAATGGCTCTCATGTTTGTCTACCTAAACCTTGTCTAGGAGGTGCTGGTGGCTGGGTTAGATTAAGCCAGCTACACACTATCACTGGCCCGTACCGTCTAGTGGCATGGTGTGAACGGGAATAAGATACCTTATGTGGACCTCCGGACCATGGGCAACCAACAGCGTGTTCTACGGTGGCTATTCAATGAAGAGACTACCTAACAATAATCTTTCCTGTATGTAAGTGGAAGGACATTGAAAAATTATCTTTGTCTTTGTTTTATTGCTGACACAAAACATATAAGGCGAGCAAAGACTTTATTTAGAATCCTTAAAATGAAAGAAACAAACACTGATTGATCTTAAATGTTCATATCAGCAGGACAGCACAAAAGGATAAATTAATCCAGTGGTTCTCAACCGGGGGGAATTTCTCCCTATGGGGAATTTCAGAGTTTCGGGGGGGGGGGGATTGTGACCACAGATAGGCAGGCTCAAACTGCCTCTAGGACCACACAAAATGCTGCGTGCATCGGTCCGCACTACTAAGAGGTCACGCTGGGCTTTCTCTTCGCTAGCTTGTGTTTGTGTTAGTATTTTGTTGCATATTATTTGAAATGCACCTTTTGAGGCAGACGATTTTGGAAAAGGGGTGGGGGGGGGGATGGCATTCTGACACAGGTGAAAGGGTGCGTGGGCCAAAAAAGGTTGAGAACCACTGAATTAATACCGGGAATTGAATCTAGATGCCTCTCATAAAGGACATTTCATTTGTACTCATTTAAAAGTATTATGATGATATCTGCGAGGCGTTAAGAAAAACACACGTCTGTACGATATATATATATATATATATATATATATATATATATATATATATATATATATATATATATATATATATATCGAAGTTGAAGGCGGTTGCTTTAAACCTGATGAACAACATCGAGTTAGGGGAGAAGGAGAATTCCTTTATTTCCTTTCAATGTGCTTTACATTACGCTGACGCTTCAGAACCACGTGTCCCATTTTTAAAGCTATAAATTAAAAAGACAACAGAATTAAAACAGACTCAGATTTAAAAAACGAGAAAAATTTTTTTACATATAAAAGCATAAAAATACATAACAGAAAAAAACAACGGTTACCAAATAGCGCTGGAGGCAAGAGCGGAATGTCACTCAGCGTCCGTTTTGGTTCCAACGGAAACTCACGAGAGGTATAGAGGTGTTGATGTGGACTGAGTATTTAATTGGGGAACTAGTTCTTTAATAAAAAGAGATTCTATTATTGACAGTTGGTGGTCATTCGGAGCTTTGCCTATTATTTTAAAATCCTTGTCATTGATATTATATTTACATTTTTTCCCGTGGTCTCTTATGCGTGAAAATTCGGGGTTTGATCATTTAGCCCCCGTTCGGTAACTTACGCCACGATGAGAGTCTAATCTCACCTTCGACAACCTACGAGTGGAGCCCACGTACTTCCCCAGGTCACATCGGGGTCAATTAAACAGGTATATGACTCCTGAGGTCATCAAAGGGTGCAGACTTTCTTTATATTTAAACAGATACTTGATAGTCTTTGGATTACTAGATATTAGTTTCAATTCGACAGCCGGTAAATATTTGCTTATTATTTGCCGTAAGTCTTGGTAAAGTGTTTATCAAAGATAAGCGGGAGACTTGCATAGGAAGATAGTTTAGGTCCTGAAACGTCAGCGTAATAAAGCACACACACATGATAAAAGAGAGAGAG
>JANJGK010000045.1:22205795-22218908 GCA_039081455.1 Macrobrachium rosenbergii | reverse complement strand
GTCAAAGCCCATGGAGCGTTATTGAAAATGACGGAATTTAAGACTCTTAAAAGGTCACTGGAGCGTGATTTTTTTTTTTTTTTTTTTTTTTTTTTGCATTTTTATTTCCAGCGTAATGCCCGGAAATTTTCAGTCTTGAGCTGTGACGGTTGCGAAAGCGGAAACTCAAAGTGAAGGACAAGAAGTGTAAGGATTATGGATAGAGAAAAAAATTATAACTAAAAAATTTTTATGGCATGTTACCTGTTTCCAAAACTACAGAATAACTTTTACTTTATGTTTAAAATTAATATTTTTGATTTACAGAAAAAAAAAGATTTACAGAATTTTATTACTAATGTTATCTTCTTTGCAAAACTATAGAATAACTTTTACTTTATGTTTAAAATAATTTTTTGGTTTTACAGAAAAAAAAGAATTACAGAATTTTATTACTAATGTTATCTGCTTTGCAAAACCAGGGAAATTGTTTTATGGTTAAGAAATAATTTTGTAATTTCCAGAAAAAAAAAATTTACTACAGAATTTCATTATTGATGTTGTCTGCTTTGTAGAACTATAGAATAACTTTTACTTTATGTTTAAAAGTATTTCTTCTAATTTACAAAAAAAAAAAAAAAAAAAAAAAATTTCATTATTGATGTTATCTACTTCGCAAAGCTAAGGGGAAATTTTTAATTTTTGTTATTTTTATTCTTATAATTTAAAGAAAAAATTTTTACTGGCATATATTGTTAGAAATTATCGATATGAATCATTAAGATTATTCGTAATAAAAAAATAATAAAATGCTGCATTTACTCATCCTCTATACACCGCTTCCTGTTACTTGATCGGACCGTTCATTCAAGGATTTCTTTCCTTACATTTTTAATTATCAACATGAAATTTCTTTCGGAGTAGCCATAGTATGTCTTATTTATTAATGATGTCTTAATATTCCCCTCTTAATTTTCATGTCATTTTTCTCCGTGGTTCCCTCATTGATTTTTCTTTGAAGCCTATATTCTATGTAATCAGTCCAATAGCGAATAAAATATAGTTATTTCAACGACATTTTATGCTCACTATCTCTTCCTCGATGTCAATAGGACCCATGTTCTTTATCCCCTCTCTATTTATACAAACCGATACCCCTACAATGTCTAAGATGCCAAGGAAAGGCTTCTTCCAAAGGTTTTTCATCCTAATATTTCCTCCTCATCCCATTCCCACGACATTTATGACAGTTTCTCTCTCTCCTAGGATGTGGCCACTATGTCATGATGTTAACGGTAAATCCTACGGTACATCTTACCTACAATTCCTTCGGAGGATGCCTGTCACCATATGAACAAGGATGTGATGGAAACTCATCCTTAATATATTTTGAGATCAAAACCTTCCAAATTTTTTTTTTCTTTTCTTGTTCGTGTTCATTCGTAACATGTCCTTATTAATCTCACTGAGGTTTCAGGTTTCAACGTTAACTAAGCTCCTTCGTGTCTTAGAAACCATTTCTATTTTAATTGCTGATAGTTTCCATTTCAAAATTGAAGGAAGATAGTGCCTATCTAACTTACGAACATTACTCGGACAAAGAAATCTGCTTAACAATAGCGAAACAGCCTCTCAATTTAATCTTCGTTTTCACAGAACATCGTTCGCAGGCAGAGAGAGAGAGAGAGAGAGAGAGAGAGAGAGAGAGAGAGAGAGAGAGAGAGAGAGAGAGAGAGAGATAAACGTACCCAAATGAGATTTTTGCCGTTCGCACAACAATTACCCCTGACAAGATTTTGTTTTTTTGTTTTTCGAGTTCACATTAGTATTAAGGGCAACACTGCCATGCACCCTTTGACATTTGTTTTTATTTCGTCACAACCTCTTTTAATATTCAGCAAGTGGCGAACAGCTCTCGGACGAGAATTCTAAATTTGGGGGTTTGGGTAAATGATCGCAGTAACAATTTTTCAGTCAGCTAGAGTTAATATCCCGTCCCAATCATGTGTGTGTCAATTAAGGCGGGCGCGCCCTTGTTGTTGATTGAATAAGAGGCGCGCCGGAGGCCTTACATTTGACAATTACGGGCATTATAGTGCCACGCATTGATCATTAGCAGGCTCAAGATAAAAAGCGAGACGGAATTTTTGTTTTTTTCGTCGACATTTGTGTCGTCTGCCGTTAATTAAAATTAGCATTACCCGTTATTGCGTCTAAATAGATGGCTACCTCTGACGGTGGATTATTTGTTATACTTTTAGAAATTGACATGTATAAAAATTATTTGTTAATTTTTTGTGTTTCGAGATATATGACTTTGTTTGCTGTTCTCTTCAGCTGCTGTCTTTTGACATGAGATGCAGCATTGAATTACGAAGGCCATTAAAGATTGATCTTCTTTTGAAAGTATGACACCAAGATTTTTTTTTTTTTTTAATTTTATACTATTGCCAATATCGCTTGAAGGAAAATGAAATGCTAATGACGTTAATACAGGGATGATATAATACACACACACACACACACACACACACACACACACACATATATATATATATATATAGATATATATATATATATATATATATATATATATATATATATATATATATATATATATACACATATATTACCAGATGCATATGTATTTGTGATAGCTACAATGGCCTCTCAACTTCTCGATAGCTTCACATTTTTAGTTTTCTGTAAAGGAAAACTATTGTGCCGGCTTTGTCTGTCCGTCCGCACTTTATTCTGTCTGCCCTCAGATCTTAAAAACTACTGAAGCTAGAGGGCTGCAAATTGGTATGTTGATCATCCACCCTCCAATCATCAAACATACCAAATTGCAGCCCTCTAGCCTCAGTAGTTTTGATTTTATTTAAGGTTAAAGTTAGCCATAATCGTGCTTCTGGCAACGATGTAGGATAGGCCAGCACCGGACCGTGGTTAAAGTTTTATGGGCCGCGGCTCATCCAGCATTATACCGAAACCACCAAAAGATAGATCTATTTTCAATGGCCTTGATTATACGCTGTACAGAAAACTCGACTGGGCGCATTTTTTTACTTCTCTCTCTTAATTATGGATACGTCAGTCACTACACAAGTATTGAATTCAAAATGAGAATCAAATCACCGGAAGTGGGGTTGCTTCACCTGTTCTTCATCCCGGGTTCAAGGCTTTATGGTCACAATCGTATTCAAAGTGAAAAGAAAGAAGAAATCGAGAAGTTGTAATGGTCATTCTGGCTATTATCAATACATGCATGTATAATTTAAAACGAAAGAATATGAAGATGAACGGCAAGAAATCTCCATTGGAGAACCTTCTGTCGTAAACCTTAAAATAGCATTAGAAACCAAAAATAAAACAGAAAAAAAAACGAATAACAGAACACCTAGAAGAGCGACACGAAGGACCCACGAACCGCCTGTTTTCTTTCCAACCATTTGGCAAACCAATTAGTGGCTTCTTGACGGTGGAAAGCCCCTGCAAACAGCCGCACGCCAAGTGACAAGGACCGAATGGCTGGCTGGCTCGAACCCGGAGGGCCCCCTCCCTGTTTAGACAGCATTCAGGCTGTTATGCCGGATTAAGGAGTGACAATTCTGTCCCCTGGTGATGGCGATTTAACTGTTGGCATTCGGGCGCAGGAGCTGTTGATACAGGGATAAGGGCGCGCCGAGACCCGAGATAAGACCACGAGATAGCTTCGTCCTCTCTCTGGGATTTGAGCCTCGGTCGACGGAGTGATGAGCTGATAAAAGACGGGATTTGATGAAGATTTCGGACGTGTGTTATGTGGTGGTGATGATAAAGTTTTATTAAGATTTTATTTGTTTGGTTTTTACGTGGCGTTTACATGCCGATGAACGAGAGGATTTTGTTAAGCAGGTTTTGAGTTGTTTTACGTTAGATATTTTGATTCGTCATATATATATATATATATATATATATATATATATATATATATATATATATATATATATATATATATATATATGTGTGTGTGTATATATATATATATATATATATATATATATATATATATATATATATATATATATATATATATATATATATATAGAGAGAGAGAGAGAGAGAGAGAGAGAGAGAGAGAGAGAGAGAGAGAGAGAGAGAGAGAGAGAGAGAGAGAGCTTTTACTAGAAGGTGAAGCCTATTTTATATATACTGTTCCATACTTCATAATTCTAATGATTTAAAAAAAATTACTGTGGAGCTTCTACTTACTAAGAGGTGATAGTATATTTTATAGACACTGTTTCCATACCTTGAAATTCTAATGATTTTGAACTTTTTTATTTACTGAGCATTTACGCGATAAGAGCAGAAAGGATTTTGTTCAAGATTTTTCGTCCATTTGTCTTCAATCTATTGAAACATATTCTCCGTTCATTCATTTCCCGTGACCTCTGACGTATAGTCGATATTTTTGTAGCTGACGGTAAATCTCAGCCGCCAATATCACTCAAGCATCTATCTTGATCCTAATTGGCCGATGTGTTTACGCTTCAGCCAATTACAATTAGATTCATTGATGTCGACTGTGGATATTTACTTCGAATCAAATAACAAACAAGTAAAAAATGCGCCGAAGTAACTTCGGCGCAATCGACTTTTCTGTACAGCCGCTACAGCGTATAATCAAGACCACCGAAAATAGATCTGTCTATCGGTGGTCTCCGCATAATGCTGTATGAACCGCGGCCAGTGAAACTTTAACCGCCTCCCGGTGGTGGCCTATTCTGTATCGTTGCCAGGAGCACGATTATGGCTAACTTTAACCTTAACTAAAATTAAAAAAAAAACTGCTGTGGCCAGAGGGCTGCAATTTGGTATGTTTAATGATTGGAGGGTGGATGATCAACATACCAATTGGCAGCCCTCTAGCCTCAGTAGTTTTTAAGATCTGAGGGCGGACAGAACAAGCGCGGACAGAATAAAGTGCGGACGGACAAAGCCGGCACAATGGTTTTCTTTTACAGAAAACTAAAACTAAACCAGGATGCTTCAATAAAAGAAATTATGTGGAACGGTAAGTGATTTAATGATGACTGGTAAGTGTTCATTTACTTTCTGCAAGTGTAATTACCCCTAATTCATTTGAATATTGCCCCTCTCCACGTACCTGATTATCCACGTTTGAAAATTTACGTGGTATAAAAATGAACAACCATAACTTTGGCTCGTGTCAAGTAACTGTTATCATTGATAATTAGAACCAATAATTATTACGAATATGGCACTGAAGTGGCAATTTACTGGTACTTATTATCTGCATTAGCGAGTAAATGAAAATTAAAGTATTATTTGTTAATTAGACGACTTTTGCGTCCCTGGAATGTACCCATTGATTATTCATACGTTTTAGCAGAATGACTTTTCTTAATTTCGTAAACCGAGAAAGATTTTAATATCTATATTTTTTAACGCGGAAAGTTATAATTAAGTTCCACAGAGAAGCTGAATTATTCATGCAGTATTTTTTACAGGGAAATATTCCCCCCCCCCTTTTTTTATTAAGGAATTGTTTTTACGTAACTGCTCCAACAGTAATCATTATTCACTATTTTTAAGTAATGGGGTTATGGGCTAGGAATGTTTTTACCCGCCGATCGCTTTTGTTGTAAAGATTTTTTTTTTCTTTCTAGGAACAGACGAGTAAAATGGAAAGGAATAAAAAATTAGGCCAAAGGCCAAGCACCGGGACCTATGAGGTCATTCAGGGCGGAAAGGGAACTTGGGATTAGGAAGGTTTAAAGATGTAACAAGAGGAAAACCTCGCAGTTGCACTATGCAACATTTGTTGGGAGAGGTTGGAAACTAAGATGAAGAAGAAAGTGAATATGAACGTAGGTACAGTAAAAGTAAGGAAAGAGGTTCAACTATAGGCCGAAGGGACGCTGCAAAGGACCTTAAATAATGCATGCAGTCCACCGCGTGAGGTGCACTTGACGGCACTACCCCTCTACGGGGTGGGGGAATAGACGATTTGAGATATTTCAAAGCATCGGAAATTTTTAAGCATATTTTCTCTTCGTATTTCGTCGTAAAATGGAAAGTTCAATTTAAGCAGGCTGGTTCTAAGCATGATGAACCTTCTTATCTGATGGACTGAAATAATTTTATTCAATTTCTGATCTTATTATTTCCATGAGAAAAAGTTTTAGTAAAAGAATAGTTACTTTAATTACCGTATGTCTTGCTGCTTATTAATAATACAAAAAAGGAGGAATACTTTTTCACTAAGAAAGCTCTTTTTATTTTTCCCCTGTTCAAGGAAATGTTTTCCAACGAATGAGTTTTTTCATCGATATAATTTTTTTTTTTCGAAAGTTAACCATTTTCCCATATTGATAATGGTTTTCAAGTCGATGGCTCTCTGATCGAGGGCAGGTATATTTGCCTTTGAATATTTACACATTCTCCAATCGTTATTTGATTTTTTTTATTAACTTGTCTTTCCAGTCCATGACAAATACTCCAGGCAAAGAAAAAACCTGTTCCAGGGGGAATGTTTCTTTTCTTATGTTTTTTTTTTTAAGCAGGAAAGGTTTTTATTTGCCTGTCGGGTCCTAAAAAAATTAAATAGGTTTTTACCCTTGAAGTGATCTCTGCAGATTTTCAACTTTGTAGATAGGAGGCTTATTTTTTTTTTTATTTAAATGAAGATTTTTACAAAACTCCCTCACCAACAGGTTTTTTTAGTGTGTTTCCTCGTGGATTGACTATACTTCCACGTAGAGTTTTTTTTATTAATAGAACTTTTTCCTTTGCACAAAGGATTCCTTCTTTTATGCAAGGCACTGCATTTACAGGATTGATTTTTTTCATTTACACAAACTTTTTGTTTTTACATATTTGCATATAGGGTTTGTCTTTTACGCAGAAGAATTTCCCTTTTATGGAAAGGATTTGCTTTTATGTGAATATCTTGTATGTTTATTATGGTACTTTTCATACCTTCAAAAGGATAAAATTTTATATTCTTCAAGTAATGGATTTCAATGTATTGTTCTTGTTTTTTCTTGCTTTCTTTAAACCCCCAGTTGAAAACACTTATGGACAGAGTCAACAGACTATTAACCCAAGGGGGCTCCGGCGGGAAATCAGCCTGTGGAGAGAGAGAGAGAGAGAGAGAGAGAGAGAGAGAGAGAGAGAGAGAGAGAGAGAGAGAGAGATAAATAAATAAATATGAGGGAATAGAAAATAAAACCGATACACCTGAATTCAGGAGACGTCAGTAGAGAACAGGAATGAATTTGCTCCTCGCCTTAACATTGTGAGATCAGACGATTCCACAGTCGCTCTAGGCAAAGTATTCCAGATTCTAGATGCAGCAAAAATAAAACTCCTAGCAAAGTTAAGTATACCTTAGTTTTACCAGACCACTGAGCTGATTAACAGCTCTACTCCTGGCAAAAAGAGGAATTTTATCCTTAAGTAATTTATGTTATTTGTAGAACAGAATATAGAATTTAGCCCAAAGCCCAAGCGCTGGAACCTGTGATGTCGTTCAGCGCTGAAACTGAAACTAACAGTAAAAAGGTTTGAACGGCGCAACAGTTGCACCATGAATCAATCGTTAGGAGAGGGTGGAAAGTAAGATGGAAGAAAGAGAATATGAACGGAGTGTCAGTAAAAGGAATGAAGGGGTTGCAGCTAGGGGCCGAAGGGAAGCTGCAAAGAATCTTAAGTAACGCCTACGGCACTACCCTCCTACGGGATATGTTAATAAATTTGTTGGCTTTTGAAGACGATTTGCATTGGACTGGGAAATGGTATTCTGAACGAAGAAATTTTTTTATGGGATTTTTTTTTTATAAAAAGTTATTTTGGTTTCAAAATAAATTGTTTCAGCCAGCGGGCCTTTAGCTTCAAGTCTATCGATGCTTGTATTTTCAAAAGAAAATTTATCGGGTCAGTGAACCCTGAATCTGATGTATTTTGAAAGCGTGCTTTCTTTTTTTCAAAAGATTTTCTAATTTTAATAAAAGTGATGCCTCGTTTTTATGTTTCTTGATTTTTCCCCCAACGCTGCATTGTTAAAAGAAGAAAAAATGGTGTTCATTAATTTTTTTTGACTGAGGGATATCCCCTTTTAAAGATGAAGTTTTTCGTGCACGGCACCTCTCTGTTTTCATAGTCAGAATTGGAATTTAGTTTTTTTTTTTTTAAATGAGAAGCTATTTTATAATGTCAATGTTATTAATCTGTTATAATGGCATCTTTTTCAGTTTGGTAAAAATATAGTTTCAATGGGCTGAGTCCTTTCTCCTTTCATCAGAATTACCTGGGACCTCACTGTTCCTTTCAGTTTATTGGTCCACGAAAATCCCTCTCAACCTGTTCATACACACACACACACACACACACACACGCACACACACATAATATATATATACATATATACTATATATATACATATATTATATACTGTATATGTATGTATGTATGTATGTTTGTTTGTTTGTATGTGTGCATGTATGTATACAAGCATTTATGTTTTTTCAGACTTGAAATAATTTTTTATATAATTTCCTTTCACTTTTGTAACGATTTAATCCGAAAGAGACGGAATAAATTTCCCTCTTAAGCAGTAAAAAAAAAACCCACAATTTTTCAAAGCATGGAAACGATTTTCCCAGGGACCATTTTTACGCTTGTCTGAATGAAAGGCATTGTAATTTAGCCGAGGAAAGTCGGGACTTTAAAATGTCGGAGTTAGTTTTTTTTTGTAAAAGTTTTTTTCCTGTCTCTGAAAAGGCTGATTTTCTCCTTCTCATTGTAATTCCAAGTTTAACTCCGGCGGGGCGGTTTGTTGCGAGAGTTCTACTGTAGTATTATCAAAGCATAAAAATGTCTAATTAGTTAAGACTAACAGTGTTTTATTTCTTTTTATCCTGTTATTTTTTTTTTTTTTTAGCTGCCTTCGTGGATGTTGAGTGGTTTGATGTTTTTACAGACGACGTTCAACAACAGGGATTTAGGCTTATTTATTTTTAATGTATAATGCTATTTTGTACTGTAAGTTTTACAAAACTTGTAGTCTGAATGAAATGAACGGATTATGTTGTGATATAGTTCTCTTTTCCACCCTTTCTGCTACCCAACACTGTCTACTAATTGCTAGGCAGCTTAGTTTACTGCTGGCAACCGTAAAATTACAAGGTGTTTTGGTGGAGAGTGCCTAAATCTTTATATAAATATAAATATAAATATAAATATAGATATAAATATAAATATTTAATAAATATAATATAAATATAAATGTAAATAAATAAATAAATATATATATATATATATATATATATATATATATATATATATATATATAAATACATACATACATACATACATACATACATATATATATATATATATATATATATATATATATATATTAATATATATATATATATATATATATATATATATATATATATATATATATACACACGTCACTTGTACAAGCTTGACGCTTTTATAGTCACATCTGTTAAGCCACAAATATCGTTAACTATCCAGTTCACTATACTTCGGAATAACATACACCCAAGGGGAATTATAAATGATAAATTTATGATAGCTCAGTGGTCCAAGTCACCATATTTTGTTGTTTCTAAACCAGGCAGCGGTTCGAATCCCACTGGTATTGAAGCATTTGATATGTGTGTGTATATATATTATATATATATACATATGTATACATATTATGACTATATATCATAATGCATACCTCGCGAAGGCGTTAACTTTCCATTCTACCATGCCTTTGACTTACTTCAGTTGACTAACCAACAGGTACATAATTTATTAGATATACAAGGTCAGAACGAATTATTTTCGGGGAAACGGGTTCAAAGACGTTCCCCTTCTCGGAATGGCCCTCAGATCTATCCTGGTTCTTAGCCAAGTTAAATAAGTCTAATCCTTCGGGCCAGCCCTCTCTAGGAGAGCTGTTAATCAGCTCAGTGGTCTGGTAAAACTAAGGTATACTTAACTTTTTTTGCTGGAGGAAGGTCAATGAAAAATCATTCTAGTACTTTCGCTCCTCCCAAAAAAATTGAAAGTAAAAACAGTATGGCATTATTAATGAGGAAAGCGTTGTGGCTAAGGCTGTGTGGTCGGACTCCCCTAACCCCCTACCCCATAACCCCACCCTCCTCATCCGTAAAGCCTCCTAGGGGGTGATCCATCACGCTTCCATTATACTCGCCGTTTGGCACCCATGATGAAGAGAGAGAAGGCCACTCAAACACAATAACAGCAGTTTGCGCCTAATTCCAAAATACTTTTCACCCTCCTTTTCCATTTCTCTGGCTTACATTCGCTATCACCGCCCCCCCGCACCCCCATCCCCCCTCTCCCCCACCCCCCTTTCCCCCCAACACCACCACCCGAATCATTTGATGTTCCTTCTTGTAAATCTTCTTGCAAATGTCAGGGGGAAAGAGGCTTCCAAGATGGATGGGACATCTGAGATTCTCTTTCTTACTTTTTTTTTTATTTTGGTGAGGTGGTGTGAGAGGGAAAGAGTGAGAATGAGGAAGAGTTGTGACAGTATTGCGGGAAGTCGTCATTTGATAACAACATAAAAGACATACGCATAATATATACTTGTATATGTATATATATATATATATATATATATATATATATATATATATATATATATATATATATATATATATATATATATATATACATACATATATTATATATATGCATATATATATATATATATATATATATATATATATATATATATACATACATATATTATATATATGCATATATATATATATATATATATATATATTATATATATATATATATATATATATCTATCTATCTATCTATCTATCTATCTATCTATCTATCTATCTATCTATCTATCTATCTATCTATCTATATATATATATATATATATATATATATATATATATATTATATATATATATATATATATATATATATATATATATATATATATATATACAGTAAACACATTAGCATGCTCTTTTATCGATTAATAAACTGAGTACATCAAGTGGTAAACAATTATTTTTATTTGGCATAAAGTACAATTTTTCATGTACTTCATAACCCAGTTACCCCCTTTTTTCAGTGATCACCCTCTCCAAAATTTTCTACTTTAGATCAACATCTAAAACATCCTGATAGCAATACTATGATGAATACCGAAACATTGTGTTGGTAGCTAATTGTTGAATGTCCAGTACGCATCAGTTGATCCCCTTAATCATAATGGTCACTGGCATTCTCAGCAACGAAGGGCACTAAATCATTCTCTTTGGTGCTCACATCACCGTGAGCACTCTTTAACATCGTTATTGGCATTCTCAGCAATGATTCTTTTCATATTCCTTATTTCTTATTTCACGTTGGTACTGTAATTATTCTGACATCCTTCTAACATCGTTACTTGCATTCCCAGTGAAGGAAACCCATTGCTACTTCTCAGTTCCAGAGGTCCTTTGTTCCTCACACCATTGGACTGTGGAACAGCCTCCCAGAGGATGTTGTGCGGTTGGAACTTCAGAAGTTCAAGTGAAAATGCAATGCATTACTACCCTAATAGTATCCTTCTTGCATCTTGGTACTTTTTTACCTATTTTTCTATTTATTAATTTTTCTTTTCTTTTTCAGTAAGTGGGATCTCTTCTTTCTGTATTTCCCTTTACTTCCTGTTACTTCTTCCTAATGAACATCATATTGTTTGGAAGCTTGAATTTCTAGTCAATGGCCCCTTTGGGCTTGTTCCATACGAACAGGTTTCATGTACTGAATACAGTAATACAGTTCTCATCCTCCTTGCATCCTCATTATTGATTGGATCTGACCCTCATCTTTTCTCAGATAGTTGAGGTCGTTGCAATTCCTTTCAAGATTTCTTAATAAAGAAAGTAACACCAAAAATAAATGTAAGTTTTTAACAATCGCTAACATTTCCTCTAAGTTTTACCTTCAATACAAGATAATGCAAAACGAGGGGTTTGTTCCATTCTGGAAAGTATCACGAAAACTGGAAAAACAAATGTTAGTTTTTAATTAATAATTACATTTTCTGCAAAGCTTTACCTCCAATTCAAGATAATGCAAAAAGAGGGTTTTGTTCCATTCTGGAAAGTATCACGAAAACTGGAAAAAACAAATGTTAGTTTTTAATTAATAATTACATTTTCTGCAAAAGCTTTACCTCCAATTCAAGATCATGCAAAAAGAGGGTTTTGTTCCATTTTGGAAAGTATCACGAAAACTGGAAAAACAAATGTTAATTTTTAATTAATAATCACATTTTCTGCAAAAGCTTTATCTCCAGTGCAAAATAATGCACAAAGCAGGGTTTTGTTCCATTCTGGAAAAGCATCACGAAAACTGGAAAAACAAATGTTGGTTCTTAATAACCACATTTTCTGCAAAGCCTTACTTCCAATACAAGATAACGCAAAGAGAAAGTTTTGTTCAATTTTGGGAAAGCATCACGAAAACTTAAAAAAAAAAACATATTCTAGTTATTAATAATCAGATTTCCTGCAAAGCTTTACCTCCAATTCAAGACAATGCAAAAGTAGGGTTTTGTTCCATTCTGGAAAAGCATCACGAAAACTGAAAAAACAAATGGTTTTTGATAATCACATTATGTGCAAAGCTTTACCTCCAATTCAAGATAATGCAAAAAGGTTGTTTTGTCCCATTTTGGGAAAGCATCCTGAGAGCTGGAAACTGGATATCAAGTGGTGCTTCACTCCACCTAGAAACCCCAGACGCCAAAGTCTTTGGCCAGCCAGTGATGAAGAGGGCGTGAGATCCCTCAGGAAAGATAGACCCCACTGGATTCGTACTGGGTATTCAGAGGACTCAGTCGACCGCGACAGGAAAATGAGCTTATCCCACACTCCCATTCATCTCGAGGCCGACGGGCTGCCAATCCCCTCTTTCCATTGGCCTTCAGCATTAGGAAAGAGGACATTGAAGGGACGAGCACCGATGATACGCATAAGATGAAAGCGGGAAACGATGATTTCCCTCATCGACGAATTGACCTGCAGCGGCCTTCGAGTAGAAAATAATGACCCATTTCCT
>JANJGK010000045.1:22190795-22195795 GCA_039081455.1 Macrobrachium rosenbergii | reverse complement strand
GGGCATTCAGACATCCAAATCCTTTCACAATAACCCATGAAGCAATCCGCATATACAGGTCCAAGGGAATTTCCCATAGCTACTCCATCTATTTGATTATATAATTTACCATCAAAAGTAAAAATGCCATCAGCAGTTGCTAAATGTAATAATTTTTGCAAGTCTATTTTATTAAGTCCAAACACTGATAGATGGTTTTCACATATATTATTAAGAATAATGTCGGTTGTTTCTTTTAATGGGATATTGGTGAAAAGAGAGGTTACATCGAAACTAGCCATTATAACATCTTGGTTAAAATTGAAAGAGCATAATTCTTTAACAAATTTGGAAGAATTAGATATGTTAAATTCACCTAAAGTTAGAGGGTTTAAAACTGGAACCAAAAACTTAGACAGGTTATAACTAAAAGTACCAATTGAGGAAATAATAGGTCTTAAAGGGTTTCCTATTTTATGTACCTTAGGCAGACCGTACAAATAACCAGGCTTAGACCCTGAAGCAAATAAAGAGCTATATGTAGCTTCACCAATCTTATCTCTCAGACCTCTAAGCAACCTATTTAGTTTGTCTTCTAATTTCAAAATGTGACTCGCAATATCTACATTTAAAATCCTAAATTTTGTATTGTCAGAGAGTATTTCATTAATTTTATCTAAATAATCAGACCTATTCATTAATACAACACCCCTACCTTTATCTGGTTTGGTAATAACTATACTATTATCGTTCTTAAGGTTACGTAAAATATTGATTCTGTCTTTATTTAACTGATTGTCACCCTCCTTTTTTCGATTAAAATTTTTAATCGAAAAAATTTTAATCGAAAAAAGGAGGGTGACAATCAGTTAAATAAAGACAGAATCAATATTTTACGTAACCTTAAGAACGATAATAGTATAGTTATTACCAAACCAGATAAAGGTAGGGGTGTTGTATTAATGAATAGGTCTGATTATTTAGATAAAATTAATGAAATACTCTCTGACAATACAAAATTTAGGATTTTAAATGTAGATATTGCGAGTCACATTTTGAAATTAGAAGACAAACTAAATAGGTTGCTTAGAGGTCTGAGAGATAAGATTGGTGAAGCTACATATAGCTCTTTATTTGCTTCAGGGTCTAAGCCTGGTTATTTGTACGGTCTGCCTAAGGTACATAAAATAGGAAACCCTTTAAGACCTATTATTTCCTCAATTGGTACTTTTAGTTATAACCTGTCTAAGTTTTTGGTTCCAGTTTTAAACCCTCTAACTTTAGGTGAATTTAACATATCTAATTCTTCCAAATTTGTTAAAGAATTATGCTCTTTCAATTTTAACCAAGATGTTATAATGGCTAGTTTCGATGTAACCTCTCTTTTCACCAATATCCCATTAAAAGAAACAACCGACATTATTCTTAATAATATATGTGAAAACCATCTATCAGTGTTTGGACTTAATAAAATAGACTTGCAAAAATTATTACATTTAGCAACTGCTGATGGCATTTTTACTTTTGATGGTAAATTATATAATCAAATAGATGGAGTAGCTATGGGAAATTCCCTTGGACCTGTATATGCGGATTGCTTCATGGGTTATTGTGAAAGGATTTGGATGTCTGAATGCCCTAGTGCTTTCAAACCTTTGTATTACCGTAGGTATGTAGATGATACTTTCCTTGTGTTTAAGGAATTATCACATGTTGATTTGTTTTTTGAATATTTTAATTCTCGTCACCCTAACATTTCTTTTACTTGTGAGACGGAACAGGATAATAAGTTGTCATTTTTAGATGTACAGGTATACAGAAATAGTGGCAAATTTGAGACCTCTGTTTATAGGAAAAGTACTTTTACTGGCTTGGGATTGAATTACCTCAGTTTTTCGCCAAAGTTGTATAAGATGAACTCAATACGCACTTTGATTAATAGAGCCTACAATGTTTGTTGTGATTTTAATTTATTTCATCAAGATATGGTTTTCCTCCAGAATTACTTTTCTGAAAACTCATATCCCATTTTTGTATTTTACAAAGTTCTGAAAATTTTTTTAAATGAAAAGTTTTGTCCCAGACCGGTGTACAGTACTGCTAGTAAAGATGTAAAGTACATTAAATTGCCTTACCTTGGTCCTAGTAGCTATATGGTCCGAAAAAAGTTACAAGAAATACTTAAGCATTGTTTCCCTCAAATCAGTTTCCGGTTTGTTTTCTGTAATCCTTTTACAATAAGATCACTTTTGAGAGAGAAGCCTACTCTGCCTGTGGACCTTAATTCCTGTGTCGTTTACTTGTTCACTTGTTCGCAGTGTGGTCTGCGATACGTGGGATCTAGTTCCCGCTGGCTCAGACACAGAATTTTGGAACACAGAGGTCTTTCTATTAGAACTAGGTTTCCCCTTTCCAAACCACCCTTTTCTGCCATTAGAGAACACAGTTTAGCACAGGACCATCCTTTCACTGACCTGGATTTTCGGGTACTGTCTTTTTGTTCAAACAGACTGGACCTTTTAATTTCAGAGTCGCTGACTATTAAAAAGATGAAGCCGGAATTGAACAACAACTCGTCTGGTATTCAACTAGCTATCGTGTAATTTCATAGTAGGTACTCAATTAGGTCGTTAAATATTTTACTTTGTGAGTGGTAGTTTGTTTACATTTCACTATAGTTTTATTTTCATATTTTTATGTTTGTGTTTTTAATTTTTCGTTATTTTTCGTCTCACCCTTTTAGTTTGTATTTACTTGTTCATTTTATATTTCGTTAGTATTTTTGCTGAAGATTTATTATGACAATTCATTTTATTGTAATTTTATTGATTCTCATCCTTGTCGGTTTTTTCAGCCTGATGATGAGGTTTTATACCTCGAAAGCTTGTAATAAAGAATGTTCTTCCTGGTCTTGGCAATATTATTTATCATTAAGCTAAGATTTCCAAGTAGCCGCCCAATTACCGAGACTATATATATATATATATATATATATATATATATATATATATATATATATATATATATATATATATGTAAACACTGCTTTGGGAAAAAATTCAGTAAAAAGAGAAGGAACGACGACATGAATATATGTCAGACTGAATATTATTAATTGATTGATTTATGGTTACTGAAAGTGGCGTCACAACACCTAGTGTATATATATATATATATATATATATATATATATATATATATATATATATATATATATACAGTATATAAATTATATATATATATATATATATATATATATATATGTATATATATATACATATCTAATTCTTATGATGTTATTTCAAAGTATATTGGTTATTAACAATACTGAATATTAGAAATTAGTGGTTTCATGTTAGCATCAGGAATATTGCCAGATGAAAAACTGGCAGATACAAAAACCTCTATCATAAAATTCCATAATCAGTAAATTATATACTGCATGATGAAATGCTCAATGGGCTTTTCAGTGCCACAAATACTTCAATAAATAAACCTTGAGATTCTTAGGATCTTAAACTTCGAGAAGTTAGTTACGGTGTCGTGATCTCAATGTAATTCATCTCTACCACTGACTACCTCTCTCTGACAATAAAGTCCGGTATAACCTTACCTTCGCTACAGGGAACTGTTGTTGTCCGAATCAATATCCAAAGTATTCTTTGGATATTGGTCCGAATGACAGGGTTTTAGAAGAAAGCGAACAAAAGATGGAAACTGAAACGCGATAATATAGAAGAAGAAGAAGAAGAAGAAGAAGAAGAAGAAGAAGAAGAAGAAGAAGAAGAAGAAGAAGAAGAAGAAGAAGAAGGAGGAGGAGGAGGAGGAAAAAAAAGATGAAGAAGAAGAAGGAAAGAGGAAGGAGAGGGGGTGAGATTAAACCTTCGTCATTGCTATCCTTATAAATCTAATCTGCGTCGCCTGATGAGTCCAGTAACTGCCTTTGTGCATCTTCGTCTCAGCCAAGAAAAAAAAAAAAAATGCAAAAGCCAGAAGGTCTCAGTTGACCAAGTCTCCAGCCAAGAAGTAAATCAGACATTCAAGTTGTGCTACGAAAATGAATCACCTGACTCGCTGAAGTTGAAGAAAATCGAATCAATTTCAGGGAAATGAATCAGAGGAATGCAAGTCACATAGTTGTAGTGATTCGGAGACTGTCGATTACTTCATCTTTTTAAAGGTTTCGTAGTGATGCAAGTCACCTGCTGAAGTGAATCAGGAAAGTCAGGTCACCCCAGAGAGGCAAATTATTATTATCATTATTATTCAGAGGATGAACCCTATTCATATGGAACAAGCCCACAGGGGCCATTGCCTCGAAATTTAAGCTTCCAAAGGATATGGTGTTCATTAGGAGGAAGTAAGACGAGGTAAAGGGAAATACAGAGAGGAGAGATCCCACCCACTTACTGAAAAAGAAAAAAATAAAATAATAAATTAACAAATAGATAAAAATGTATTGAAATGCAGGGAGAATAGTATTAGGGTAGCAATGCATTGCACCTTCGCTTGAACTTCTGAGGTTCCAACTGCACGACATCCTCTGGGAGGATGTTCCACAGTCCAACGGTGCGGGGAATAAAGGACCTCTGGAACTGAGAACCGAACAGGGAAAAGTCAATTCGCCCGACTGAAATCGGATTCATGCCACCTGACTACTGAAAGTGAAACTGATCAGACGAAGTACCGGTCACCCCCACTGAAATTAGCAGGGGAATGACCGGTTGCGAAATTGAAATGGAGTTAATCTGATTCCTTACTGAAATTGACTGAAGAGGACTGGCTTTATTCCACTCAAAAGGGACCAGAGAAAGTCAGCTCACACCGCTACGACGAATTTTAGAAGTAGTTGGCACGTTTAGTCACCAGGGAAAAGCCAAGTTTCTCCACACACACACAAAAAAAAAAAATTAAAATAAAATAAAAGGAGCTTAGTTCCAACAAAAAAATCAAACCAGTAACTAAAAGTTTTAAGCTGCAATTCCAAAATTATGTGTGAATACAACTTTCCTGTTCATATG
>JANJGK010000045.1:22182616-22185116 GCA_039081455.1 Macrobrachium rosenbergii | reverse complement strand
TGCCAGCTACCCCTTATCCTCTGCCACCCCTCCCACCATCTGCCACCCTCACCCTTTGCCACCCCCCCCTGTCAGCTCCACCCTCTACCACCTCCACCCTTTGCCACTTCCATCCTCTACCACCCCCAAACCTTTGCCACCCCCACCATCTGCCTCCCCCCACCCTCCACTAAAACGAGGTAACTGACCCACACTTTTGGCATTACGCATCATAAAACCCTAAATAAGAATGTTTGTCTTTGCACTTACCTCATAAGTTTTGGTTGCATGGGGATGAGGGGAGACCCGAAGAAGCACCTAACAGTCACAGAAGAGAAATAAGAAGCAGACGGACAGAGAGACAGAAGGAAAACTAACCAGACACTTTTGGAAACTTTACCTGTGGGGGAACACAAACAATTAAAGACAGATGCTGCCTGTGCAATAACAAGCTCCTCGATGCAGACGGGAAAACAAGCAGCGAATCTGTTCTGTTCAGTGACAAAACTAGAACCAGGATAACAAAGGAAACGCGTAAACATTTCCCGAAAGAGATCGAAAACCACACGGAGCCATTTCAACAGCCGCGTTGGTTTTAGGTCGACTGAGAAACCTCCGCCCCTCCCCCCGCCCCCCTCCCAACAACACACACACACACACACACACACACACACACACCAATAAGTCGGTTTGGGGGCGAAATCATTACCAGGCCTAATGATCCTTTGTGTTCTGACAGGTAAAACGGGCCGGGGATTATTTTACTTAACGTCCTCCTCTCCCGAGATATAAACCTGCAACGAGGTCAGTATCGTTACTCAAGTCTAAAATTGTGAAGCGTGGGGCTTTTACGTGCGTTTATTTTCGCCTGTGTGTGTGTGTGTGTGTGTGTGTGTGTGTTCCGATGCCCTCTGTAATTGAGAAGTTGCTCCTGTTCCGATTTCTCTCTCTCTCTCTCTCTCTCTCTCTCTCTCTCTCTCCTCACATACATACACGCATACACACAAATACACGTGGCCTACATGTGGTCCATTTCATAATCTACTCATTTTACCAGAGCACAATAATGTTTTATGTGTATATTTATATATATATATATATATATATATATATATATATATATATATATATATATATATTATATATATATATATATATATATATATATATATATATATATGTACTATATATATATGTGTGTGTGTGTGTGTATATATATATCAACACACAATCACTTGTGGAACAGAAATAAATTGTCTGACTCACATCAGGGTCGAACCCAGGTCTTTCAGTTGAAAGGCAAGGGCGCTGCCCACTAGGCCATACAATTCTTGTATGGCCTAGTGGGCAGCGCCCTTGCCTTTCAACGGAAAGACCTGGGTTCGATCCTGATGTTAGTCAGAAATTTATTATAATATACTGTATATATATATATATATATATATATATATATATATATATATATATATATATTTATTTATATATATATAATATACATACATATATATATATATATATATATATATACATATTTATATATATATATATGTATATAACAGATCTGTATTACAAATGACACTTTCCCGTGAATAGCTACTAGTCAAACGTCAGCTTACTGAATTTTATACAGACTACTTATCGGGGAGCTATTGATAAACAGGTCTAAGTGACAACTGTTTATTTTATTATTAATAATGTCTCCTTTATTCCTACATCTTCACTGATATACTGCTGAGGTTCTTAAAACGTTTTCCTTTTGTTCCCTGGATAATTGGGACAGGAAGTGAAACGCCTGCTAAATTTGCTATTAGCGATTAACTCATTCTCTGCTCGAAGATGTGGTATGATAATATGCTGTGGAATCTTCATACTTCGAAAACATCATTGCTTATTGAATAACTATTTCAAACAATATTCCTTATTGAATAACTAATTCGAACAACATTCCTTATTGAATAACAGTTTCGAACAACACTGCTTATTGAATAACTTCGAACAACGCTTCTTATTGAATAACAATTTCGAACAACACTGCTTATTGAATAACTATTTCGAACACTTCTTATTGAATAACAATTTCGAACAACACTGCTTATTGAATGACAATTTTGAACAACATTGCTTATTGAATAGCTATTTCGAACAACACTGCTTATTGAATAACTATTTCGAAACAACACTGCTTATTGAATAACTATTTCGAACAACACTGCTTATTGAATAACTATTTCGAACAACACTGCTTATTGAATAACTATTCGTACAACATTCCTTATTTAATAACTATTTCGAACAACACTGCTTACTGCATAACTATTTCGAAACAACATTGCTTACTGAATAACTATTTCATAATGAGATTGGAATTGCAATATAGAATTTAGGCCAAAGGCCAAGCGCTGGAACCCCATGAGGTCATTCTGCGCAGAAACTGAAATTAACAGTAACGAAGGTTTGAAAGGTGTAACAGGAAAACCTCGCAGCTGCACTGAGAAACCATCGTTAGAGAGGGTGGAAAGTC
>JANJGK010000045.1:22165116-22180116 GCA_039081455.1 Macrobrachium rosenbergii | reverse complement strand
TACATACTATGCATACACATGCATATATATATATATATATATATATATATATTATATATATATATATATATATATATATATTATATAATATATATATATATATATATATATAATATATATATATGTATGTAATATATTATTTTTTTATTTACATAGAGAACTTTGTTATTTTATTTTACGTAACTGGAATGTGTCCTCTTCTCTCCTCTCTCTCTCTCTCTCTCTCTCTCTCTCTCTCTCTCTCTCTCCTCTCTCTCTCTCTCTCTCTCTCAGACAAGAAAACATACTTACATACAGATGACACTCTCTCTTCTAACCCTTCTACGATTCTACGAACCTGAAACAACAGAGAAGAATGAGGATTAATAGAATCTCTCTATAACAAATGATAATAAAATACTAAAATGCAACACATTTCTTTTTACAGGAAAAAATGGATAAATAATCATGGTATTATTGTATAATGTCACATTGCGCTTAGGGACACGTTTTGAACATTACCTATTTATTTATGCAATTATTTTTTATAAACAGAGAAGTAATTAATATTACACCTACCAGATGCAACATTATTGCTTCTAATGGTCATTTACTGTTATTCATACGGTTGCAAAAGATAAATAATGTCACAGAGGAGGACGTGAATTAATCGGAACACAAACAAGTAAAAAATGCCCCGAAGCCTCTTCGGCACAATCGAGTTTTCTGTACAGCACATAATCAAGGCCACCGAAAACAGATCTATCTTTAGGTGTCTCGGTATAATGCTGTATGAGCCGCGGCCCATGAATCTCTCAGCCGCCGTGTCTGGCCTGTGTTGTTGCGTTGCCAGAAGCACAATTATGGCTAACTTTAACCTTAAATAAAATAAAAACTACTGAGGCTAGAGGGTGCGATTTGCTATGTTTGATGTTGGAGGGTGGGATGATCAACATACCAATTTGCAAGACCAAGGAAGTGCGGACAGAAAAAAGTGCGGACCTGAAAATAAGTGGCGGACCGAAAAAGTGCGGACCGAAAAAAGTGCGGCACAATAGTTTTCTTTCAGAAAACTAAAATGGAAAAAATTGCATTCTTTTCAGAAGAACTAAAATGAAAAAATTGCAGAAGTAACAGATAAATGTATTCAAATGATGAACACTGCGATTTTGTACATAATTCAAATAATGCAAACTGATTTTATACAAAATCACTATTGAAATACTGAAAACTTTGATTTTATGCACAACAGCTGAGAACTTCCGATACGTTGTCTTCCAAAATGGTGATTAGTCCTTGAGTCAGCGTTGATCCGTTGGATGGTAAATTGAGTAAAAATACTCCTTCATTGGCTCCAGGCCTTATTGTGACTCATTGCGAATGGCATCGGACCTTTATGGCTTGTTGCAAAGTTTGGTAACTTTTCTATCTTAATTTATATATACAATATATATATATACATTATATATATATACATACTGTATATATGCCCTATATATGTAATACTATACACATATATTTATAGTATTATATACATACATATAATATATATATATATATATATATATATATATATATATATATATATATATGTGTGTGTGTGGTGTGTGTGTGTGTGTGTGTGTGTGTGTGTGTGTGTGTGTGTAAGTATATATTATGTCCGTTCTTGGGCCGTAATGCAGTGGTGGTGGGGTTGGGGGGCTGAAAACTCTCTCTCTCTCTCTCTCTCTCTCTCTCTCTCTCTCTCTCTCTCACTCTCTCTCTCTCTCACACACACATTTCGTAATACTGAAGTGATGTAATTGGTGTCATCTGGCATCGGACCCAGCCGAACCCCTGAACAGACACGGAAAACATAAAGCTTTAAAATACAAAAATGGTGTTACACTTGTTTTACATTATTCACTTTCAGAATTTATTTTTCGCAATTATTCATGAGCGTGTTTATTCTATTACAGTGAATTATTTGTCATGGCGCACCGCTTATTAAACAGTAATTCCCTACTCTCATCTCTCTCTTCTCTCTCTCTCTCTCTCGACGTGTGTGTATGTGTGTGCGTGTTTGCGCGTGTCTGCGTGGCGCGCTCGCAGAGGAGAGAGAGAGAGAGAGAGAGATATCATTTAACTGAAAAATACATTCTACACTTGAAATATTGTAGTAACTCTCTTGTTTCCTACAATGAGAGAGAGAGAGAGAGATGAGAGCGCGCACTGATTATTTTCTGGATATAAGCACCCTTTC
Source organism: Macrobrachium rosenbergii (assembly GCA_039081455.1). NCBI lineage: Eukaryota > Metazoa > Arthropoda > Malacostraca > Decapoda > Palaemonidae > Macrobrachium > Macrobrachium rosenbergii. Next base: position 22,177,895 of record JANJGK010000045.1, on the reverse strand, counting down.
GTACAAGTAGACTGGATGAAAACTTTCTTTTTCCTTTATATATCGTATATTCAATTTTTTACTTGCTAGCAACTTGGTATTACAAACGTTTGTCTGAAATCACAACATACTTTTTTTGATACATTCAAACTTTTGCGGTGCTTACTTATAACATCTTGCGCCATTACTAGAAAATCAGTCATTTGGCATCAGCCAAAAAAAAATAAAAAATAAACCATGCACTATGGAAGAAAACATTAGAAATATCCTCCAATAACTCTCTCTCTCTCTCTCTCTCCCTTGACTTATCCTCAACACAAAGAAAGGGGGAAAAATCGTCACCTGAAATGTCCACATACTAACGCCCCTAATCAGCTACTTCCTCCCCCGACCCCCTCTCACCCCTTTTGACAATATTGCCCCCATAATATACGGTATTATCTGGACAGGTCACCCTGTATGAGGTCTGTTTATACTAATCTCGTTACGTAAGGTAAGGAGAACCGTGTGAAGAGAGAGAGAGAGAGAGAAGAGAGAGAGAGAGAGAGAGAGAGAGAGAGAGAGAGAGAGAGAAACGAAAGACAAAATTGCATACCTTTACAACATTCTTAAATTCTCCCACTATAATTGACGTAAGGTTTTAGTTTTCTGTCAAAGAAAACTATTGTGCCGTCTTGTCTGTCAGTCCGCACTTTTTTTCTGTCCTGCACTTTTTCTCTCCGCACTTTTTTCTGTCCACACTTTTCTGTCCGCACTTTTTCTGTCCGCACTTTTTTCTGTCCGCACTTTTTTCTGTCCGCACTTTTTCTGTCCACACTTTTTTCTGTCCGCACTTTTTCTGTCGGCTCAGATCTTAAAAGTTACCCAGGCTAGAGGGCTGCAAATTGGTATGTTGATCATCTACCCTCCAATCATCAAACATACCAAATTGCAGCCTCTAGCCCAGTAGTTTTTATTTTTTTAAGGTTAAAGCTAGCTATAATCGTGCTTCTGCAACGCTCTAGGATATCCCAACACCGGGCCGTGGTTAAAGTTTCATGGGCCGCGATTCATACAGCATTACACCGAGACCACTGAAAGATAGATCTATTTTCGGTGGCCTTGATTATACGCTGTAGCGGCTGTACAGAATACTCGATTGCGCCGAAGAGAAACTTCGGCGCATGTTTTACTTGTTTTATACGTGTATCCAGAGAAAGAGAAAAAATGGAAGCAAGAAGAAAAGAAAGGGATATGAACGCATTAAATGAAGGTAATATAAGCCTCCTTCAAAACACAACGGAAAAATCGGAAGCTCAATGGGACGCCGTGTTTAGTACTAGTCCCTTGGGGATCAACGTATTATATACACCCATTTCTATATTTTGCGGTCGACAATTATTATTAATAAACGATATCTCTGATCCCCGAGGGGCTAGTACTAAACACGACGTCCCATTGAGCTTCCGCCATCTTTAGTACTAGCACCTCGAAGGTGACGCATAGATAACAAGCCAAAGTAGCACCTATGTATGTGTGTATACGTTTTTCTAGTGTATGTAGGTATGTGTGTATTTTTATATATCTACGCAGTCTATATGCGCTGTGGTTGAAAGTGGCAGTTTATCTACTATTTTTGCAATACTGATTTTACTTTTTTTAGCATTTTCCTAGAAAGATTTCGAGCTTAGGGCGTGTTGTAGGTATGTGTGTGTGTGTCTAATTTTATACATACTCAGTCTACATGCATTATGAATGAAAGTGGCAATTTATATTTTTCACAATACTGATTTACTTTTTTTTCATGAAAAAAACTCTGTCATATTTATCTGACTAAGTTTCTGTCAACAACTGCATTGGTTTACTTGGGACTTTTAGGGAGTCACTGACTACTGAAGTCATGTGCAAGTCCAGTAAAGCTCGCTTTTTTTTCACGTGTCAGGGGCGTTAACCATCAATCACCCCGTATTTTTCTTATTTTTTTAGTTTTTTTTTACCCGTCGGGTGGCCCTGTACGTGTTAGGGGGAGGATTTTTTTTTTTTTTTTTGTCTTTCGGTAACAACCTTTCAAACTAATCTTTACTGATGGATGGAAACTCAATATGAAAGTTCTGTTCTACTTACCTTTATTAATTTTTTATTAGTACATTCAGTTCTCTTCCTGGACGATACAACTTACTGCTCTTAATACTTTACACAACTTAAGTCGTATCCTCACATTTCATTATCTGAAACCGACCTTGCAAACAATACATCCTATTTATTGTTCTCATTTTTAAGGTGTGACTACGTGAGAACCAAAACTCACCCCTTGCAAGTGCATTATATAAATAATATTACAGTTCATAATCCAAGTTTTGCAAATGATTTAACAAATGAACAGTTTACAGAAATAGCAGAGAGAGAGAGAGAGAGAGAGAGAGAGAGAGAGAGAGAGAGAGAGAGAGAGAGAGAGAGAGAGAATTGTGCTTTCAATTTAACGAGTTTTTCACATGAAATCTTTTAAAACTCTCCTGTTTCCTTCAGTGAGAGAGAGAGAGAGAGAGAGAGAGAGAGAGAGAGAGAGAGAGAGAGAGAGAGAGAGAGAGAGAGAGAGAGAGAATTTGTATATTTCAATTAAACGAATTTTAAACTAGTAATCTTTTACAACTTTCCTGTTTCCTACAATAATAAAGGGAGAGAGAGAGAGAGAGAGGAGAGAGAGAGAGAGAGAGAGAGAGAGAGAGAGAGAGAGAGAGAGAGAGAGAGAGAGAGGGAGAGAGAGAGAGAATAGGCCGTAAGTATGTTCTGTACTCGGCCGTCTACTAATTTCCCACGAGACAGGCAGACAGACAGACAGAGAGACTTCCCACGAGAGAAACAGAAACGGAGAGAGAGAGAGAGAGAGAGAGAGAGAGAGAGAGAGAGAGAGAGAGAGGGAGCACGACTTGGCATTTACAGTTCTCAGAAGTTACTTCCCTCGAACCTGTTACCGCATGAATAATTCATCAAACAGGTGAAAATTGAATCACTCGGGGAGACATGACTGGAAAAATACTTTTGTTTTTAAGGGAAAAGGGGCCGACATTTACTTCCTGAATTTGCCCAAATCTAACTAGGGTGAAGGGAAGAAGCTACTCGGGCTATAATGATAAACAAGTTCCTCCACGGGCTGAATGCCAGTGCGCAAAAGGAAATATTTTCTCACTACAACAGACGCTAAACTTAGTTGCTTAGTTTACACAAGACACCGACAGAATAGAACAAAATATTGAATGCAAGCCCAAAGGCCAAGCGCTGGGACCTACGAGGTCATTCGGGTTTTAAAGGTATAACAGGGGGGAAACCTTGCAGTCGCGTTATGATAAAATTATTAGGAGAGGTCGGAAGGTAAGATGGAAGAAAAAGACTATGAACGGAGGTACAGTAAAAGGAATGAAAGGGATTGTAGCTAGGGGCCGAAGGGACGCTGCAAAGAACAACGTAAGGTATATTAAGGTCAAGAGTATAATTCGTATTTCAAAATAAATAATGTCGTTGTTCACCCTAAAATAATGCAGGTATACAGGGTACTTTAAACATATTTCAGATGATTTCAGGGGACGTAGTTACCGAATGGCTCAGAAAAGCCAAAATATTATTTTGAAGCTCGAGGGATGTGAAGTGTCTCATGACGTAAATTAATTAATATATCATTTTCGAGTCGAGGAGTTTATTCACATGAACGAAGTACTGTTTATTTTAATATTATTTTCGAGAACCTGTGAATTCTATAACAGAGTGAATGGTAATAAAAATCATTATCATAAAGCAAGAAAATTGCACTCAAGAAAAAATTATTGGTACCACTGCAACAACGACTGAAATAAACAATGTCGTTTACTAGAATAACGTAAAAACTCTAAAAAACATATTTCAAATTGTTTTAATATAGGATTACAGCCATGAATGCAAGACTTAAATAAAACCACAACTCTGAAGAAACTGTCTTTCGACAAATGCCATGAGGATAAAAAGATGAACAGAGAAATTTTACTGTATTTTCAAGTCTGGACGCAGCGCAAAAAAAATAAAAGATATATAAATAAAAAAGCATTCCAGCACTGAATAATGCACAACATCGTTCCTGGAAAAAGTCAAAACACGCGAAAATACTTGGTATATTTTGGGTAAGGCAAGCCTAGTAGTGCCTTGTGGCACTGGCACTCGTGTTTATTGAATGCTTTTGCCCGGGGGGTGGGGGGAGGAGGAGTTCTTCACTGGGGCTGATGTCAGTTCTTTTATGCCGTTTTTCGAGCGATTATTACCGCGCGAAGAACGGGTCTTCTCGGAAAGAGATTCTGTGAGATGTAAAGCACGCTTCCTGCGCTTTGTTATCGGGAACTAGATTTGTACTTCTGGATAAAAAGGTTGGGTTAACAAGCACAATAAGAATTTATTTAAAAAAACCTAAATAATCTTCAGAAAATAAGTAAAGAGGCTTCAAACGCTGAACCAAGACGCTTGTAATGGGTGTTTTATCCAGCTTACACAATACATCCCAGCATGCGAATGCAATCTTCGTCCATTTTGCTTGCTTAGTTGCATTGCAATGTTCATCGTTCATTGCAGCATAAAAAGGGCGTTCTATATATCACGTACAACCCCTCAGGCTTCTCCTTCGCATAAATGCTGAGCGGAAATTTGGAACTCTCAGCCTTCCTCTGCGTTTGTGAATACTCCACCCTCCCCTATTTGGGATTCCACTGCCGTAACCTCAGAAGGGAAGCATATTCATTATAATTTTACCTTACCTTATTTTCCTACTTACCCTTTCCAATTATTTTTATCTCCCTTTTCATAGTGCAGAGCTCGATTTACACAGTTATTACAGCTTCAGTCTTTTCATGAAAACAGATTATGAAATCCCTTAGGGATTTTTCCCTGAAAGTATTTTTCATTTCGACAGAATCACGAAATCCTGAGCTATCAGATAAAATGTCTCGAAAGTGCTATATTCTTTTGTCTAAGAACATCAGACAATCTTAACCTTTATTTCGGCAAGAAACTTGGATATCGATTTCACTGCAGATGAATTGTTGAATAAGCGACTGTCAAAATCCACGAGATCGTCAGACTGCATTAAATCGTCAGGATCCATATAAGATCGTCAGAATATAAATAAGACGTCAGATTCCATATCAGAACGTCAGAATTTTCATGAGATCGCCAGAATCCATAAGATCAACAGAATCTGCATACTACCGTCAGGATTCAAAAGATCCTCAGAATATACATAAGAACGCCAGAATCCATATAAGATCGTCGGAATCCATAGGATCGTCAGCATATACATATGATCGTCAGAACATACATATGATCGTCAGAATCTACATAAGACCGTCAGGTTCCATAAGATCGTCATAATCTACATAAGACCATCAGAATCTACTTGAGAGCGTCAGATCCACTACCGTAGAGGGTCTAAATAACTGGAGATGTTTTCTGTACACTAGTACTATGTAGTTTAGTGTGTCGCCACCAGGGTGGCGCTACTTGGAGATGCAATGTTATTTTTTTTACAATTATCTTCATGATGCGCAATTTATATTTGCAGAAATGGGCCACAAGAATTCTTCAAGAGAAAATGGAGTGACATAACATTCCACATGTGAGCAAAGCTTATTGAATTTTACCGACCCATAATTTTGCATTAGTCAGTGCTAGTTAGCAGAACATACGCTTTCTGTGTTAACATGTCGTATAATTTCAGTATTGAAATCAAAACCTCATTAGCCTCCCCGAGGATGTTGCCCAACTGGAAGTTCAGAAGTTCAAGCGAAGATGCAATGCATTACTACCCTAATGCAATTCTCCTCGTATTCTAGTAATTTACTTACATTTTCATTTATTTATTTGTTAACTTATCTGTTTTTTCTAATAACTGGTCTCCTCTTTCTGTATTTCCCTTTACCTTCTGTTACTTCTTTCGAATGAACACCATATACTTTGGAGGCTTGAATTTCAAGTCCTTGGTCCCTCTGGGCTTGTTCCGGATGAATAGGGTTCATCTCCTGAATAATAATAACTTTATATTGTATACCACACAATACAGAGTATTTAAGATTTTGCTCGGTATCAAAACGATTGCCCACTTGGCCACGATAGTGAGGATGGGTCTATTCCAGCTCTAATAAAGATATCTGAATTCGACAGGCATATGTATGTATGTGTGAGTGGTAATAGATTTTTCAATCCTCCTCGTGAGTAGGTCGGCAACGTGACCTCGTTGCGATTATGGGATGCGGGATTTGCCCACTGCCGTGCATCATAATTGCTTCATATTACTTTGCACTTGGATCCAAGGGTTTGTAGTTACAAGCGTATCCAAAAAGCGCGAAGAATTCGAGAAGTTAAGAGGGCATCGTGGCTATTACAATTACATACGTGTCTGGTAAAAAGCGACCAGTAGAATATATATATATATATATATATATATATATATATATATATATATATATATATATATATATATATATATATGATACTATTATACTTAAGAACACCTGCTGTGTTTTGCAGTAGGCAGGTTTTGGACATGTAAAGGCGGCAGTAAGGTTGCTTAGCAAAACGCAACGCTGTGGTTTCTAAACAAAATCCATAAACCTAACACTTGAAGCGAGTATTTCGAGACGACGTGAACAAATCGTAGAAAATAAATTTTAATACTTAATCCAAACTGGAAGTAGTTGTAATTACTATAGGTGCAACACATCTTGGTTTATGTTTTCATCAAATGATGTCGCACAGACTGATACTAGCAAGAAAATGAGGTTTGGTAGCCTAGGCTAGACCAGGACCTTTGGCAAGCTTCTATATCATGTCAACCTTATTCTGAGTGCAACCTCTTTTCGAATGTATAAAAATAATCTAACTTGACATATGGATTCAGAGCTTCTCTTATCTAATTTCGTGTGCATTTAATATGCCAAGAGACTTGACTGCGCTGTATTTTTTTAAACAACGATTGTTATCAACACTCCATAAAATACAAACTATAAGACAGTGTACACTACTGCAGACTAGAGTCACTGCAAAGGTTTGTTAAGATTTCTTGGAAGTGCCTATCCCGCTCAAACTTAACATGCCAGTTTCAGTTATGCCTTTTTCTTCATATTTGTTTCTTTATAAGTGATGAAAGTCATTATATGATAACTGAAACTGCACAGAGAGAGAGAGAGAGAGAGAGAGAGAGAGAGAGAGAGAGAGAGAGAGAGAGAGAGGACTCCGTTACAAAATTCCTTTCTAGTACGAATGTTGAGTACTAGTCATTGTCTTTGTTTTAAACTGATCTCGGTAATAACCTTCCTTATAATGCTGGTTTTATGAAAGTAAGTAGAAATCACGTCAAAAGAATAAAGTGGGTTAGGCCTATGGTGCACTGGGCGGGGAGGGTGATTCAACAGTAGCTCTTTAAAATTCCACAGGGATAACATCATACAACTCACTATTAACAAAGCCGGGCTGTATTTTATGGAAGCCATGTGTATATATCGATGTATAAATTGCTGCAAAAAGATTTGTTTTTTAAAAAATTGTGTATTACCAATGTACTCATCCTATGAGAAAAGAGACTTAGCAGGCTAAGCATTCAAAATTGCATAGTCCAATGATTTTAATTCCTCAATGATGGTACTAGGAGCTTCTCATTTTTAACGGTCTTTTACATAATGATTCTGCCTTTTCTTACGTCCAACAGTTTATTCACAATAAACCCATAAAACCGCATGATTACTGTCAGGCTCAAGCTTCTAGTATCGGTCTATTATTTTGTTGACAATAATAGATAGTATGAGTTAGCCACGCTGGTGCGAGGCAAAATCAGCATAGATGTAGGTAAAAGAATTCATTATCCCTTCTCTCGTACTGAACACAGCAAAAGCTTATCACCCTTGAAAGTATATTCGATAATTCCAATAAAGGAAATTCAAAAACCTATCTTTTGCAGGCGTATCTGGAGATGTATGTTCAATCTGTGGTGTGCCGATTTTACCTCAATCGAGTTAATAAGTAATAAGGAAAAGCTAAGTCCAACTGAAAATCTTATGTGCTTTTGGATGAGCACTGACTTATAAAGGAGCAGGGTATATCATTTAATGTAACAACATTCTTATGAAAAATACTGTATTATCTCAATTAAACTGAAAAATCAAGACTTAGTCCTATATTACGATGCTTTAAGACAAGGGATCACCGTCAAGTGTCTGTCTGTCTGTCTGTCTGTCTCTCTCTCTCTCTCTCTCTCTCTCTCTCTCTCTCTCTCTCTGTGTGTGTGTGTGTGTGTGTGTGTGTGTGTGTGTGTGTGTGTGTGTGTGCTAATCGTAATATTGTCTCTCATGTCATTCCCCAAGCATTTTTTCTCGATGAGTCTAAAACAGGGTATAGTAATAATAATACTATCGGGCGTTACTTCTACTGCATTAGTACGAAAATTACACAGAAAACAAGTAAAAAATGCGCCGAAGTTTCTTCGGTGCAATCGAGTTTTTCTGCATATCGTATAATCCAGGCCATCGAAAATAGATCTATCTTTCGGTGGTCGGACGGCGGGAAATAAATGCTATATGAGCCGTGGCCCATGAAACTTTAACCACGGCCCGGTGGTAACCTGGCCTACATCGTTGCCAGACGCATGATTGTGGCTAACTTTAACCTTAAATCAAATAAAAACTACTGAGGCTAGAGGGCTGCAATTTGTCATGTTTGATGATTGGAGGGTGGATGATCAACATACCAATTTGCATTCCTCTAGCCTCAGTAGTTTTTAAGATCCGAGGGAGGACAGAAAAAGTGCGGACAGACAGACAAAGCCGGCACAATAATTTTCTTTTCAGAAAACTAGGAAAGCGATAGGAGGCGTCTTGCTAAAGAGTATGTCTATTTGCCTCCACATAGGTCTAACTACTCCCATTACTATCGCTACTGCTTTTACCTTAGCTGCTGCTGCTGTTGCTATTGTTACCTCTCCCTTGACGAGGGCTGTAAAGGCAGAGTCCCAGCCACGAATTTTCTTTTCCTTTTTCTGTTTCTCTCAACTGACACAAAAGAGATCTGAAATTTTTACTAGGCCCTCGATGAGCATTTGAGATTGAAGCCCGCCAAATGCGACATCTTGAAACTTGAATGTAGACTCCCTGGCACTGAGCATCGAAGCAAGATCATCGCCTCGGGGTTTATTGTAATAAGGTCACCTATGTTTCTTTTAGACCCTTTTTTTATGGCGGTTTTGTGTGTGTGTGTGTGTTTGTGATTGTGTGCGTCTATATGCGTATATGCTTGTGTGATCTATCCAGGACAAGCCGCATTTGTGAGTTATATATTTCTTTTTATCTTTCTCCTACAGACATTTCACAGTGGTTTCGTTGAGCTACGTATGTTTGTATTCTTAGGCGGGTCTGTGAGATGTTGGAATGAGTTTTTTTTTTTTTTACTACGTGCTTCAGAACATTAAAAATAGTGGGTGATAAAACCCCTCCTTGAGGAGTACCCAGTCAATTTTTCCATTATCAGCTGTCAAGATAATTATATGGGGTAGCAGTGTCAATGGTCCCCTTTAAATCTATAAACACTGTGTATTTTAACCCTAAGGCTGCACTTGTCTATGAATACAGTGCTGGGTTCTCCTCCCTGGTATGTATCTATATAAACACTGAAAGCTTTTTTTTTTTTCTAATGAAGTCATTAAGCCTAATTAGTAAAGCGATGTCAATGAAATTGGTCGAAATTCAACTAGATTAACTGGTTTTGGCACAGGTTTTCTGAGCGAGTTACTTCTTTATTCAAGGAATTTGCTCCCCCTACCGACTGCTACGGGCCTTATTGTGACCCTTTCTTCTCACATCAGAGCCCTCATATCTGTGAAGCCTCTTTTTTTTTGTGCTTTGCAACACTGAGAATTTTCTAAGTACATAAACCCCTCTGCCATATCCCTAAGGCAGAGAACGTGACATCGTGATATCCTTACGACTTCGACTAGAGGGAACGCACCCAATAAACATAAACATTGACAAGCAAGAGAAATACAACTCGCGACACCAGATATCTTCAAGTACACAAATCCCATGTCTAAGTATTCCATTTATATACAAGAGCAGCAAACGAAGAATTGTCTAATGGAAGCAGGCCAGAGAGGTCGTTCAAATAAATATACATATCACTGTACGCAATAAGCATCATTTTAGCAGTCTGTATGTATAAAAAATTAACTAGCATTGCGTCGATGGCTTCGTTTGGGCAAACTACAACCATAATTATGAGTTTATTATATTTTCACATTTTATCATTATACTGTATATATATATATACAGTATATATATATAATATATATATATATATATATATATATATATAATATATATATATATATATATATATATATATATATATATATATATATATATTTGCGTTTTAAGCTATTTTATATTACATTTTCAAATGGAAGTATTCCAAGTTTTGTGTGCAAATTTTGCGATACATTCCTTCATTTAGACAAACTACAGCCATAATTATGACTTTATTGCATATGAACGGTTCATTACGTTTTTTTTTCTAAACGACTTTATATTACTTTTTTTATGTTGAAGGCATTCCAAGGTTTTCATGCAAATTTTACGATACATTTTTTTATTTTCAAACAGTTTCTATTGCATGCTCATAAAGAAATATTGCCTGTTTCTTATGCAAATTTTACAAAAGATCCTTCCATATCGAAATGATTTTGTTCTTCAACTTCCTGATTACTTTCTTTGTATGCATATTGTGATGTATAATAGCTTTTAAATTCATTGGACCAAAACTTATTTGACATGTTTCTTTCGGCAGCGAGCAAATATTATCATCAAAACAAACCAACATATTTTTTTTATTATGGGGACGTGTCCAAGCAAGAATTTCGCTCAGAAAAAAAAAAAATTATATATATATATATATATATATATATATATATATATATATATATAATATATATATATATATATATATATATATATATATATATTAACATTCGGACAAAATTAAAAGGCAGAACTCAAACAGAGAACGTACTGAAGAATATAAACTTAGACAGAATCTACGTTTTGTGAGAGCATAATTTACTGTGTAATATTCGCCATCTTTACGTAATGACCAGCTCTTCAAAATGTATAAGCTTTAAAATTTTATCTGTCTTACCCCTGTCAGTTCATTATATAACTACCAGCTAACAGTGCGTTAATTAGCGATGCTTATACGTATAATCCTAACAAATCAGTAAAATCATCTATACTAAAATCCAGGTGGATCTTTCTTGTTTGTCCGTCCTGGGTGGGGGCGGGGTAGGTAGGGAATCGGAAGGGTAGGGGGGGGAGACACGACACATCCACCCTCCTCCTGCAAACCTGTTTGGGGCAGGCAGGGGAGACACTGACAGGCAGCGCCAGGTTCCAGCGCAGAGTAGCGCGCGCCACAAGCTCGTATTCTAATAATAATGAAAGTAAACCAATCCTTTAAGAGGTTAGTAGTCTATTTCAGAACGGACGAAAGCCGAGTTTTAAATGTGTTAAACAATAGCATAGGAGAAAATGGGCGAGTAAATTCTAAAACACTTCTGTGCTTGCTACAAAATCTGTGCAAGCGAGCATTTGAGAAAAGGTCATCCGCTTTTAGTAAAGGCGTACTACAACTTTAAAAATGACAGCAGAACTTTTCCTTTTTCTTATTTTTTGACACATACTAGCCCAGCAGTACCGTAAAATACAGTTAAGAATATCGGTAGAATCTCTGCACCTGAGACATTTCAAAATGGCACGTGAATATCTGAAAAGATTTACTGCAGGTCTGGAGTCAGAGAGAAAATTATTTTCTGTATAATAATTTTAATTCTATAATTCACGACATACGAGAGATAATTATTAATATCCATAGTGAAGTTTTATAGAAAATAAATAAATGCCATATCACGAAGTAATGCATTGTTTTTACTTCTTACGCCATTATCGGGAGACAATCGTCAAAAGTTTCAGATCTACGGGTGAGCAAATCGGCTACAGATTTTGGGATTCGCGGAGTCTTAAGGTGGTTTTGGGGAGGGGGAGAGAGTGGGGGATGAGGAGTGTGAAGGGGGGATTACTGAAGTTCTGGAACTGACTCGAACTTTTCCCATTTCAACTTGAAGAACACGAGCGAAACAAAACACTCTCTCTCTCTCTCTCTCTCTCTCTCTCTCTCTCTCTCTCTCTCTCTCTCTCTCTCTCTTTCATCAATCATCGCCCTTGCAGCTCCATATTGGAAATTGATAAATGCAATTTACAGAGAAGAGTTAGTGTTTACCCTCAACAGGAGAAATCTGCGGAAGTCTACAATCTGTAATGCGACATTTTACAAGCAAGGTAAAAGGAATAAATACAAGAGCATTTACAGGACTGTTGGTGAGGCACAAACACGCGTGCTCGCGCGCGGGCACACCAAACATATTACACACACACATATAATTACACACACACACACACACACACACACATATATATATATATATATATATATATATATATATATATATATATATATATATATATATATATATATATATATATATGTGTGTGTGTGTGTCTGTGTATGTGTGTGTGTGGGTGGGTGTGTGTGTAAGTGTATCTGTGTATGTGTAATAGAGAGAAAGAGGGCGAAAGAGAAAGAAGTTTTACGAAGGTTCGAAAATAAAAGGAGACAGCATTTTCTATAAGTAGCTTACAGTTGGATTCAGACTTGCAGGTTTGCGAGAGGCATTCAAAATTTGAGAAGAATGTTCCTTAAAAAAAAAAAAAAAAAAA
>JANJGK010000045.1:22157616-22160116 GCA_039081455.1 Macrobrachium rosenbergii | reverse complement strand
TGGGAAGGGGTGACAGAGAGAAAGTGAGAGTGAGAGGAGGTTTGAGAGGAGAGCAGAGGGGGATGTCAGGGAGAAGAAAGAGGGGAAAAAGTGAGTGAGAGAGAGAGAGAGAGTAGAGGGGGTGTTAGGGAGGAGAAAGAGGGAAAAAGTGAGAGAGAGAGAGAGAGAGAGAGAGAGAGAGAGAGAGAGAGAGACACTGTTAGGAGGAGGAGGAGAGAGAGAGAGAGAGAGAGAGAGAGAGAGAGAGAGGAGAGAGAGAGAGAGAGAGAGAGAGAAGAGAGAGATGGAGAGCAGGAGAGTAGGGGGGGTGTTAGGGAGGAGAGAAAGAGGGAAAAAGTGAGAGAGAGAGAGAGAGAGAGAGAGATGAGAGAGAGAGAGAGAGAGAGGAGAGAGAGAGAGAGAGAGAGTGTATACTGATAGAGGTTAATCCTGAATATCAAATACAAACATACAATGTTCAACAGAAGCTCCGTCCAAATGGCAAACAGGAAAACAATGAATAGACAGACAGACAGACAGATAAATAGTCTGGCTGATAGATATAAAGATGTGATCGTTCACTGAATTGGACAGAGTAAAAGTGACTGGCGTAATTATTTTTTTCATTTTTTTTTTTTTTGCTCCATTTAGTTTTAAAAATTATTTTATTTTAGTTTGGAAAAGTTAGGCATTTTTTCTCATCAATGACTAACTACTTTTGAGAGTGCCAGTATGTTAAGTTATGTATACCTTAGTTTAACCAGACCACTGAGCTGATTAACAGCTCTCCTAGGGCTGGCCCGAAGGATTAGACTTATTTTACGTGGCTAAGAACCAATTGTGTTACCTAGCAACGGGACCTACAGCTTATTGTGGGAATCCGAACCACATTATACCGAGAAATGAATTTCTATCACCAGAAATAAATTCCTCTAATTCCTCATTGGTCGGCCGGAGATTCGAACTCGGGCCCTGCAGAGTGCTAGCCGAGAACGGTACCGACCAGTCCAACGAGGAACTCGTGCCAGTTTATGATACCAATACATTCAATCAAACAATAGGTGTACCAAGGAGCCACAAACACTTCTGAGAACAACGAATCAACGCAATAGCAGAAAAAAAATTAAAAAGTTGACGCGTCAGCGAAAACAAACCCGAAAGCAGCTTAGCTTTCACGTTCCAGTTCGACGTGCTTTCCTCCCGGCAGGTCACACACCCTCGCAAGGGCGTGTTTATGACCTCACGGCTCGCGTCCCTTTTTGAGCACTAATTTTTACGCGAAAATAACCCCCCGCACTTGATTACGGTTTTTTGACAGGGAAATCAGCATCGTCCATCTGTTTATTTCCGACACCCGCTGAGAAGGGGATGGTTGATGGGGTTGGGGGGGATGGGTTGTGTATGTACATGACAGACTGACGCGAATGTAACGAGATCAATACGCCAAGGAGGATTTTCCTACAGCTTGCGGAGTTGGTGGTGTTTGTGGCTACGCCATAATCCCGTGTTACGCCAAAGTGTTCACCGGTTTAAGTTATTGCCTGTCATGGTCAGTTGTTAACTCTGGAATAGAGGTCTCTTGAATGCATTTGTTTTCGTTCATACTTTGTCTATTGAGCACTTGATCTGATATTGCTTCGTAATTACTATTATTTTCAATAAAAATCTCATAATACCACGAGTCACTTAAATGATGAGGAAATCCAGAGCGGTGTGTAAATACAAATATAGATCAGAAATATATATGCAGAGTAATAATAATAATAATAATAATAATAATAATAATAATAATAATAATAATAATAATAATAATAATAATAATATTTCTGATCTATATTTTTATTTACACCACTGTGGATTTCTTCACCATTATTATTATTATTATTATTATTATTATTATTATTATTATTATTATTATTATTATTATTAACTGACACACCACTTCCATTTAGAAAGGGGAATTCCATTTTATTTTTTTTATTTTTTAAGCGTACAATTTTTTTTTTTTAAATATTCAGGTTACATACCAGCACCAAAATAAAATGTTTACATTACTTTCACCTCACTGTAGGGGAACGCTAGAAATTCGCTGACCCATCTGTGACCTTGAATTTCGTGGTGATGATGGATTTAACAAAGCGATTTACTGTTTGAATTCATAATGTCCATTTAACAATGATTTCATAATGTCCACTTGTAATTCGCAAAATGACAAAGCGATTTTACTGTTGAAGTTAAAGTGTCTATTAGTGATGAATTAATAACGTCCATTCATAATTCGAAAAAAAATAACAAAACGATTTGCTTAAATTCATAGTCCTTTAATAACGAATTTTGATAACGTCCATTAATAATCTCCCCGTAGGAGGGGTAGTGCCGTCAGTGCCCCGCATCGGTTGCACTGTAGGCATTACTTAAGGTTCTTTGCAACGCGTGCCTTCTTTAGGCCCCTAGCTGCAACCCCTTTCGTTCTTTTTACTGTGCCTCCTTTCATATTCTCTTTCTTCCGTTTTTCTTTCCA
>JANJGK010000045.1:22144511-22157516 GCA_039081455.1 Macrobrachium rosenbergii | reverse complement strand
CTGTACCAATACTCTCATAAAAAAAAAAAAAATATACATTTTATCATACGGTTTCTTCTTTCGAGAATAAAACAGGTTTCAGGTTTCATCTATAAAACTGTATACGCGATTTAGCAAATCTGCGCCAGTGTAATCCAACTGAGCCCCATTTTTCAAATCGCTCTCGACCTTAGTATGACTGTATTATAATCCAAAAAGACTCAAAATTTATTTCAGGAAATACGAGAGTATCACATAAAAAAAAAAAAAAAGCGGATTTGCTCCGAGAAATATGATGGTGATTTCGCGATAACATGGTAGCTACAGTAAGGTCAATTCCAGGTTTTTGCCATTCTGGATTACTGTAAACTGTGATTTGGTATTTTAAGCCTCGGCTGGAAATAACAGTGATTGGCCTGGAAAAAATATTATATAACCTTTTGGGGGGCTATATCATCCCTATACGTTTATTGCGCCGAGGCGGATTGAAATAAATCCCTACGAAAAATATGGCCAGATTTTCATGTCGCCCCAGTTAATATCCTCTGTCAGTGGGAATAAAAACGCAATTGACTATTCTTTTTTTAATACCGATTTCTTATATCCTGGATGATTCCAGAAATATTTCGGCCATTTTGGTGTGGAATAAATGCGTTTCCATTTATTCAGCTTAGAGAACAAAGGTCGTGAATAATCACTCAAAAAAAAAAAAGTAAAAAATTGCCGAAGTCTCTTCGGCAAAATCGAGTTTTCTGTACAGCGTTTAATCAAGGCCACCGAAAATAGATCTATCTTTCGGTGGTCGCGGTATATACTGTATGAGCCGCGGCCCATGAAACTCTCAGCCGGCCGTGGTGGCCTTTTCTATAGCGTTGACAGACGCACAATTATGGCTAAGTTTAACCTTAAATAGAAACAAAAACTACCGAGGTTAGGGGGCTGCAATTTGGTGTGTTTGATGACTGGAGGGTGAATGATCAACATATCAATTTGCAGCACTCTAGCCTCAGTAGTTTTTAAGATCTGAGGGCGGACAGAGAGTGTGGGCAGAAAAAAGTGCGGACAAAGCCGGCACAATAGTTTTCTTTTATAGAAAACTACAAAAGAGAGAGAGAGAGAGAGAGAGAGAGAGAGAGAGTTGTATTAATTTTCGTCTACTAATATTTCTTGCTTTCCTTCCACTCCCTATCGGGCAACTAGTTCTATTCTATCCTAATAAAGACTGTTCTTGACTATGCTCCTTTAACAGAGTTGCTGTCGATGCCGTTATATAAAAACTGTTCTTCACATCATCAATTATTCCCGATTATTAAGTCATAAAACATTCCCAACAAGAAATATGAATTTATTTGCACGAGAACAGAATGTGGTATGCAAATATATCTGCTTTACGTATGTAAATTTATGGCAATAAACACACAAAAGAAAGCTGATGGCAATAAACATAAGTTATTTTACCCCAGTACAATAAAGACATATAAGAATATTTTTTCATATCTTTATACTAAACAACCAGTTGCATTCATATATTTCTGTAATAAATATATACACTGAAACTGGCTCTGGAAACTCACCCTAGATATTCCTGACAGCGATGAAAGCAAACGTGTATGTTTGTGAATGCATTTGTGTAAATGTAATTGTTTTTGTAAGTGTATTGGTGTGTTTTTATTTCTTGAATAAAAACATACAGAAATTCAGAGCGTTATGGAACAATATGTCATACACCATAATGAACAAAAATTGACAGAAAGTATGTATGAGTGGATGTGTTTGAATTTCTATCACTGTGTGTGTGTGTGTATATATATATATATATATATATACACACATATATATATATATATATATATATATGTAACTGTCTGTGTGGGTGTGTGCGCCTCTTCATAAAATCAACTTAGCGAACATTATTTCATACATCTCGGTGAACAATAATTCAGGCAGGAACATCAAATACATATTGATAGCAAGTATGTATGTTTGTGTATATACATCTGTATATATTGGTAAGTGTTTGTGTGATTGTGCTTATTTATAAAAGCAACTTATTGAACAATACGTCATGCATCTCAATGAAGAAAAAATTCAGGCAGGAATATCAAATAAATATTGAAGGCAAGTATGTATGTTTGTGTATATATATATGTTTGTATATATGCAATGGTTTGTGTGTTTGTGCTTATTTATAAAAGCAGCTTATTGAACAATACGTCATACATCTCAATGAAGACAAAATTCAGGATGAAACGTCAAATAAACATTGAAAGCAAGTATGTTTATGTAAATATGTTTGTATATGTATGTAATTGTTTGTGTGTGTGTGTGTGTGTGTGATTGTGTGTGTGTGTGTGTATATGCTTATATATAAAATCAACATGCTAAACAATACGTCATACATCTGAATGAACCAAAATTTCAGGCTGGAACACAAATAAGTATTGAAAAAAAAAATTCTTTTCTTACAGATTTTTTATTTTTTTATATTTCTAAAGTCGCAGAGGTCGTATTTCAAGGGAGACTTTTCATGCTTGCTTGATAATATGCACGTTGCAGGGCATAAATAAGACTAACGAAGAGGCGATGCCACAAAATTATAGGTATTTACCCGTTGGGTTTCGCGTTGATATTATAAGGTACGGCCATTCATCTGCTTATGAGGTTGTGTACGTTTGTGCGTATGTGTGTTGTGTATGTGTATGTGTGGTTACGTGTACGACGGTTGCTAGTTTGTCGTGGATTTAAAGAGATACTATAAATTAGAAAATTCTGTGTATTCACCTCAACTTCTTTGAAAATATTTTAACAATATTGTTCCAGCGAAAGAGCAAGAGGCCATTGCTGGCATGAAAGCTGTTGGGGTATTATATATATATACATATATATATATATATATATATACATACATATGTATAATATATATATATATATATATATATGTATGTGTGTGTGTGTGTGTATGTATGTATGTATGTAGCACAGTGAGAAAGATAGTGGTTCATAATTGAATATATAAGTTTTAGAATAATAATAATAATAATAATAATAATAATAATAATAATAATAATAATAATAATAATAATAATAATAATAAATTTATTGAATGCAGTCAAACAAAATATAAAACAAACAAAATATCATAAGAAAGTCATATACCTCCAGACTGATCATTCACTGTACAGAGACTGAAACAGTTGAAATACCGAAGAAGGGAGAGTTTCCTAAATCTGGGAGTGAATGAATAATAAAACATAATTAAACCCGATGACTCTCGAGTTAGTAACTTACTCATACTTTCTGTGGGGTTGTGGTTTCCGATTGGAGTATGTGGAAATGAAAACCATTTTGAGCGGGATATTGTTGCTCTGAATAATACTATTTATAGGTTATTATGAACGAAAAGAGAAATGAATGGAGGTTAACGTGCTACTAGTGAGATTTCAATGTAGCATGACGAAGCGTTTTCAATCAACGCACCATTGATAAAAGATACTGAATTATTTTTTCTTTCTCTTCTTGTGTGAGTTCTTGCATTTTTCTCTTTAACGTCTGCAAGCAACGATATAATGCATGTAGAATATTATTTTGCTGATGTAAACTAGCATTATTTCAATCTTTCTGCGGGATAAAGCTAAAATAATTAAATAATTTTCAATATATATACCTACTCACTCACTCACACAATGCGCACATATTTCTGTAAACATACTCTCTCTCTCTCTCTCTCTCTCTCTCTCTCTCTATATATATATATATATATATATACAATCAACGTACAGTCACGTGTGGAACAGAAATAAATTTCTGACTCACATCAGTCGAACCCAGGTCTTTCAATTGAAAGGCAAGGGCGCTGCCCACTAGGCCATACAAGTTATAAAAGAAGTTGGAAACTGAGTGCCAGTGCTATAACTGCTTGCATACCAGCGTGTTTTCCTCAACTTCCCGACTCAGCAATGACCCAATAGACAGCATTTCATTCGAATTATCCCTTCTAAGTGAATATGCTAGAAATAATCAACAAACAGTCACGTGTGGAACTGTCAATTGGGTCATCGCTGAGTACGGAAGTTGGGGAAAACACGCTGGTATGCAAGCAGTTAGCTTGCCCAGGTAATTCCTTGTGTGCAGCGGCACTCAGGTTCCAACTTCTTTTATGACTTGTATGGCCTAGTGGGCAGCGCCCTTGCCTTCCAATTGAAAGACCTGGGTTCGATCCTGATGTGAGACAGAAATTTATATATATATATATATATATATATGTGTGTGTGTGTGTGTGTGTGTGTGTACGTGTGTGTGTCTGAATATGCTTTCATGCTGTTACAAGCGCTATATACAATTAGTGAGAAATGAATGCATACTTTACATTACCGCATACATACATACATACATACATATACATACATATACATACATAGCCTACAAGCAATCATACGTACAAACATACACACATATATACATGCACATACTCGTAGAGATACGTCCACAGCACACACAGATCCACTCTGGCAGGAGAGAACGACGCGGAAAAGCATTCCAGGTAAACAGCGACCGGCAGTAAAGGATGGAAAATTGTGACAGGAAATTTGACGTCCCTCCAAACAGGAAGTTACTTTGTTCTCTGCGCGAGCGACGCAATGCGCGCAGGCGAGCGTTTCTGCGTTTGTCTGTCGGGTGCACTTTTTTTTTTTTTCCCCCTTTTCATATTCCACTACATATTGGTATTATAGTCTCCATCTCGCGAAGCTGCGTCCGACAGTTTTTGTGCCTTTATCGACGTGACGGATTTTGGCGTCGTCGCGGATTGTTTTATGCTGTTGTGTGTTTTAACTGTATCTCATATATATATATATATATATATGTATATATATATATTATATGTATATACTTATATATATATATATATATATATATATACATACATACATATATATATACACACATATATATAAACATATTTATATATATAAATATATATATATATATATATATATACATATATATATATATAAACATATTTATATATATAAATATATATATATATATATATATGTATATATATATATATATATATATATAGAGAGAGAGAGAGAGAGAGAGAGAGAGTCGCTTCAAAGACTTCATTTATAAAAACCTGAACGCCTTTGTACTGCATAAAGCCCACTGTCATGCATATTTATTTTTTTACACGAATTCTTCGCGAATTCCGAACGGCAGCAGTGACGAATTCGCAAAAGCGCATAAAAAAGGAAAAAAAAAAAATCTGAGACAGCAGTGACGAATTCGCAAAAGCGCATAAAAAAGGAAAAAAAAAAAAAACCTGAATCAGCAGTAATATCGCAAAAAAAAGCAGTAACATAAAAAAAACAAAATCAGCAGTCACGACGCCGTCATGGAACGAACTGCTTACTACTACCTCTACACAAGAGAGCAAGAACGAACTCGCCGCCTATCCCGAAGGGGTGTCTGTCCATGTCTTTGCTACCAAGGGCCTCCTTTTCTCCTCCTCCTACGCCACACAGGAAGTCGTCGGTAAAACCACACTTCCTGGACGACGCAGGGGCGACGGACGAACTCTTCTTCTTCTTCTTCTTCCAACCCTTCCTTTTCAGACCTGAGAAGGAATCAACGCTGCCACTGCTCGAGTACATCTAAGACCTTCACGGGTATCAGAGCCTCTTCAAAAGGGGGATCTGATTCTTTTGCTATTGGGGCGAGGATGGTGTATATACATACATACATACATACATACATACATACATATATATACACACACACACACACATATATATATATATATATATATACATATACACACATATATATATACACACAAATATTTTATATATAAGCTATATAAACAGCAAAATTATCCTTTCCTACTTCCACGACAGTCTTGAAATTCTTACCAAGAACCTTCCGCGTCCATTTTTTCTATATCCTTCAAGTTTGCGGTTATAATTATAGGGGAGGAAGGGACGCTTTTCTACGGCGACACCAGTTCTTTATAACCAAAGGAATTATCCCCTTCCCGATTATCGTCATTATCTCTTTAACCCTTTCGAACGTACCTTAATCCTCAGTACAAATGACTCTATCCGTGTTTCATTTTTCTGTAATTATTACTTTGAAAAAGGTTGATTTCAAGTCGAACGGCGAGTTCGTTCTACTCTTTAGTTTTCTGTCCGAGAGAGCTATTGAGATGGCTGTTTGTCTGTCCGTTTACCTTCAGATCTTAAAAACTACTGAGGCTAGAGGGCTGCAAATTGATATGTTGATCATCCATCCTCCAATCATCAAACATACCAAATTGCAGCCCTCTAGCCTCAGTAGTTTTTATTTTATACAAGGTTAAAGTTAGCGTCTGGCACCGATATAGGTGCTAACATAGGCCACCACTGGGCCGTGGCTTAAAGTTTCATGGACCGCGGCTGAGAGTTTCCTTACAGCATTATATGCTGTACAGAAAACTCGATTGCGCCGAAGAAACTTCGGCGCATTATTTACTTTTTAAAATTCCTTTATGATTTCCTGATTTCAATATGGAAGCTTTGGCCATCTTTTATAATGTTGAGATAATCTAATTTTCATACTTTTATTTATATCCTTTATTCATTATATTTGCAGGGAATGTTTATTGTTTTATTTATTATACTTTCTCTATTATTCATGTCTGCAGGGGAAGGATTTTTATACTTTATATAAATCATCGCTTATGTAATTTTTATTTACGCAAGTTATCACTAAGTTTCATACAAAGGTAATCAAAGATTTTATTTACGATTATTTTTTTTTTCAGGAAGAGTTTTCATTCACGTTTCCAAGGCAATGGTATTGAAATACTCTCAATATTATCACTTATTTAAGTTACCGGGGAAGTTTTTTCATAATTCTGTTTATTGTACGTATGTATGTGTGTATATATATATATATATATATATATATATATCTTCTACCAACTTTTCCAGCCAAAGAATTTTATGATGCTTTTATATAGAACATTCAGGATTCACAAGAACCAGTGGTCACGTTTCCATGCAAATTGTCTTCTAAACTATATTGAACATAAATACCATTCACGTTTCCCTTCATATGTACTCTATAATCTAAAACAATAAAATCCGAGTGGATCTTTCATATTTGTCTTCTCCCGGGGTCACAGTGGGGGAGACATGACACAACCACCCAACCCCTGCAAACAGGTTTATCCGCTCCGGGTGGGGGCGGGGTAGGTATGGGAATGGGAGGGTAGGGGTGACATCCACCCTCTCCTGCAAACCTGTCTGTCCGCCCTGGGTGGGGGCAGGGTAGGTAGGGGAACGGAAGGGTAGGGAAGACAGTAGCCCAGGGTTCCAGCGCTCGTAGCACGCGCCAACAAGCTCGTTTAATTATATTCATCGTTTAGCATATCACAGGCGACGGAATTTTTTGCATTATTTGCCTAGGTCTTCGTGGTTTTCTTAAATATTTACAGAAAAGTGACAAATAACGGAATTTTCGCCATTCTGTAAAGGTTGTTTGTGGCCTCCAGATTTTTAAAGTTTTGAAAAGGCCTACTTTAGATTTCCTAATATGAAGCCTTTATATTATTATTATTATTATTATTATTATTATTATTATTATTATTATTATTATTATTATTACTCAGAAGATGTTCTATGGAACTAGCCTTGAGGGCCATTGACTTGAAATTCAAGTTGCCAAAGTATATGGTGTTCATTTGAGAGAGATTACAGAAGATAAAAGGAAATATAGAAAGACGAAAGAAATTACAGAAGATAATAGGTAATAAAGAAAGCCGACATCACTTATAAGAAAAACTGATAAGTAAACAAATTAATAAATAAACAGTTAGAAAATATAAAAAAACATTAAATTATAAATGACATAAAACATGCTTTAGATTAATTCGCCCTTATGCCAGCACGGGACTTTGCCTAAGTGCGCTAAGATAAGAAAAGAAGTTAAAAGTCTGGTGAAGCCCTCTGGACTCTGACCAACCAACGAAGACTCCGAATGAGATCTTCGGCCCAGTTTAAATACATATTCTACTCATGAAACAAGTGCACGTGTTGACACTGCAACTTGGCGCAAATATATTAACAATATATATATATATATATATATATATATATTCCTAGTCAGTGACTACTGTAGATATACAACCAGGAATAACGAAGCTCAATAACAGAGAATAAAAAGAGAAAAATTATCTTCAAAAGGTCATATAAATAAAAATTGAACAGAAGTCAACTCTAAGCATTCTAAATTCTATATCGGCCTTCAATAATTCTCAAAAATAATGCTGGCAACAGCATAACATTCGCAGACGTTCTTATGAATAAGAAATCGAACGATATGCGATGGCTAACGAAGGAATATAAAACGGATTGGCAAACAAACACGAAAATCTGATGCCGTTTCTGTCCCGGAAAGACTTCGGGCGAGCGTCTGAACAATACATAATGTATGCATGTATTCACATGCGTATTTCCATATACATATGCATACTGGCAAACGTATCGAAACATAACACCTTCAATTTACATCTCTTCGCCAACTGGGGCATTCCAAACAAAGCCTTGTGTGAAATTACAAACTGGCGATATTACTTGCAGCATTAGGAGCAAGAGCGAGTGCTGGCATAAGGACAACTTGATCAACAAGTTTTAACAAACTCATAGAGTCTACAATTAGTGGGTATTGACGATCCACAAGATGGCTGCTGGATTGCGGAGGTAACGGAGGAAAACAGCGGAGTTAACAGCTCTGGTACTACCGGATATGGGTTGCACTGAGACCTGAGGGGTACCGGAACGAATGAGTGAATGAGTACTCTGACCGAGATTCGAGTCGGGGACGTGAAGAGTAATGACGCTATTCCGTCTTGAATGACGCGATCGCAACACACCTCATCGGCGGTCTCTGGGGTTACAGTTCTTCCAGGTGGCACGGTAATAAATTTTCTGAATGGGTTCCAGCTTAAGGAGAAAACATCACCGTTTAGACTGCTACGTAACGGCAGGCAATTCCGTTCGTAGTGATATTTACGAAAACAGTTACGAATTCACTTTTGCGAATACACGAATGGAAACAAAGGCCGCCGTAATTTGTACATTTGGACGAAGAAAATACTGGACTGTATTCAGGAGTCACAATCAAGTCACTGACATTTCCACCATGCATATAAAGACAAAAATAGTGAAATGGCCCGAAGTAAGGTCAATGACTTTTCCAACATGCATATATTAGGTCACCGACTTTTCCGTTATGCAAATACAGAGAGAATAAAACAAGAAATAGACAGAAAAAAAGATAACGGAAATAAGGTCACTGACATTTCCACTGGGCAAATAAAGAGAGAAAAATCGAGGAGTGGACAGAAATAAGGTCGCTGACTTTTCCCCTAAGCAAATAAAAAATAGAAAAACAGAAAAAACTGCAGAAATAAGGTCACTGACATTTCCACAGTCCAAATACAGAGATAAATAGAGAAATGCACAGAAATAAGGTCACTGGCATTTCCACAGTCCAAATACAGAGATAAATAGAGAAATGCTCAGAAATAAGGTCACTGGCATTTCCCCAGTGCAAATAAAGAGACTAAAATGTAGTAACACAGATTTAATCCAATATATATCTCTCTCTTAGGCGTTGAATCTGTGATCTTGAAGGCAGGGGTCCCATTACGTTTGGCCCCAAAGCCAGTACCTGATGAGAGGGAGGGTCGGGTATACAGTAATCTCTCCGGGGTCGGATTTCGTTCAGATGGCATCGAATGACGACTTGAAACCGTTTTAATGTAGGAGATCGCTGGGTTTTAGGCGCCGGGCGACACGAAGGCTTCCGTCAGAAGACAGAGTAGAAGTTTAAGTGAGGAATTGGACTTAGAGAAAAAGGAAAAAAATTGGTGTTCACAAGGAAAGTGTAACACCAGGTTTAGTAACTACAAGTCAATCAATCAGCTACCCGGGAAGATTTTTGTCTCCCGAAAATTTGTTTATCTCCCTCTCTCTCTCTCTCTTTGCTGCGATTAAATTTGATCTCTTTACATTAGAAAAGAATTTCTCTCTCTCTCTCTCTCTCTCTCTCTCACACACACACACAAAGGAGACGTCCCATTCTCTCTCTCTCTCTCTCTCTCTCAGAGGAGACTCCCCCCCCCTCTTTCTCTCTCTCTCTCTCTGTGCTATGATTGAATGCTATCACTCTACGTTAATATCTATTCCTCTCTTTCCTTCTATTGAAGGAAATGTTCTCCCTTTTCAAAACTGTATGTTCATTCTGTACATAAATCTCCGATTCTCACCTTGACAACTGACTTTCCTTTGTTCTATGTGAATCTGTCTGTGTTTGGTCTACTTAAACAAAGACTAAGTCACGAACCGCCCACACATACGTATGTATGCAAGTATATATATATATATATATATATACATATATATATACATATATATATGTGTGTATATATATATATATATATATATACATATATATATATATATATATATATATTTTATATCCTCTTTCACACCATACAATTTCTATTTATATAAAACGGATGGAAGTTCCTGCCGCTTAAGCCTGCCTTTTCATTTTTTGCTACTTTTTCGTTTTTTTTTTTTTTTTTTTTTGTCGTTCTGTACTTTCTGACCTTTGTTTCTATTCAGGAGAGAATTCTCCTGTTGCATTATTCCCATTTATCCCATTTATCACCCAGTTTGATTCTGTTCCGCAATACCTCCCTTTGTAGACGAATCTCGGTATATTCTTCATTCACAATGACAAAAATGCCTCGCTGTGTAGAAAATTTTACATTTGCATGCATTCAAGAACGAGTTTTGCTAATGTTTAAAGTTCACCGTTCTTTATAACCATCGTTTATTGCGAATGCACACATGCATATATGCATGCAAATATTCCAATGAATTTTGAAAGTCTCATTGACGCAAAAAAATAAAAAAATTAAAGGCAAAAAGGAAAAGCCAATCATGGCGGCAAACAATGCCACGACAAACAAAGGGTGGTTTGGCCCAGCCAATTAATTAGAGAATGAAAACAAATAAAAACAAAGAAATGCATCACATTTTGGCAAAAAAAAAAAAAGTTATACACAACGTTTCATGCAACTGACTTTATTTTCGTCTATTGTTATCGTATACAAAAAGTGCAATTTAAAAAAAAAAAAAGCTTTAATGGTGATAGGCTCAGCTATACAAACATTTTCGGAGCCCGGTGAAAATAACTAGCCGGCGACGCGGAGTTTTTCTGTCCTTCAAAGAAACAAAGTTTCTTTTTCGTCTGTTCGGGAGAAACACTTCGTTTGTGCTTTGACGCTTTATTGCACGCACCAGGCATCACATCTTGTTATTAATGTTTGAGAAAGGGGAAGAGATTGGTACTTTCGTTTCGTACTGTGTTCTGTTATTTGTGACTGAAAGCTGTCAATGAAATATCTCTTTCATCAAGATATTTGAAGGAATTGGTCGAGTCTCCGAGTTTAAAAGAGCGAATGATAGTCATTCAGAATTGAGAAGAGTCGATTTATTGTGTGCACCAAGAGACAGATAAGAAAATAAAAGCATAAAGACAATAAGCGTGTCTTGAAGAAAACCCCTCACCCTCTCAACGGTCGTGAATTTTCTTATTTTGTCTTTTCTAGTCCCCTTTATCTTTCCTTTACTGTTTCTCCGATTATGATATTGGCAAATTATTGTCTTTATTTAAGGGTCCTAAATTTTCCTACTTTTCCCTCCCCCTTCCCTTCGTTATATTTTGCATGTTATTTGCATTTACTAGGTAGAAAATACAACAGCAAAACATCAATGGAAAAATGGGAATGGGGAAGGAAATAAAATAGCAGTGGAGTTCCCCTTGGGGATTACTACTCCCCCTCTCATTATAAGAAAGGTTACGGGGTCTCGGAAAACAAAACTATGTAGAGGATTCTATATCTAATTAACTGAATACTGTAATCTAGAAAAAAAAAAAACAACAAACGGAGAGCATAAAGATTGTGCATTATGCAGTTGTTAGGTCTTGGATTACAAACTTTATATTTGAATGACTGCTGGTCCGCTGGTATAGTGGTTAGTGTCGTGGTGTGCCACTCAGATGTCGCAAGTTCGCGTCTCCCCAAGGGGGATGAAAAATCACTGGTTCAGTATCATGATCAGTTACTGCTGCAATGTGGGGTCTGCGGTGGGAGGTTGAAACCAACTTTCTTTGGAAGCTTGAATTTCAAGTCAATGGCCCCTGTGTGCTTGTTCTATGTGAATAGGTGTCATCTGCTGAAATAATAATAATAATAATAATAATAATAATAATAATAATAATAATAATAATAATAATAATAATAATAATAATACCATGAGAAAGCAAATGACGTCGTCTTGGTATACTGGACCTTCTTTCTTATAGAAAATTATCATTCTCTTCTTACGAGAGAGAGAGAGAGAGAGAGAGAGAGAGAGAGAGAGCAAGAACCATTCCATGAAAATTTAGCTATAGCCTGATGCCTTTACCTACAACTGAACTAGTCTGACAATGCTCAAGCGATATCCTTTGCAGTTACTATCAGGCTAATAGAACTTCACTTAAGACACAATTCAGCAAACCATAACAACAAAGACAAATAAAATCCATGATGGATCCGGTCTCAATCTCATTTCGCAATGTGAAAACAGAAGAAAAATCTTTGGAAAATGCAAAACCACTATCGACGAACTTAATACATGTAACATGTACCATGAGAACTATCAGAGTGAAGTATTCACGATTTCTATGACCGTCGAATTTAACACTATGGAGAGATGAAATACTCTCTTTACCTGTTAATTGCCAAAATATAAGAAAAAACAATATAAGTAAAGACAGTTCCTTCAGACCAGCCTTGTGGGAGCTGACAATCAGCTCAGTGGTCTGGTAAAACTATTTTCATAACAATGACTGTAAGAAATTACAAACATGACCCGTTTTTAAGCCATCCTTTTATCTAGAATAATAGCTACAGTTTCCGGCCAAACT